>CM033690.1:15215426-15443675 GCA_019514585.1 Dendrobium officinale
GGGGGGGGGGGGGGGGGGGGGGGGGGGGGGGGGGGGGGGGGGGGGGGGGGGGGGGGGGGGGGGGGGTGGGGGGGGGGGGGGGGGGGGGGGGGGGGGGGGGGGGGGGGGGGTGGTGGGGGGGGGGTTGGGGGGGGGGGGTGGGGGGGGGGGGGTGGGGGGGGGGGTGGGTGGGGGGGGGGGGGGTGGGTTGGGGGTGGGGGGGTGGAAGATAGTTGGGTAGATTTTGTTGGTGGATGAATGGGATATTGTTAGTGTATTGTTGGAGATTGGAGGAGAGGTATATTTTTTGATTAATAAAAGGTTGATTGTTGTAGTACTTATATTTTAGTGAATTTTTATGTTAGGATACAAAGATTGGTAATAAACTATATCAATCTTTATAAGATATTGATATTTTTGTAATTGTGGTCATACACAAGTGTTTGCAAAGATTTTTTTATTTTATTCTTACATCAAGGATCAGCCTTAAGCTATATCTTTTGCTTAGTCCATTAATCTCTCACTAAACTTTCAAAATTGTACCCTTTATTTATTGTTGATGATATTCTTCTTTTTGATAAACTATAGACGAGTGACGTAAACTTGAATAATGAGTCAAACTTTTAGTTTAAAGGCTTTCCTTTGAGTACATCTAAAACTGAATATATTGAGTATAATTTTAATAATAATAGATCTAGTGTGGGGATTGTGACTTTGGCCGATCAAGTCATTAATAAGAGTACATATTCTAGATATCTTTGGTCTATTTTTGCATTAGATAGAGGGTGAGGAGATCAGATTTGGTAGAATATATCAGCCATACATTCAAGTTGGCTATGGTAGTAAGATTGGAGAAATGCATGGTTATTGTTGATGAGATAGAAATAGGTACCCACAGTTCTTAAGTTAATTTTATATCGAGATGGTAAAGTAGGCCATTGCCAATGCTTTACTTGGTGCCGATATGTTTGACCTTTAAAAGGTGAAGCACCAATTACTAAGTTTAAGTGTGGCAGAGCTGAGGAATGCTCAGCTGGTTGAGTGGCCTTTTCCCTTAGAGGATAGAATACGAAATACAAATGACATATCATATGACAATGCTGAGTTATCACCATGAATAGAAGATTGAGAGAAGCCGCCTATAGATGGTTTGAACACATAAAACCACATGCCACTGGATGACCCAATTAGAAAGTAGATTTACTAAGATTTTATTTATGTTAAGAAAAGCACACTCAACAAATTATTATTCAATCTTAAGGCTAAACTTTTAAAATAGTTATGCAATTTATTGTGTATTTTGATTCCAATGTAGTGCATATCATTATAAATTTGCTAATGTTGTTATATTCCTTGTCCTAAATCTGTAATTCATCCTTCACAGGCGCGGTTGTGGCCTGGTCTATTCAAGGTTGTGTCAAAGTTGTCTAAGGGACAAATAAGCCAAATGGATAATTTGGAAAGAGGTTTACGTTGTTCTTGTCTGACATAGAGTGTGGTGGATGTTTCGAAATCCGATAGAATTTCTCACATGTATTGGTTACGCATTATTGGTAAAATAGACAAACTCCCTATCATAAGCTCCTTAAAAAACACAAACCAAACTAATTTCCTAGTTCTACACTCCAAACCTACAAGTTGGAAGAGAGGCAAAGCTTAACTTGCAGGGCTATTGCCTTGGATGCCTCAAGCAGGCCGAGTCATCGATTCCGTCTTTCGTCTTGGGAGCAAAACAAAGCGTAAATGAGAGAGAATGGGGGCAGGTTTTTTTCTTGGATAAAATTATAAATCACTCAATAAATAGAAAAGAGACGCCTTCAACCTCTCCTCCTATAACTATCACTCTCTTTTTTTCTTTTTCTTTGTCTTTTTTAACCAGGACGATATTAAGATGCTAGGAAACTTGCCATCCAACGCTATTGGCTACTAGTGATGATGGGCTGCAAACTAAACGGAAGCTACAAAAAGGTGTGCATTTACTTAGTATTAATTCAATCTTTTATTACAATTCCACACTTTAAAATACTCCTCTTTAATGCTAGGTGATAGGTGTCACCAATCAAGGCAAGTTATCCTAACTGAATGTTTATATTGGGGCAAAATCTTTTTTACTTTTATTTTTCTCTTTTTTGTTTTAACCAAAACACACATGATTTAATTAAAATCAACGTCGTATCGTTTAATCCAAATCACGCCACTGCCTAAGGCTTGGGTTCGTTAGAATTTGAACATAACTACAAGCAGCATGTGCCAGACCCATAGCAATTAACGAAACAAACAACTGAATGATGGTATGCCTTATGAACCTTAATAATTACTACGTTCAATAAACTTTCATGGCATGATGTATCCGCAAGCCACGTAACATGCCTGAAAGTAAGAGAACATAAAACAACATGACGATTTGACTCTATTGAGGATAGATATTAGATAAGCCCACACAATCACATTGCGTAAAAAGAAATATTTTTTTTTTTTTTATTTGCTAGAATGACATTAAAAATCCGACTAATTCATTAGGAAACCTTAACATTATTTAACTCACAACGCATAATTCATCAATAAGTGGGGCCCCAATACTTAAAAACTCAAAGTGGACACGCCTATCCAGAACCATCTTGCTGAACAATAAACAATGATGCAATTCATTTCGTGCTAAGATACCCCGATCCAAAAACCTCAACTGGACGCAGATTTACCTGTATGCACAAGCTTCTTGCACATAAAATTTCGTCATAACCCTTCCATAACTTTACTACATCTTGCATGTTGCATGCCAAACTAACTATACTGAAGACAAATGCATATCAACATGTAAAACTAAAATCTAATGATGTAAAGTGATTCTGAACCATCATGGACTTTAATGCGCAAAACAATTCGAGCCCATCGCTCTCCCGCATTTACTAGTACAGTAGAGGAATAGTCACATCAATGTTTGGCCAGTTCAGCCGGAGTGAAGAATTGTGCTAAACAAAATCATTGACCTAGTCAAATAAGAAACATGTCCACAAATTATACCAAAAATGATGCCAACATAGCAAAGTAGATATTCCACTCTCAATAGAAAAAGATATAACAGAAAAGCTAATAGTAACATGGATTTTAAAGTTAAATCAGCGCACAACCTTCATAAAGATATAGTCATCTTAAGCAAGAACAGGTAAATAATTGAGCAGAAAGAAACATTTAATTAGAGGCTTATAGTTTTTTGTGTTTGGGGAGATTGTTGTTGAAAACTCAACTCTTTTGCTAGGACTTCTTTACAGTGGATGGCTATAAGTTTGCTTAAGATGGAAAAGAGTAAACAATCTACATAGTAAAGGTTTTGTATATTAGCTAACTAATGGAAGTGATCTTAGATCAACTTGATGTATATATGGATAGGAAGTAATAAATTTTGTTAAGTGAATTAGTCACAAACACCTGAGACAAATAGCGATGATAGAATTTTGTGTAAGAGGGGATATGACTTGTATTTTGCAATGGTTAAGTGTAGCACGTTGAAAAGGTAGAGATAGCTTGGAAACAAGAAATAAAGAGAAGAAAAATGGATGATTATTAAGAGTTTGCAAACCTTTAATTGTGTTTTGATGTTTAAATACTAAATGTTGGTGGCACCAACTCCTTTTAAGCGCAAATTGTTTTGCAAATATATCAAAAAATTATTTTTCATTGAAGCACTGAGGATATAAATTAATCAATGAAGTATTTAACTAAGAGGAAAACTCATAAGGAGAAACACGAAAATTCCCACCCCAAACCCCCACATAAAAAAGTTGTCCTGTAGGTTATAATCGCAATCCCCATCAAACTCTTTCTCATATTGAAAAACAAATAATATCACTTAAGTTTAAAGGAATTAGAAATAAATACTTGCTTCCTTCTCTTGAATCCTCACCATTGGTTTGCTTTTTATAGTTCCACATAATTGGAAATTTTTCTCTCTATTTAAAATTATTCCCTCCCAAATCTCACATGATCCGCCTCCTATTTCTTAGAAAAATAAAATGAATAAAATAAAGTTCAATGACTTGTCATGTTAAGAAGCGCTTTGGATGTGCTTATAATGGGGCATGTCAAAGGATCAAAGTCCATAAATGTCAACAAGTTAATGGGATTTTAAATTTTCATAACAAGCATTTTTGGTTGACAGCCCAAACTAAAATGGAGGGAACACCATTTGAAAGATAGTGCACTAAGATTCCACAAAAATTTACTAACATGGTGCCAATTGCAACAAAGATGTTGTCATGAAATGCCATTTTTTTTACCTTCTTCGGGATCAAAGAGAAGGCTGGCGATTTACCTTTTCACATTAATTTCAGCTAAAGTACAAGACTTCTGTCTCTCTGGTTCTTCAATTGAATTTCAATTGCAGAGAAATCCATATTCATTCATATAAAACTCATACTTTCCACAAGAAGCAAGCATAGGAAAGGGGGGGGGTCAAAACATTATATCCTAAAGACAAAGTAGCATATTACGGCAGTTCTACTGCTTATGAGAACGAAGCACAAAAGCTTTCAATTGTTAATACCCTAAACTGAAAATGTCAAGATGCAAGTTGAAAAGTAACATCATGACTTCATATCAAGAAGAAGACACACCTTTTCTGGATGCGAGGAAGAGCAATATCACATGAGTAATCGGTTGTGAGAAGCTGATCAATCACTTCATCCACATGAGTCAAAGAATATTCTGAATTCGCCGAAAATTAGAATACTTTCAAGATGCCACGAATAACATGACTATAAAAGGGTTAAAATTCTATAAAATAAAAGCTTACTTCCATCAGGAAAGCTTTTGTCGAAGCTTCCTGTAATCATTATATAGCGGCTCGAGGTACTGGTACACATCCGTCACCGACCCCGTCAGCCGCAAGTAGAAAGCACCCAGAAATGCGGACATAACCTGCTCTCGAAAACGAAGATTCTAATCATATTCAACAATTAAAAAAGAAAAGAAGAACGGGGGAAAAAAGATTGATAAAAAGACAAAAGGAAGGGTTCAAAAACTTGGTAGTCCTCGTTCTTGATAAATTTCAACAACTATCTCCTTTTCGGGCTGTATCTGGAGCATCTCATGACGGAGACAAAGGAAAGGAGTGGGCTTGCGGTTGCCTCCGAAGGTACCGCCAAGGTGGTCAAGTTCCATGGCTTTGTCAACGAGCGTCTCAGCTGTGAGACCAAAGCATTGCTCCTTCCAATAGGTATTCTGGTAGATCTTCGAGCGGACGATCTTCTCAACGAGATTCTGGGGTTCGTTCCATGGATGCCTCTTTTGCAGTGGGATCCGTCCTGTTCGGCCATTAGACAAAACCCTAATGGAGCTATATGAATAGGCGCGAAATTGGTTGTAAGTGGTTTTTTGTTACAGTCAAATAATCGAAAATCCCCTGCCCGTTTATCACCGATAGCGGGAGGACGTCGGCGCCACCGTAGATGCGGGTCGCAACTCGTGGTTTTGAGCGGACGGAGCGATGAAAACGAATAAAGTATTTCTTTTGATATTCTCATTTTCGCCGAGTGCCCATGTAAACACTAAGGCTTCCTTTGGACGATTTTCTTATAATGTCTTAAAAGTGATTTTTTTATATAAAAAGTAAAATTGAGTTGGTGGACTCGGTCTCGAGAGCTCTGCTAGGGTTAGGATTTTTTGGCGACTCGCTTGGTGCTTCCTCTGCGTGGTGATCGGAGGGATCCGTTCCGATGGATCCCTCCGTCTTCGAGGAAGCTTTTCCTCCTCTAACGCGCCCTCTCCTTCCTTCCACTGCTGCTGGAAACAAATCTTCACGTTCGTGGGATCGCATCCTCTCTGGACCAACTTCTAATGCATGTGAGTTTCTGATATCCCCCTTGCCAACAGAAGAAGAAATCATCAATTTCCCCACTGAAGACATTGCTGAAGCTGTTAATGAATGGGATCAGGCGCTTGTTGGCTACTCTCTCGGTAAGAGACCTTACTATGAGGCGCTACTTAACTCTGTTAAAAAGCTCTGGAATCTTAAAGGTAGTCTGAAACTTATCTCTCTTAGCGATGGGTTTTTTTCTGTTCAAATTTTTCTAACGCGAAAGATTTTCGACCTTGTTTGGAGTAGAGGTGCTTGGTTTATTCTTGAAAAACCTTTTATTTTCAAAAATGGAATTCTCACTTTTCCCCAACTCGTGAAGAACTTTTATCTGTCTCCGAATCTGGTTTAAGATCCATGATCTTCCTTTATGTTGTTGGACCCCTGTTGGAATATCAAAAATTGCCACCAAAAGTTGGCCATAGGTAAACCGCTTGCGGTTGACGCACTTACTGCTTCTAAAGTCCAGACTTACCTTTGCTAGGGTTTGTGTTCAAGTTGATGACAAAGCGACTTTTCCCTGAAACTATACATATATGTGTTGAAGGCAAACTTTTTTAACTTAAAAATTCAATATAAATGGCGTCCTACCTTCTGTGAATTTTTCGGTTCGCTTAATCACTCTTCTTCAAAATGTTCTGCTAATCCTAACCCTGAAATTAACCACATTCCTAATCCTCCTAGGGGAGAAGCACTAGTCGTAGACCTATACCTCAGTCCTTAAACTCGAAAGGTATTCTCCCTATTCCTAATTCTACTACCATTAAATTCTGATATTGTTGGTGATTCTGCTAAAAACCTTAAAGATATACCAGTAAATACAGATCATGATTTGATTCCTACTTCGGCTTATGCTCTTACTAAGGCGACTAATCAAAACACTCTACCCATTAGTTCAGCTATGCATACTAATGTTGTGGATATTCCAACGAAAGAGGGGGCTGTTCTTAACTCTGAGATAACTAAAATTAACAAAAATGTTGAGCAATGTCCATTGACTGATAATACTATCCCTATTAATATTATAGCAGGGGCAAGCTCTAACATCCCTAATCTCAATTCTCCTACTTCTTTTGACTTCCTCTACCTCTGCTTCCATGTTTCATTCAGATGGTCAGAAGGAGTATAGAGTAACTTCTGCTAACAAGTTTAGCGTGGTTCAAGATGATAATGAAGATGATTCCTCTTCATCTTTGCATAATGAGGGAATGGAAGATTCCAAAGGGTACTCTGCTAAGAATAAGAAAGAAAATTTTGGTAATTCTAATACCAAAATGATGAACTCTAACCGAACCTTCTTCGTACAGGAATACTAGGGGAAAGGGCAACCGTAAAGGCCCTAACCAAAAATCCTAGTTTCTTATGAATTGTCCCTCCTTGGCAGCCTGGAATATTAGGGGTTTCAATAACCCGGACAAAGTTTTTTGCTGCAGGAATTTGGTCAATGAGCATAAGCTTGACTTAATTTGTATTCTTGAAAATAGTATCCTCTCTTCTAATCTTCTGGACCCTTGGTTCTGCTCTACTCTCACAAAATTTTTGAAAATGAACTCAGCTTCGATAACTTTGATCTTGCTACTCCTGCACGCATATGGATAAAATGGAATTCAGATAAAGTCTCTTTTAATCCTATTTCTTCTTCTCCTCATATGATTTCGGGTCATTTAATGGTGGGGGTCTCAAATTATCATGCTCATCTCTGCTGTTTACGCTTCCAATTCTTTTGAAGAGAGAAATAAGCTATGGGTTGAATTAAGGGAAGTCAATCCGCATGGTGCTCTGCCTTGGGGCTGTGATTAGTGATTTCAATACATGCAGATTGCAATCAGAGAAAAAAGGTGGGAATATTATCACAATGGATAGGCTTTATCCATTTAATTCTTTCATATTTGATAATAATTTGATTGATCTTCCTTCCACTGGTAACTTTCATACCTGGTTCAATCAAAGACAAGACAATCCCATTCATCTTAAGTTGAACCGGGTTTTAGTGAATGAAACCTGGATTAATCAATTCCCTAACTCTCACTATAATGTGTTGAGTAGTCCTTGTATCTGATCATACTCCACTCATTCTCATAGATGTCCCTACTAAGAAAACTCCTAAGAGGTTTATGTATAAAAACTATTGGAGCCATATTCCGGATTTCTGGAGCATTCTTTGAATATTTTTTCAATCTCTGGATAATGGGAATCCTATATTAAGCCTCTATAAGAAGCTGAAACTTCTAAAAAGGGAGATTAAAACTAGAAATTGGAATTCTTCCAATCACATTGCTATTAAATGTGCTTCCTTAGCTTCCACTCAAGATATGTGTCATAAAATGATTGATAATGATCCTCTCAACAAAGGAGTTGTGTGGTGGATCTTAAAAGAATAAATGCTAATATTAACTACTGCAATTTCATTACATGCTTCCTGGACCATTCAAATATTTAAAATTAAATGGTTAAAGCATGGAGAAGAAGATTTGAAGTTTCTCTACTCCCAAAATTAAGAAAAGGAAGGCATTTTAATGGGAGCTCTCTCAATGCTGCTATGAATCATCATGATGATAATGAAAATAGCAATCACTTTAGCATCATTCAACATTTCAAAAATCTCTGTATAATTCAGCCCCTCCGGAATTTAAATGATACTAGGCTTATTCCTAAAGGAAAAATGATTTCTGAAAATGCCATTCCTACTTTAGTAAGGCCCATTACTAATGGAGAAATTTATCTGGCTATTACATATGGATGCTCCAACTCGGCACCTGGACCTGATGGTTTTAACTTTGATTTTTATCAAAAAAACATGGAGTATTACGGGTCCTCTTCTTTGTAAGGCTATCAAATCTTTTTTTAGTAAGTGCTACTTGCCTAAATGTGCTAAAGCTATTGCTATAGCTCTTGTTCCCTAAGAAAACCCATGCTGAAAATGTTCATGATGAACTTCCGGCCTATCTCACTTTGCAACGTTTTTCACAAAATTATTGCAAATATTTTAGCTTGTCGTATGAAGATCATTATGCCTGATATCCCTTGAGAACAATCAAGCTGCTTTTATTTTCTAATAGGATTGCTACTGATAATCCTATATTGGCTAGGGAAATTATAAATCTTTTCAAAAAGCATAATAAGATGAATATCTTTTGTGCTAAATATGATATCAAGAAAGCCTTTGATACAATTTCAAGGAACTTTCTTTTTGCTAGAATGGCTGATAAGGGATTTCCTAATATTTTCATTAACTAGGTTAAAGCTTGTATTAATGATATTCATTTTTCTATTTGTCTGGACGATCACTGGAAGGTTTTTTTTTCATCATCTACGGGACTTAGACAGGGCTGTCCACTAAGTCCATTCCTTTTTTGTATAATTATGGATGCTCTATCTTGTCTCCTAGATTATAATTCTAAGTCCAGTGGTTTTGAAGGCTTTAAATTGAATAATTTCCAGCTATCTCACCTTCCTTATGCTGATGATTTGTTGGTTATTGGAAAGGCGGATTCTAACAATTGTGACAAGCTTATGAGGATTATTAACCTATTCTCTATGCTCACGGGACTTCAAATGAACCTTCTTAAGAGTTCTCTTATTATTTCCCCAAGTGTTTCTTGTCCTAATGACATTTCTAGTATGCTTCAAATTCATAATGTATCTGATCGCTTTAATTACTTGGGTATTCCTATATCTTTGGGTCGAACTAAGGTGTCTGACTTTGCCCCTTTGATAGAAGAAAATCATCACACTATTTGGCTGGATGGAAGGCGAAGATGCTCTCCTTTGCTGGGAGAATGCAATATATTAAATACACTATTACTAACACTGTGGCTTATTGAATTAGGAGCATGACTTTGCCTAAAGTTATTTACAAACAAATTAGTAAGTTGTGCTCTAATTTTCTATATCATGGGGAGACTGATGGCAGGAAATTACATCTTATTTCCTGGAATAATACATGTAAACCGTATTCTTTGCGGGAGGACTTGGCATTGCTTCTTTACAAGCTTTAAATTTTGCTTTTAACTGCGGTATTATTATGAGATGCTACAACACTAACTCTCATCTTGCTAAGTGGTGCCTAGCTAGATATATCAGTCATTGGAAACCTGTTTACGTACAACTACTGCATCGACTTTCTGGAAAAATATTTGTAATATGGTTGAAATTGCTAGGGAGAAATTCAAATTTACCATTGCTAATAACAGCCCAATCTCTATTTTATGGGATCACTGGTGTTTTGGGGGAAACTATCCTAAATAAATTTCATAATTTTTCCCACTAACCTAGCAAAGAATTCAAAGTTAGCTATTTGAAAACAGCAAGATGCATGGAACATTTCGGTATTTGAGAACCCTTCCATTAGGGATTTTATTCTGAATATTCCTATTGTTTATGATAATAAGTATCATCTAAGTTGGGACTGTTTAGGGAATGCCAAATTTAAGGATTTCTATTTATATTATTTTTCTAAATGATGTTAAAGTTGACTGGCATCATATGGTTTGGCATAAGAAACATGTTTCTGAGATTTTCTGTATACTCGTGGATGGCTCTTAAAGGAGGGTTAAAAACCTGTAATGTGTTAGCTTCGAGAAACATTCATATTATGGATAAAACCTGTTCTTTATGTCACAATAGCCTGGAGACCACTTCACATCTACTGTTCGAATGTGATTATTCTTTTAAAGTGCTCGAAAAATTTCATACCTTCATTTCAAACTCGTTACTTCAGACCAATAATTTTTTTAGCCTTTCATCATATTGACATTATGGATAAGCCTAAAGCATTAAAAATGACAACGTTTCTCATTTTAAATGCTACTATATACTTCATATAGATGGAAAGGAACAACAAAAATGAAAGTTCGTTAGGGATATTAAGCCCTTATGAACTGGGCCAAAGCTAACAAAGAGAGAGGTGAATTGGATAACTTTAAAGCCAAAGATAAAACTCAAACCAAAATCACCACAAAGAAAATCAAATGCAGAAATTAAATGCGGAAGAAAAAAATAAGAAAGAACACACCGGATTTATAGTGGTTCGGGTCAAATCTTGACCTACGTCCACTCCTTGGAGGCACCCTCCAAGCATTGTACTAAAACAAGTGTCTCTCCTTTAACCCCCACAGCTAGGCGGAGAAGCCCTTATAAAATCACTTCCACCTTCCCGGTGTGGCGGAGTCGCCGGTCCTTTAACACCAAAGAGATCTTTCTTCTTTGGTGAACTTCCCTCGAGACAAGCCTTGAATCCGATGGTATTAAGGTGCAAGCCTGCCGGAGCAACCTTGTGAAATCCCCCCTCCAAACTCCCTTGAGTCCCCCCTCATAGGATCTTCTCCCTCTCTCAGACTTCACCCGTTCCTCACTCCCTTTCAAGCTTTCTTTTCAAGTTTTCCCCCACAAGAATGAAAGCTACAATGGCTGCCAAAGACACTTACAAAGTGTCATGTCATAGCTTAAATAAAAGAGCTAAAAATGAACTCATTAATACAAGTTGCTGACATTATCGTCCAGAACGATAGGCATATCGTCCTGGCCGATTAGTTCAAATATGAGGAAAATCATCCTAAATATCGCCCTGAAATGAAGCTGGACGATGTCTAATCATCCCGGATGATCTTGCGATCAGCCCGGACGAAATCCCCATTAACTGCTTTCCAAAATTGCCTGAGAAATTTTAGAAAACTTATCATGGATTGTCCTAGACGATATTTTATAGTTCAGGTTCAGGCCGATCCACTAGGCTGATATCCAAAAAAATAAGAATTTCCTAAGTAGATATGGCGGCAGATTCTTTCTGAATTAAGCATATCGTTCTGGCCGATACAAAATCGTCCAGGACGATGTGTTTTGCAGAAAGACGGCTGCTTTAATGAGGATGCCCTAATTAGGGTTTCTGCTTTTTGAACAGATCATCCCGACCGATATAAATATCATCTAGGACGATGTTACCAAAAATAGTAAACCCTAGGGAACAGTCAGAAACTCTTATACGTTACAAAGCATCAGGAGCCACAACAAATACAATAGAATCAAGAAAGGAAAAAGGGTACAAACTGACTCAGACCTAGTCTACCCAATCTTGAGCTGATTCCAAAATGTAGTCCTAATCGTGTGAACCTGAAACGTTAGTACAAAAGGCAATCGTAGAGAAATAAGGAATGTTTGCTATCATGAAAATCATAAATCATAGATCCACAACAATATCCCCCCTTTTTGATGATGACAAACAATTCAATTTGAATTTGTAAAAAGGAATATTTTTTCTCCTAATCTCCCCCTCACTAGAATAACACTTTAAAAAAAAGGGGAGATAAAAAATATTTTTGTTGTTTTTTAATTTTTTTGAAAAAAGAAAAAAAGGATACAAATTCAACATTACGTTCTCCCCCTTTGACATTATCAAAAAGAGAGAAGGCACAAACAAAAAACAAAATGAACAAAAATAGATAAAAACGTTCCCTGATCTAGTGAAAAAAAAAATCTTAAAATGAGAAAGTTACCTCTTGGTTTTTTAATCAAAAACTTAGTAGAATTGGATTTGACAATGCATAGCCCATAAAAGGTTAGAAATTCAGAATTTGATAATCCAAACTCAAGTTCTTTAAAAGGCTCAAAAACTTTTTAATCCAATATCCAAATCAAGGAATAAACGGGAAAAAGAAATATTAATTTTTCAAAACTCCTTTCATAAAATATATCTAATTGAAGATTAATGCACGAATTATTGAATCAGGAATCATATTTTTCAAAATCAAGTATCGAAAGTATCAAGGGTATTGAGCTGTGGACAGTGATGATCACCTGTTATCCACTTTTTGGATGGCCTACGGGCAACAAAAGTTGGAAGGATCCTACGATATATGAAGTCCCTCCCAGATTCACAGGCTCTTTAGTCTGTATTTTTCTTTACTGATTATTGTTTCATCTTATTTTACATATTTTGGACTTTATACTGGCAACATCTGTTTTGAAATGGGATTGGACAATACTGGATGGATGCAAAATCTGGAAGGAGAAATGCAAAAGCTTGAGGATTTTGGGAACTGGAGTGAAACATTCTTCTTAGAACTTGAACATGGAGACACTGAGGATTGAGATGTTGATATCTCCTTAGTTATCCTTCGATCCTGTCATTACCATCAGGTTTTTCCAGAGAGCTTGGATCTGATCTTTCTACCTTCTGCTTGATTGAGAAAGTTTTGCAGTCTGCTGTCCTCTTGTTTACTGTTCTTAATTTCCTTAATTCCTTTTTATGTTTGAGTTTTTTATAGGTTTGTTTTTTTTCTTCATTCTATATTAGCTATAGAATGTTGGTTGTAGTTCTGATTTTCTTCTTTTATTTCCTGTATTTGTTTATTAATAAAATGGGCTATGCCCCCATATATATATATATATATATATATATATATATATATATATATATATATATATATATATATATATATATATATAGTATATATATATATATATATATATATATAAAGAAAAAAAATTTATTAAAAATTTATTTTAATAAACACTAAAAAAATGGTCTCAATTAAAATGTAAGTTGATGATCTTGGAAGTTGGTTTGCAAGTTCATACATGTTAAAAACCTCACACTAAAAATTAGGTTATACGCATATTCGTCTTGGTGCAACTCGTAGCATACAAGCTTATTCTTATAGAATTAAATTAAGGAAGCATATATTTTCTTGAGGGTTAAATTATAAACTTTCGATGCACATATTTTTTGAGGGATTCACATCAACAAGTTTTCATTCAAAGAGGCATTTACTCTAAAGAGAACTGGATTTTTTTAGGATATTTTATCAGGTAAGATTATCCATCTTACATGGATATTCTTACCCATACTACAAAAGGCATGCATAAGTACAAAAGTTCATTGTCATACTTTCATCAATGTTTTTATCCTAAATTTACAGCCATACTAGCTTAGAACACTTGTCACCCATCTCAAGGGACTACCCCCGCTCCTTTTTAGGGACTCATTCAAGGTTAAGGACTCATCTAGGGTACTCCCAATGGGCATCCCAAGCCTCGTTAGGGGGCAGACGGCCAACTTGTGTACCTCCAATATAGTGTGCATATTTGTGTCATGTTGCACGTGTCAAATTATATAATATTCTCTTATGTAACTATTCTTGCAGTTCTCTTATTTCTATAAATAAAGAGTTAAGAGGCATATTTTGGACTTCATGCCTTTTTTTATAGTTAACATACATCACTTACATCACATGTGTGATGTCCTGGAATCTAAATTGAAAAAATTATTCTTATCTTTTTGCAAACAATAACCAGAGCTATCGAATGTCATCAAAAAATAATAAACAATAAAATAGATTCTATAATTCAAAACATCAATATAGATATATGTATTCATTCCCAAAAATAATATATATTACTATGACTATAACAAAAAAAAATAGAACATGAAGAATCTTGACCAGCCTCACACTCTTGCTCCTCTGCCCTGACCTGAAATCATTTAACCATGCATAATGAGCTTATAAAGTCCAACAGGTCACCAAAACTTATAACTGAATTCAAAGCACGGTAAAGGAGAAATATGCATATCAACAGTCAAATCATGATAGTTACATTCATATAATCACTGAATCAGTACAAAAATAATAAAACTCAAAATACAGTAACAGTATAATCTATAAGCAAATAAAGCACTACAGTGCAAAATCTATTAAAGTTGTAAATCAGTAAGTGTTAAATCTCTATAAAATAATCATTGCAGTAATACCAATCAGTATAATAAATCATATAAAAATATCAAATCAAAATATCGGTAAAGATTGCCGAAATCAAATCAATATAATGAAATCATATATGAATGTACACATGCTATCCTAGGATTCTATATCATATGTTCAACATATTACATAATATCAGTACAATGAATCAGTAGTATCAAATATTATTAGTATCTATATCAATAATAGTAACAATCTAGTGACATAAGCAATATAATAATGCAATAACATTAAATTCGTATAATAACAATAAAATCTGTACAATAATAAGAACAATGCCTTAAGAATATGTATTTTAGTAGTCAAACTAAAACAAGTAAGAAGTCCTAGCTATCACAGTATTTTTTAATGTTAATATAAGTGTTAGTAAATCGTAGGCTCAGTAAATAGAGTCATCACTTTTTGCCCGTCGACACAGTAATAATCTCCTTACAACTCTCAATCAATGTATCACGTGAATTAGTCCAGGATAACATCAAATCAAAATATTTAAAGGAAATCACATCGGCCCACCATCATGTACAGGTCAATCAGTCTCCAATCAATGGGTCAACTAGTCTTTACTTATTTGTTTCACACACACATATTATTATAATAATATTTATAACAGTGATAGCAACTAGCTATTACTCAAGCACATATCCACATCCATTTCAATGCATCGTAGTAAATAATGGATAATTAAGCTTAATTAATAAGATGCTAAAATGTCAAAATGGTAGACAACAAAGAATCTTGTTATATAAAAATACACATTTTTAAAAAATTACCAAAATAATAGTAATTGTATGAAATGATGTTTAATGATTTTTATTGTACTATACCACTATTTTTAGACGTCAAAAATAAATTTTGAGGTGGATAAAAATTGCTATATTTCAAAATCACCAAGTAAAAAATCTCAAATAAATACTCAAAATGCTCATAATCACGATATCTATAGCATATAAAAAGTTATGCGGTGAAAAGTTTTGTAAATACAAAGTTATTCATGTTTTTTGAATAATAAAAAAATATAAATTTGAGCGAAAAATACTAAAAATACAAAATCATTGAAATAAAAAATAGGATATGGATTCCTTACAGCGAGACGAGCAAATTTCTCAGCTTGCCCGACATACAAAAATCTCACCGCAGCCTCCAAATCTTAAGTTCTTCTTTCTCTCTCTTCTCTTTTCTCTCACAGTTTCTTTTTTTCATTTCTCTATTTGCCGAATTCTTGAGGGAAAGAAAACTAAAAAGCTTTTTTATAAAATATCTTAGTGGTTTAGGATATTTATAATAATATAATATTTATTTAATAATTAATTATATCAATTCTTTAGTATAAAAATTCAAATAAATCATTATAGAACTCTAAAAATTATAAAAAAATATCCATAAATAAATCATGATATTTAAAAAATATTGATGAAATCGGTTTGCAAAATAGACACTTGAAGGTCCGAAAAAATTCTCACTTGTATCGATAGGTACAAAAATTTTAAAAGATTTTACTAGTGCCCAAAAATTATGATAAAAAAATCTGCAAGTAAAATACTACAATCAAAATACTATAATGAAGATGGTATAGATTTTGCGTTATAATGACTCTAGAAAAAAATTAGCAATGTCAAAATACGGGTTATTATAACTTGTACTCTCTATACTCATTGTTTCCCTCATCCTATTATCTTGCTCTATCTAGTTAAACTTGTTAGGAATGTTAGATGTCACCTACAAATAATTTTGGATCCAACATCCACTAAGTTATGATGAGCATTGATTGATGTCGATAATCAGAAGATAAGCATTATGCAAAAAAGCAACAAAACCAAGAGTTATTAGTAAATATGGATAACCAAAACTTTACAACTTAGCATTATTTGATGGAGATGGAAGAAAGAATCACAAAGATGATTCAAGATATAGTTGGGCAAATTTAGAGGGATGCTCCTAGTTAGAATATCCCTGAAGAATTCTCTAACTCGATAGCTGATCATGGTGGGCTAGATGACGTAATGGTGCACAAACATATATGTGTGAAATGTGCTTAGGTTATCTATAATCTAAAATGCCCACTAAATAACACATGTGCACACATCAATCAAGTAATAAAAGTGAAATAAAAGAATGCAAAAGTATTATGCTACAGTGCAAATGTTCTACTACTACCTAATTAAGATATAATTTTTATCCTACCAAAAAAATTAGATTTGGATTTTGTCTTGACTAAGAAATGCATAAGAAGATAAGATATACTAGTAGATATAAAGTTAATCAATCAAAACCAAACCCAAAATTATTAAAAAAAAAATATCCAATATTCTGAACCCAAAGTCGAGGCCAAAGTCCCTTGTCCCATAACCTTTTTTGGGCAGTTTCTCAATGACCTTAAAAACCAAACCAATTGATCACCAATTAATGATTTGTCAGTTGCATATTAATTAGGCATATATCTAGGGTCAACCCTCTAAATTTGAGAATAATCTAAGCCCACCAACCTCCAAAATTGAATTGATTTCCAAAAGCTACAAAACATTTAAATCTTCACAATCCATGTCACTAGACTTTGCACCTTATGGAATTTGACTTTAGAACCTTCCCCAAAACATTTAAATATGTACATGACCCTTTAATGACATATTAAACACAAAATTGAACTTTTGGTGGAGCCTGATTGACTAGGGTTGACCATGGGCTAGCTAAACCCCAAAATCCTTAAGGGAAAATCAATCTTTCCCTTAAACCTCAATATGGTTCATTCAAACCAATATTGAAAGTTTGTTAGGGATGCTATGCCCTTATAAACTAGCTTGAGGCTAACCAAGAGGAGGGAGGGGGGGGGGGGGGGGTGAATTGGTGTTTTAAAAATCTTTAAATAAAAATCACGAACTTTTTGAAATATTTTAAAACCACAAACCAAACAATCATTCACCAGGAAATAAAGTGCATATATTAATTACAGAATTGCAATAAGAAAAACACACCATATTTTATAGTGGTTCAGTCAACTCCCCGGAGCCTCTCCTCCGGGTATTTTCACTAAATTCAGTGACTCTCCTTTTGCTCCCACAACAAGGCAGAGAAGCTTGTATAAAACTCCTTTCTATCGACCTAGTGAGGCAGAGAATCCAACTCCTTTCGCTTCCTCTTGAAGCAGGCAAAGAATCTGACTCCTTTCTGTTAAGATAGTTGCTATTTGCATGTTTTACATTTTTGCAACTTGTATAGTTTTGATGATTCCAAACATTATTGTTCAAATGTGTAGTTATCTCCTAACAATTTTAGAAGATTTGTATTTGCTCTTGTGTGTACTAACATTTCAGGAAAATAAAACTACAGACTACGAAGACTTCAAATAAAATTCAGCATGAGATACTTTGTGTATTTGAAGCTTGTACTTTTCTTTGAAATAAACTTGAAAGGGAGTGATTGTAATTTGAGTGAATAAAAACATACACACACACATAAGGAGATCATATAAAAATTTATACTGATCGTACGGGACGATATCAGTTCGTACGGGACGATCAGACAATTATCTCCTATCAATATCACAAAGAACGAATAGGAACTGGCCAGAAAAATTTTCTAAGTCCTATTCGTCCAAAACGAAATTAAAAATCATCCGGGACAATTTGTTCTCTGTAAAATTTTCATCCAAACGAAATTAAATTATAGTACATGACGAGTTTCTCTCTATAAGATTTTCATCGAGACAAAATTAAATATCGTCCAGGACGATCTGGTCTCTATAAGATTTTTATCCAGACGAAATTAAATTATCGTACATGACGAGTTGCTCTCTGTAAGATTTTCGTCCAGACGAAATTAAATATCGTCCAGGATGATCTGGTCTCTGTAAGAATTTCGTCCGGACAAACCAATTTTCGTCCAGACGATACAACCGACTTAGGACAGTTTTTCTGCAGTTTTTGAAACTGACCTTGTAATAACCGTTCGTACCGGATGAACTTTGTTCGTACGGGACGATCAGCTTGTATGAAAACATTTCATACACATATACAAAGAGGTTCATTTCAAGGCTTTTAAGTAATATCGTCCAGGATGATCCACGATCGTACGGGACGATCCACTACGTACAGAATTGAAAACTTACAGTTTTTGGGCGGTTTTTCTTGTCTTTTGTATATATAGTCCAAATTAGACTGCCACCCAATCTTTTTGTCATTTGATCTTTGTGCCTTTTGAGAGAATAGCCAAGGAGAGAGTGTAAGAGTGCATTCAAAGGAGGATTCCTACCACTGGAGCGTGAAGGCTTCACTTGGAGTTTAAAGGTAAGAATCTCTACTTGTGAATTGGGATTACTTCACTCTTTTCTTTCTTCCTTCTAGATTATTATAAGAAGATCTGTCAAGGAGATCTGATTAGCTGCCGACACTTGGAGAGTGTGAACAGCCGAAGGTTTCTCTGCCCTACACTTGGAGAGAGGGTGTGAACAGCCGAAGGGTTCGCTGCCTACACTAGGAGAGTGTGAAAGGACGAAGGATTCTCTGCCCCACACTAGGAGAGTGTGAAAGGAAGGGACGGTTCTCTGCCCAACACTAGGGATTGTGTAAAAGGATGACGGTTCTCTGCCGCACCGGATAGTGGTGAAAAGAGTGTTTTGTAAAGGCTTCTCCGCCTTGCTATGGGTGCAAAAAAGAGAGTCACTATTGATATTAGTGCAATACTTAGAGGGTGCCTCTGGGGAGTGGATGTAGGTCTGGTTTAGACCGAACACACTATAAATCTGTGTCATTTACTTTATTATTTTTATTTTTCCGTATTTTATTTTTGGTTTAAAAAAACTCTGTGGTTGAAAAATGTTTTCTATAAAAACTTAATAAAAATTTTTATTTCGGTTCAACACATTTTCAAAGAGGGTTTAAAATTTTTAAAATACCAATTCACCCCCCTCTTGGTAGCCTTGGGACATTAACTTAGGTCTAACAACCTATTTACTAGACTCAACAAGTGGTATCAGAGCTTTGTTTCAAAATCATAAGTTTAAATTACTTTTTGATTAACGTAGATGGCTACATTAGGAAACCGAAACACACCTGAGGGTTACTCTATAACTAGACCTCCACTGTTTGAAAATATACCTTTTTGATTTTTGGAAAACACGCATGTTTACTTTCTTACAGTCACTTGATTATAGTATGTGGATCCTAGTCCACGAAGGTTACACAAAACCAACTAGATTAGTTGATGGAGTTAGGATAGAAACACCTTTTGCAGATTGGACTATAGAAGAACGTGACTTAGCACAACTAAATGCCAAATATTTAAATAGCTTCTTTTGTGCTTTAAAATCTGAAGACTACATGCGGGTTTCCACTTGCAAAAGTGGAAAGGACATATGGGATCGACTTTGTATAACTTATGAAGGGACTAATGAGGTTAAGCAATCAAGACTCAATATCTTGTTACATGACTATGAATTATTTCGTATGAAACCAAATGAATCTATTTCTGACATGTACATAAGATTCACAACAAATATTCACTTCTTTGCATGCACTTGGTAGGGAATTAACTAATGCTGAAATGGTTAATAAGATTCTTCGTTGTTTACCTACTGCTTATGATGCTAAAATTACTGCAATTACAGAGTTTAAAGATCTAAATATTTATTCTATTGACAATCTTCTTAGTTCACTCATTGCTTATGAGCAAGGAGTAAGTTAAAGAAAGATTGATGCAGGTGAATCACGAAAGGAGAAGAATATTACACTAAAAGTGGAAGAGTTAGAGAGTGAACACTCACAACCTGAGGATGAAGACGATATTGCATTAATTACTAGACAATTCAGAAGCTTTTTAAAAAGGAAGCAGAAGAGACGCCACCAATGGAATAGAGGTAAGTATAACAGAAATGGAAAGGTTTCTAATGAAGTAATTTGTTATGAATGCAGGAAACCAGGTCATATCAAGACTGATTGTCCAAAACTCAAAGCCACTCCTAGCAAGGAGAAGGTAGAGGAGAAACCAACTATAAAGAAGGGCAAGAAGAAGTTTCAAAGGGTTTTTTGGGCGGACTCAACTTCAGACTCATCTGAGACTGAAAAAGAAGAAGAAGTCACCAACCTTTGCTTGATGGCAGACAATGTTGATCAATCAGATCAAGAAGAGGTATGTGACTTAACCTTTGATGAATTATTTGAAGTTTCTGAACACATGCATGATGCATATAGGAAAATGAAAAAGATGCATGCTAGTTAAAGTTTAGAACTGGAAGAGCTTAAGAAGGAACATGAAATCCTTAGGAATGATCATGCATTAATAGATAACAACCACATGAAACTTCTTGACGAATATGATGACTTGAATAAGAATTTTGAGAATTTAAAATCATCCTATACTGATCTTGAAAGAGATTTTAAAAAATTTAAGGATGAATCTGAGAGGAAAATATATCGAATCAATTATACAAATCGAATCTTGGAAGAAATGAATTCATTTTATAAATTGATAATAAGAGCTCTTGAGGATAATAGGATACCCCCCAAACATGAAGATTTTATAAATCCTAAATATTATCCTAAATATATGGAATCCCTTAGAAGACAAACAAATGGAAGAAAACTTAGGAATACTTTTCCTAATATTAAATGTAATAATTATGGATTTTTGGGACATATAGCTCCCACCTGTACTTTTAAGATGAAAACTAATTTGGTGTGGAGACCTAAGATGCATAAACCTAGACATATCATACATGCATCTGATTATAAATTGCTAAAAGGTGAACCCAAACTTGTTTGGGTTCCCAGGTCTAACATTTAATATTTTTGCAGGATTGGATCTCTCACACAAGACCTTGTGAGAGCATATGGTACCTGCACAGCGGATGTTCAAAGCATATGACTGAGAGATACTGCTCAATTCATAACACTGGAAGCCAGAAGTGGAGGCAAGGTTATACTTGGAGATAATACCACAAAGAAAGTGGTTGGATCAGGTATGATTTGAAATTTGAAAAACTTTTTCATAGACAATGTGTTATTGGTTGAAGGCTTAAAGCATAATTTATTAAGTATAAGTCAGCTATGTGATAAGGGCTATAATGTTAAATTTTTACCTACTAGCTGCATATTAAGCCTAAATGGGAAAAATATTTTAAATGAAAAAAGGGTAAACAATGTTTACATGCTAGATTTAAATTGTATTCAATCTCCTACTACTTTTTGTTTGAAAACTATTTCTGATGAATCATGGCTTTGGCATAGGAGACTTTGTCATTCTAGTATGAAAAACTTTAGGAGAATTATCCAAAAGAACTTAGTGAGTGGTATACCAAAAACTAGACTTTACTAAGGATCACCTTTGTGATGCATGTCAATTAGGAAAATAAGTGAAGTCCTCTTTTAAGTCTAATAAGGATCTTAGAACTAGTAAACTATTAGAAATTCTTCACATGGATCTTTTTGGACCAGTAGGAACTGTAAGTCTAGGATGGAAGGTATACAGATTTGTAATAGTGGATGATTTCTCAAGATTCACTTGGGTTAGATTTCTTTTTCATAAGAGTGAATCGTTTGAGGAATTCAAAAAATTTTTCAACTTGGATTCAAAGGAAACTAGGGAGTGAAATAATTTCTATACAAAGTGATCATGGAGGAGAATTTGAAAATGAAAGATTTGAAAATTTTTGTAAAGAAAAAGGGATTGATCACAATTTTTCTGCACCTAGAACCCCTCAACAAAATGGGGTAGTTGAGAGGAAAAACAGAACGTTAATAGAAGTCGCCCGAGCAATGTTGGCAGAATACTCACTTCTTAGAGTTGCTAAAAGGTAGAACACCTAATTTGTCTCATTTACATATTTTTGGTTGTAAGGTGTTCATTCATAATAATGGAAAATCTGTCTTAGTAAAATTTGATCCAAAATCAGATGAAGGAATTTTTGTTGGATATTAAAGTGTTGGAAAATATTATAGAGTATTCAACAAAAGAACTTTGGTCATTGAAGAAACCACACATATTGTATTTGATGAATCTGGAAATTTGAAAGAGCCAAATGTTGTTGAAGATGAGATTAGGGAAAACTCCCAAAAGATTGATAGAATAAATTTGGAAGAAAATGTGGAAGAGAATTTGGAAAGAGAAAATCTTTTGCCTAGAGATTTGAGATTTTCTAAAAACCACCCAAGGGAATTGATTATAGGTGAACCTAATGAGGGTGTTAGAACTAGGCGTGGATTAAACAAGGAAGTCAATCATTCAGCCTTTATTTCAACTATTGAACCCACTAACATTGATCAAGCACTTTCTGATGAATTTTGGATATTGGCCATGCAAGAAGAGTTGAATCAATTTGTAAGAAATGAAGTTTGGGAATTAACTTCAAGGCCAAAAGATCAAAGTGTTGTTGGAACCAAGTGGGTATTAAAAAAATGAATGACTCAGGAGTAGTCATTAGAAATAAGGCTAGATTAGTTGCTAAGGAGTATAATCAAATTGAAGGAATTGATTTTTGAGCAGACTTTTGCCCCTATAGCTAGAGTTGAAGCAATTAGGGGTTTTACTTGCCTTTGCCTGTGTTAAAGGTTTTAAATTGTTTCAAATGAATGTCAAAAGTGACTTTTTAAATGGGATAATTGAGGAAGATGTTTTTGTAGAATAACCTCCAGATTTTGAAAATTCTAAATACCCAAATCATATTTTCAAGTTAAAAAAGGCATTATATGGATTGAACAACAGGCACCTAGGGCTTGGTATGAGAGGTTGAGCACCTTCCTACTTGAAAGATGTTTTGAAAAAGGAAGTGTGGGATACAACTCTCTTTTAAAGAAAGAAATTTGGAAAGGTTATACTAATTGTTCAAATTTATGTGGATGATATCATTTTTGGATCTTCAAATAAAAAACTTTATGATGATTTTTCTAAAAAACAATGAGTAGTGAATTTGAAATGAGTCTAATGGGAGATTTAAATTACTTTCTAGGTTTTAGCATTAAGCAACTTGAGGAGGATACATTTCTTAGTCAAACTAAATATATTAAGGACATCCTCAAAAAATATGAAATGGACAATGCTAAACCTGTTAGTACACCAATGAGTTCCTAAGTTTAGTTGGATAAGGACCTTAAGGGAAAATCTGTTGATCAAAAGAAATTTAGAGCGATAATTGGATCTTTACTTTACTTGACTGCTAGCCGACCAGATATTATGTTCAGTGTTTTGCTTATGTGCTAGATTTTAATCAGATCCAAAAGAATCACATTTGACAGCAGTGAAAAGGATATTAAGATACTTACTAGGAACTCAGAACTTAGGAAATTTGGTATCCTAAGTTTAGCTCTTCATTTAAAATTATTGGTTATTCAGATTCTGACTTTGCAGGATGTAGAGTGGATAGGAAAAGCACTTCTGGAACATTTCAATTCATTGGAAATTCATTAGTTTCATGGTCTAGTAGAAAACAAAATTCAGTGGCCCTATCTACTGCAGAAGCATAATACATTGCATTAGGAAGTTGTGTGGCACAAGTACTTTGGTTAAAACAACAGTTGATTGATTTAGATTAACTATAGGCACTATTCCAATTTATTATGACAATACTAGTGCTATTTGCATTTCCAAAAATCCTATTCAATATTCTAGAACCAAACATATTGACATAAGGCATCATTTCATAAGGGATCATGTATCCAAGGGAGAAATTGAACTTACTCAAGTTTCAACTGAAAATCAACTTGCAGACATTTTTACAAAACCTTTAGCCTTTGATACTTCCAGTACATTAAGAACAAGGCTTGGTGTAATTGATTTGAATGCTTAAATAAAAATATTTTTATAACATTGATATTTATGTTTTCGTAGTTTATGTTTTTATGATTTTTTTTGTTTTTGTGAATATTTTTTTGTTTTTGTGTTTTGAATGATTTTATTTTAGAGTCTGTGGATTTGTCATTGTGTATTGTGATTTATGTTTTGTTTGATTTTTTCTTTAATAAAAATTCAAAAATCCAAAAATGTGGAAATCATCTAGGACAAAATTTTTCGTACGGGACGATGTCTGTAAAATTCAGTTTGCGTGATATGGAACGTCTTGAGAGCAATTTTTAATGAAGTTCGTCTGTACGATCTGAATGATCGTCCAGGACAAAATTTTTTCTCTCTCAAACGTCGGGATGATTGAATGCAGCAGTTGAATGGATAAGGAAGTTTTAATTGTGAACTTCGTCGTCCGTACGAACTTTTGGTTCGTCCAGACGAACAGATGTCGATTCATAGCGGGGGACGGTTTTTATCTGACATCAAAACGAATTAACTTTTGATCATCTGTATGAAATTTTTTTCGTCTGTACGATCGGTCAAGTCAAAAAGTCTGTACGAAAGGATGTATCGTAAATTGTGTTGATTATGAAAGCCATTACATTTTGGACGAATTTAATCGTCTGTACGAAATTATTTCGTCCAGAAGAACGATAAGTTTTGTCCAGGACGAACTGTTTTCGTCCAGGACAAACTGTTTTCATCCAGGACGAACGTATCATTTTCTTTAAATAAGAAGGCTTTCTAACTCAACAATCACATCTCCAAACATCTCTTTCAATCCCTTTCGACTTCAAATCAATAATGGCCTCCTCTAGCAAGCGACAAAAGGTGTTAGCAAAGAAAACCCACAGGAATGCTTATGAAAACTTTCTCTCAAAAGCAAATGAGGAATCCTTTCCTCGCTTTGCCTCTGCTAAAATCACACCTTCTCGCATTCTAATCCAAAGCGAAATAAACTTCAAGGTAATGCACCTTTTTTCTTCCACTCAATTTGGATTCATTCTTTCTCTTGTCCACCTCTACAACAGACAAATTTTTCTTTACTTCCTAGCCAATATGAGTTTTAATTCTGACCACTCCTCTATAAGTTCTTTCATTTTTAAACAAAAAGTTGAAATCACTAAGCACGACTTAGGTGCCTTTCTAAACTTAAGAACTGAAGGTTTTAGATCCCACACCCTTATGAATGAGAACACCTTCAAATGGTTTGAAGTCAATAGGATGATTAGAGAAAATGGCAAAAATTATCATATTGCTAGAGTTTCTGGAATGACAAAAAATGCTCGAATCATCCAACACATTCTTAGATCTTTTATTATTCCAAAAGCTGGTGATAGGATCAACATTACTCCACTCCTTTCTTTTGTGACTTTTTTTATTATGAATGGTAGTCCTATTGATGAAGCCCAAGTTATCTTAGACCATCTTTATGGACTTTCTGAAATTAGACATGCTGATCAGAAAAGAAAAAGGAATATTTCATTCGGTCACTTGATTACATTTATTTTGGAAAAGAAATATAATCTAGTGCATCCTGATGAAGAATATGAGGAGCCGGTCTACTACAATGATGCTTCTTTTAGAGCAATCTTCAAGGAGCAAAAAGAGAAAGCACCTGCCCAGTGCTTCTGAAGAAGAAGAAGAAGAAGGAGAGCAAACATCTGCACCTCAATCAAATTATCAAAATTTGATTGAGAAATTTGTTAGTCTTGAGATTCATTTTGATCAAAGATTTGATCAAATTGATGCTCAACTTCAGCAGCAGCAACAGGACATTAGTAGTATAAGAAATGAAGTTCATGAAATCAATACCAATGTTATGTTGATGACTTCCTACTTCAACTTATTTGGCGGCATTCCTTCTCCTCCAGAAGAATAGAGATTTGAGTGATGATCTTCTAGATGTTTGTTGTATTAGTGTTTATTTTAGTTTGTTTTAGTTGTGTTTATTTGTGTTTGTTTTAAACTTCAGTGTATTTTCTTTAGTATTGATGTTATGAAATGATTTTGTAATCTTTTTCATTAATATCAATATATATTGTAGTTGCTTTAAATTTGGATTGTTTTTGAAATGTGTTTATTTTTAATGAATTTCATTAGTCTTTTTAATCTTAATTGTGCTTAAACTAGATTGTAATTTGAGATTAAGTTCATTAAAAAATCTAGTCTTTCTAAATTTAAAATTTGTTTATAACTTGTTATAATTAGAATTTTTAATTTCATGTCTATTCATTTTGACTACATAAAAATTAATATTATTATTGCAATTTGGATGCTTTCTTATTTTGTATTTTCTTTGCTCAAGTGATATTTATGCACTTAGAAAAATTTGAAATTTTAGATTATTGATCTTGGAAAGAATTGGTTTAAATTACTCATGAAAAATTGTACAAAGATTACAAAAATCAAAAGGAATGCGTAAAGGTTCGCAAATGTGAAAAAGAGGCACAAAATAAGCCCAATGTAAAAAGATGTACAAAAATGTGCCAAAATTTTGAAAAAGATGCGCAAAAGCGCCACATGTGGTAACTCTTTTCTTTCCAAATTCTTTCAATCTCTTAATTCAAATTGATCTTATGTTCATTTATATTTTTATTAAACTTTGAAATATAGAATTTTAATTCATCTCTCTTGTAATGATTTTCTATATCTCAAATGTCTAAATTGAATCATGTCTTTGATAAATTCTTCTTACTTACAATGTTATATCACTTCTTAAATTCTATGAATTTCTATAATTTACCTAATGTTATTAGTTTTAGATTGCATACCTTATGTCAATCACTCTTTAGATTAAATTTTCAAATGAATTTCATATAATTACATATATTTCTTGTCTATTTCTTCTTCACTTTTTGTTGTTGTAAAAAAGAGGGAGAAATTATTGTGTTTGTATGTTTTGTTTTCATTTTGATTTTGTGTTATGGCTTGTGTTATTGTCTTGTATTTTTGTTAAATTTTTTTTTTGAAAAACAAAAATATTGTTCTTTAATTCAAAATGCCTCCTTATTTTCATGTATTCATCAATTTAGGGGGGGTTTAGGAGATTTGTTTAAATTGAAATCATACAAACAATAATTGTTTTGCCATCATCAAAAAGGGGGAAATTGTTAAGATAGTTGCTATTTGCATGTTTTACATTTTTGTAACTTGTATAGTTTTGATGATTTCAAATATTATTGTTCAAATGTGTAGTTATCTCCTAATAATTTTAGAAGATTTATATTTGCTCTTGTGTGTACTAACATTTAAGGAAAATCAAACTCCAGACTACGAAGACTTCAAATAAAATTCAGCATGAGATACTTTGTGTATTTGAAGCTTATACTTTTCTTTGAAATAAACTTGAAAGGGAGTGATTGTAATTGAGTGAATAAAAATATACACACACACATAAGGAAATCATATAAAATTTATACTGATCGTACGGGACGATGTCAGTTCGTACGGGACGATCAGACAGTTATCTCCTATTAAGATCACATAGAACGAATAGGAACTGGCCAGAAAAATTTTCTAAGTCTTATTCGTCCAGGACGAAATTAAAAATCTTCCGGGAAGATTTGTTCTGTATAAAATTTTTTGTTCAGATGAAATTAAATTATCGTACATGACGAGTTGCTCTCTGTAAGATTTTCATCCAGACGAAATTAAATATCGTTCAGGATGATCTGGTCTCTGTAAGATTTTCATCCAGATGAAATTAAATTATCATACATGACGAGTTGCTCTCTGTATGATTTTCGTCCAGACGAAATTAAGTATCATCCAGTTCGATCTGGTCTCTGTAAGAATTTCGCCCGGACGAACCAATTTTTGTCCAAACGATACAACCGACTTAGGACGGTTTTTCTACAGTTTTTGGAACCGACCTTGTAATAACCGTTCGTACCGGACAAACTTTGTTCGTACGGGATGATCAGCTTGTACGAAAACATTTCGTACACATATACAAAGAGGTTCGTTTCAAGGCTTTTAAGTAATATCGTCCAGGACGATCCACGATCGTACTGGACGATCCACTGCGTACAGAATTGAAAACTTGCAATTTTTGGGCGATTTTTTTCTTGTCTTTTGTATATATAGTCCAAATTAAACTGCCACCCAATCTTTTTGTCATTTGATCTTCGTGCCTTTTGAGAGAATAGCCAAGGAGAGAGTGTAAGAGTGCATTCAAAGGAGGATTCCTACCACTGGAGCATGAAGGATTTACTTGGAGTTTAAAGGTAAGAATCTCTACTTGTGAATTGGGATTACTTCACTCTTTTCTTTATTCCTTCTAGATTCTTGTGAGAAGATCTATTAAAGAGATCCGGTTCGCTGCCGACACTTGGAGTGTGTGAACAGCCGAAGGGTTCGCTGCCTACACTTGGAGAGTGTGAACAGCCGAAGGGTTCGCTGCCTACACTAGGAGAGTGTGAAAGGACGAAGGGTTCTCTGTCCACACTAGGAGAGTGTGAAAGGACGGACAGATCTCTGCCAACACTAGGGATTATGCCAAAAAGGACGACGGTTCTATGCCGCACCGGGTAGTGGTGAAAAGAGTGTTTTATAAAGGCTTCTCCACCTTGCTGTGGGTGCAAAAGGAGAGTCACTATTGGTATTAGTGCAATACTCAGAGGGTGCCTCTAGGGAGTGGATGTAGGTCTGGTTTAGATCGAACCACTATAAATCTGGTGTTATTTACTTTATTATTTTTATTTTTCTGCATTTTATTTTTGGTTTTAAAAACTCTATGGTTGAAAAACGTTTTCTATAAAAACTTAATAAAAATTTTCATTTCGGTTCAACACATTTTCAAAGAGGGTTTAAATTTTTAAAATACCAATTCACCCCCCTCTTGGTAGCCTTGGGACATTAACTTAGGTCTAACAACCTATTTATTAGACTCAACACTTTCTCTTCCTCCTGAAGCAGCCAAAGAACCTTGACCCCCTTTACTTCCTCTTGAAGTAGGTAGAGAATCTCGATCAATCATTGAAGTTAACCTCTCTAGAACCTCCAAGGAACCAGGGTCGATGATTGAAGAAGACAACTCAGATCCTTACATGGAGCAACCTTTGTGAAACTCTCATAAACTCCCACTCACAATATCCTCTCTCTCTCTCCCAAGCTTTCCCTCTCTTCTTAGCTCTCTCAGGTCAAGACAGTAATAAAAGATCACATCATGAGTAAACAAGAGATCTTATATATATAAGGGCTTCAAATTTGCCCTAAATTGGAACAACCTGATAAAGATCGTCCAAGAAAATCGATGAATCATCCTGTACGATTAATATAAATTTAGTTCAATCAGCCAAGATGATCTAGGGGAGGCTGGAAGATTAGAAGATTTATTTGTTCTGATCGTCCATGATGATGTGTACATCGTCCTAAACGATTAATTCAAAATGTCAAATATCATCTAGACCATCACTCTATTCGGCCAGACTACCTATCTAGACGATAAAAAATAACTGATTGTCTAGGATGATTTATGGATCATCATGTATGATTAGTTCAAAATGTGAAATGTCATTCAGATCATCGCTCTGCTCAGCTAGACTTTACATATTTGGATGATGAAAAAATAACTAATCGGCTAGGACGATTGTTGGATTGTTCTGTACCATTAGTTCAAATTAATACATATCATCTAGAACATCATTCTATTCATCTAGGATGAAACTAAGGTTTTTTTAGCTGGGACGATCCTGTGATCATCCAGGATGATATGATCAATCAATCAAACATTAATTACTTTCCTTAATCATTAAACTAATTTAGGCATATTTTTAATGCATTGTACTAGACGATGTCCTATACGATGTCTAAAAATAATAACATTCCTAAAAGAGTTGGCGGCTGATTCTTTCTGATTTGAGCATATCATCCAGGATGAAGCTAATATCATCTAGGATGATTTGCTTAATTTGGATACCTTAATCAAGATGCCCTAATTAGGATTTTTATTTTTAACTGATCATCCATGACGATTTTGAATCATCCTAGATGATATGATCAAAAACAAAAAAAAAAACTCTAAAATAGATAGAATTTTTTTCTCTAAGTGTGTGTGCAAGGTTACTTAGCATTAGGACCCACTTTGTTATAGTTGACTCAAGAAAAGATTAAAACACTTGAAGTACATTTATAGACTGACTAAGTCATAATCTACCCAAACTTAAGCTGGCTTGATTTTAAACTGATCTTGTGGACCTGAAATGCTAATAGGCAAGGTAATAATAAAAAAATAGAAATGCCAGAAATATTTACTATTATCAAAATTATAATCCTTGAATCTAGATTTGTAATAAATATTTCAATGCTCTTCTAATATATTCTAAATACCATTCAGGATGCATTGAACCTAAACCCAAGTTTTAATTTGACTTGGTTGACCAAAGTGCCCCTTAAGGGCCTAACCATTCATTTCATGCGAGGAAATCTCGCCATTATATGAGACCACCTCCATTGGGTCTAAATAATCATTTTAAATTTATTGGACCTAACCTTAACCTATGGTTTAACCTGATTAACCAAGTCGACCATGGTTGACCAAATTAATCATACACCTAACCAAATTTAAATTCAATGCTTCAAGCATCATCAAACCAAATCAAACTCTCGAACTTATTCCATTGCATACTCTATGCATACCTAACTCTTTCATGAGTCAAATTCTCATTAGTTTGACTTAGTCAAATCATTAAGAGTGGTCAAAACTCTTGCATGAAATTAACCCTTCTTACAAACTTCCAAATCATTACTCCAAATCCCATGGATTTATTTCTGCATGCATGCCCCCCCAAACTCATCCAAGTTTGCATTTATATATTAACAGGTTAACAAGTCAATAAAACCAAATAAAATGGGTGAAAATGGGTGAAATAATCAAACCTTCTCAAAGCTTTCATTTCCTTCCAAATCTCCTCCTTAATTAAATCTACTTAGACTTATTCAAATTAGCCCAAAAGCTTCCCTAATGCTGCACCCAAACCAAGCCCAAGCAATGGTTTAGCCCAAGGGGTAAGATGTGGTCCCCTACACTCATGGAAGCTCACCCAAGGAACTCATATGCTTGATACCATTTCCCTTGCTCCTAACCACCTATGATAGGCATCAAACATCCATAAATTCCCTCCAATCCATCTTTACCATCTAAACAAAAAGCTAGGGTTCAAGTAAAGAAAATTTTGAAAAACACTGATAACATGCTAAGTCATTCTCTAAGCTACCTCTAGCCCCAAACACTCTCTTCTAACTTCTCTAAAACTCCCCTTACCTTTTCTAAGCATTTTGCCACTATTTCATAGCTTCCAAAACCCCCATTGGTGAAGAGATAGAGAAACAGAGAGATAAAGAGGAGATTTGGAGCCATCTTTTAATCTAACCAGAATAAGCCCTTGGGGTCTTCTATAAAGTTGAAGAGAATCTTTCTAGAAGAAAAATGAGTCTAAGAACTCACAAATCCATCCACTGGTTAGTAAGTATTTTCATTTGGACTGGTTAAGTCGGTATGAGGCTCATATTAATGACTTAAGGAAGCAAGTTACATTATTCTTGAGCAGTGAGGGAACTAGAAGAGTTCTATCATGTTTGATCTCTTATGTGGAAGCATATATATTATGGAAAAAAAGGTTGTATAACATTCCTAGCATCATTCTTAAGTAGGAGTATAGATCTTGGTTCTCTTTCTGATGTACCTATAGTATGAGATTTTTTATGTATTTCCTGAAGAGTTAATCAGTTTACCACCAAATAGAGATATAAAGTTCTGTATTGATATATTTATGGGTATAACAAACTCGATTTCTAAGTCTCCATATTGGATGATATATTTAATGAGCTTCAGGGGTTGAAGGTACAACTTCAAGAGTTAGTTGACAGGGGATTTGTTCATCCTAGTGAGTCTTAGTGGAGTTGTTGGTTTTGAATTTTTTTGTGGAGTTAGTTGACACACCTATTCATTTTGTGAAGAAAAAAAAATGATACGATGTGTTGTTGTTGTTGGTTTGAGTTTGTGTTTGAAAAGGAAATTTGCTTTGCAATGGAAATGTACAAAGCAAATTAGAATTAAATTTCTTTGTGAATTTTGAAATTGACTTTTGAATCTAATTCTAAAATTGAATATTTATTAGAAATGATATACCATCTCGAGAGGTGGAAATAAGATTCTTTGATGGGTTTAGATTTAGAGTTATAAATTTTATCTTTAATACTGTAGTCAAATTTAGGAAAGAACTATATATGACCCTGAAGGGAAATGATATTCAATCAAATACTTAACTATGATTATCTGGATATGGTATCGTTAATCTCATATTTAAAGTTATGATAAAGAATTATATATCCACACAAGGAAAGAAGGTATCATCCCTTATCAATTATTCGAATATGATAATAATGATCGTCACTGATTTTTTATTTTCTCAAAAAAATTAAGTAAGCTTTAAAATTAATTTGGGTCTTTAAATCTCATATGTACAGAAGCTCTCATAATTAATTATATTGTAGGAAAGCTAAGTTTCCTACAAAAACTCTCAATTAAATAACGACAAAATTTTATTTTTGAGTTTTTAAGGAGTGATATCAAAGGAGGAGGTTAAAATTTTAACAGGTATTGGATTGAATTTGAACACTTATTTCAATAGGTCAGTTGAGGAGAAGTAAGAGGCACTTTGAGATTCTAAAATAATTTAAAAATGACCTAGTCTACCCTATGTGTTGGCCTTTAAACTTTAGTTTGAGATATTCTAATTTAAGTTATTGATTTATTAGAAAGTTTAGATTGTATTCTCATTGATTGAGGTCTCATGATTTTGAGTCTGCCCTGAATCCTAAGTCAAATTGAGGCACTAAATAATAGTAGACCAAACCTATCTAATGTAGTGCAAAACTAAACTTATCCAGACTTGAATTGGGGAGCCAGTTAACCACCTATAACTTTAAAATCTATGTGTCATATCCTTAATGAAAGATAGAGAAAACTTTTGATTAAATTTTTAAGAATTGGGCTGACATGTAGAGTAAATCCTAAGTTGCCCCTTGACTTATGTAGGGTGATTAATGCTTAAAAATAAAATGCATTTAAAATTTTATCTTCTTTTTAATTTATTTTTAATGTAATACATGCTAATTGACCTTTGAATGCATAAATGGCATAAAGCAATTTTAAAGAGACTTAAAAATAATTTTTTTCCTGAAGATTGTATAACATGCCCTTGATAGAATTGTACCCTAATAGGCCAACAAGTATGCCAGAACCCACAAATGGGGAAGTTTCGAACAAAAAAAAAAAAGATATTTTAATATGAATGCATGTAAACTCTTGGTAGTCATGAGCTTACTTCTTAAATCATTAGAGTTACTATGTGAGACTAAAAAATTTATTTAATTAAAGAACAAAAAAATTAATTGTAACCTCATAAGCCTTCAAATATATCTTGGATAAATCAATACACGACATACAATAAATAAACCTAGAAAGATATATAATTTCTACTACATAATTAATGTAAATAAATCAAACCAATCATTTAAAAAAATAAATTAAATGTTCATATGATATGTGACACTTAACGTATAACATAGGGTCTGCAAAAATTAAAAGTAGTCATGTACCACTTACAATAACCTAGATTCTAATCCTAGAAATGACACAAGTAACTTTTGAGAGTGGGATATTCTTTATCTTCACTTCTTCATCCTTATTCAATCTTCTTGGATTTGTCAGGTCTGGATATCCAAATGAAAAGAAATTCCTTCTCAAAAGGATGTTTTCTTTAACCTATGGATTTTCAAATTCATCTTGATTTGGACTTCTAATTAAAGTGGAACTCTCCCCTGAGGGATGTTCCCTTCTCTTTGAATTACAAATAGGATGGTGATATCTCACCTCAAAGTTTACTTTCACATTACAACTTGATTAAATTACATTATATCAAAAATATAAAGAAAAATTCTAGCCACCGTATAATATTATCTTAAGTAGTAGTAATTAAAATACATCCCCAAGAACTTATATATATTTATATTTCTAAAAAAAAAAATCTCAGCCATGCTAGTAATGCTCAATTATTTTAAAAAGGGACTTAGCATTTTTTAGCACTTACAAAAAGTCTTCCAATTTAAGCTTTTAATTTTTCCCCCTTGATTCATAGCCCTGTATGAGCATGGCCACATATAAAAAAATTATGTGAGCATCCATATTAATCCTAACCTAAGGGTAATCTAACACCCATTAAATAAATAATCACATAAATCAATTCTAGTAACCAGCATGTAGTGAAAATCACAAAAAAATTAACACACAAGTAGAAGAACTTAAATACTGGTCTAGCCTAAAACTTGAGTTAGTTGTCCTAGCAAACAATTTAAAGTGTGTGTAGTAGGTCGTGTGGCTTGAATATGCCATGTATTGAATAATTATTAAAGTTGTCTAGTATTTCGATTTGTTGAAGGTCAAAGAAAATTTTGATTTATGTTTAAGTATTAATATTTTTGATATTGATTTTTAAAATAGATTTTTTTAAGGTTTAAGTAATTACTAATTTTATTTACACCATGACCGAAAAGTTTATTTCACATTCCTTGGGGCTAAGTTAATAAACTTGTAGGCTCGAGTTACCTAGTTGTAACTAGTAGGGATTAAGTTAATATACTTGATTAGAAATTAAAAGATTAACAATTTTAATTAAATTGGTTTGTTACTGATTTTACGAATTAACTTAATTAAATTTACCATCAACCAATTTATGCCGTTGTAATTATGGACTCGAGGATGAAACCTCCATATGACACGTAGCCCCATAACTCAAAGTAGTCTAGCCTCTAAACCTAGTTTATGTAGGTAAATTAGGGATTTTAACTTGGTTAATTCATTAAAAATCAATTAATTTTAAGGTATTACACTCCATTGAATCCGTTCGTCTTATTATCAAAGTGGGTTCGATGAACTAGACCTCTTTAAGACACTTAGTCCCATAGCTCATGGTAGCCCATCTTAAAAACTTCATCTTTGAAGTTCTTGTTATGTATTAATGGTTGTTTGATTGATTTTATTAAATAATTTAATATTTTCTAGAATTTCAATTAACTATTGAATTTTTTGAAATTTTAATCAATTATTTAATGCATTAAATTAAAGGGTCAAAATTGTACATTTTAAATTAAAGTAAATTTTGGAATTTGGATATTTTTTCTTAATGATAGACTCTAAGATGAGTAATTAGACACTAATTTTGCTGAAATTGATTTTTTTCTATATTAAGTTAATGAATTTTTAAAATTTTGAGCTATTTTTTGAACTATAATTGACCAAAATATTAAAATTTTTTACTTTGACTTATTTCTGATGGTTTGACATTTTTAATAAATATTAGACCCTAAATGGATTATATATCTTTTAGTTTGCTTATTTTCAAGTTTTTTTAGAATTAATTATAAAATTTCAAAATTTTCTCTTTTAATTTAATTTTTAGATTAGTTAATTAAAAAAGCTTTTAATGATTATGATCCAATTCAATTCTAAACTTATTGAAATCACCCTCAAAGGTCAGGAATGACCCATGGGGGTGTTCTCAAGTGTTTGAGAATTGTTTGAATTTTTTAAATTTTTTAATTAATTAAATTAAGTAAATATGTATTTTTACTCAAATTTAAATTATGGTTAAAGTAAGGATCAAATCAAGGGGCTTTTAATTTTCTCAGTTTGGGGTTTAATTTTGGTTAGTTTGATATATTATTTATAATTTTTAGATTTAATTTGAATTAATTACACTTTTTTAAATTTTTAAGATTAATTAAGGGGTTAAGTATGAGTTAATTAAATTTCTTACCTAATGAGTTTTAAAATCAGTAATATCATGACCTAAGATAGGTAATTTCACTAGGTTTAAAGCTTTAAAATTTTATCCCAAATGGATGCATAATTAATTCTTTACAATTTCCTAAAATGCTTAGAACTTTTCCTTAATTGTTGTCCTTATATATCACTAAGTTGTATAGGTCTACAATTACAGGTCTCTAACCCTTAACACATATACATCCATCCATACCATATAAATTAAAACTAATCATGTGACCTAGATCTAAGTGGAATGGAAGAGGCGAATCCATAAGTGTTTGGGTTAACCCATAATCCAAACACTTATGCATTCACCTAAGCAAATATTGTTGAGTCTAGTGAATAGGTTGTTAAACCTAAGTTAATGTCTCAAAGCTACCAAGAGGGGGGTGAATTGGTATTTTAAAAAATATCCCTCTTTTGATAAATTGAACCTAAATTAAACTTTAATGAATTTTTATAAAAAGTTTTTCAACCATAATTTTTAAACAAAAAAAATGCAGAAAATAAAAAGCAGTAAAACAAACGACACACGATTTTATAGTGGTTTGGTCTAAACCAAACCTACATCCACCCAGAGGCACCCTCTGAGTATTGCACTAATACCAATAGTGTCTCTCCTTTTGCACCCACAGCAAGGCGGAGAAGCCTTTACGAACACTCTTTTCACCATAACCCGGTGTGGCAGAGAACCGTCGTCCTTTCACACTCTCCTAGTGTGGGCAGAGAACCCTTCGTCCTTTCAGACTCTCCTAACGTGGGCAGAGAACCCTTCGTCCTTTCACACTCTCCTAGTGTGGGCAGAGAACTCTTCGTCCTTTCATACTCTCCTAGTGTAGGCAGAGAACCCTTCATCCTTTCACACTCTCCTAGTGTGGGTAGAGAACCCTTCGCCCTTTCACACTCTCCTAGTATCGGTAGAGAACCAGATCTCCTTGACAGGTCTCTTCACAAGAAATCTAGAAGGAAGAAAGAAAAAGAGTGAAGTAATCTCAAATTACAAGTAGGAAATCTTACTTTTGAACACCAAGCGAAGCCTTCACGCTCCAGTGGTAGAAATCCTTCTTTGAATGCTCTCTCTCACTCTCTCCTTTACTCTTCTTCCAATAGGCACGTAGATCAATGAGAAAAAAGATTATGTGGCAGTCTAATTTGGACTATATATACAAAAGAAAAGAAAAACTGCCCCAAAACTGCAAGTTTTCAATTATGTACGCAGCGGATCATCCCGTATGATCATGGATCGTCCTGGACGATTTTACTTAAAGTGTCAGAAACGATCCTAATGTATATTGGTACGAACTATGTTCGTACACGCTCATCATCCCGTACGAACTAGGTTCGTCTGGTACGAAACAGTTATTACATAGGTCGGTTCCAAAAATTCTACTGGACGTAACCAATTAAGGTATGTCGGTTCCGTTCGTCCTGGGATGAACATGTTTCATCCTGGGATGATTTTATACAGAGAGTTTTGTCCAAGGACGAAGGTTCATTTCTTCCTGTACGATCTCATACAGAGAGTTTCGTCCAGGGATGAAGGTTCATTTTGTCTTGTACGATCTCATATAGAGAGTTTCGTCCCGGTACGAACCATGCTTTTTATCTGGACGAACAGTGCAAGGTGAGAATCCAGAGACGTTCATCCCGGGACGAATACAAAATTTGTCCTGGATGATTAGGACTTAGAAAATTTTCTACCCGCCTGTTCGATCCATTGCTCTTCCTAGGGGTTAATTGACATAATCGTCCCGTACGAACCAGGTTCGTCCCGTACGATCAGTTCACAAAAATTGTCCCCCAAGAGTTTGTGTTATGATTTTTCACTCAATTACAATCACTCCCTCTCATTTAAAAACTTATAAATTTATAAATGAATAATTTGAAGTCTTCATCGCTTGGAGTTGATTTTTCCTGAAATGTTAGTACGCACTAGAGTAAAAACAAATCTTCCAAAAAGTGTTAGGAGATATATAAAACAATAATATTTGAAATCATCAAAACAATACAAGTTACAAGAATGTAAAACATGCAAATAGAAACTCTCTCTACAATCTCCCCCTTTTTGATGATAGAAAAATAATTATTGTTTGTAGGATTTCAAATTTTAAGAATCTCCTAAACTCCCCATGAAATGATGAACTCATGAAAATAAGGAGGCATTTGAAGTAAAAAAAAAATTTTGTTTTTCAAAATTTTTATACAACACAAAAAGATAAAACAAAAACAATCAAACACACATACGAAAAACATACGTTTAAAACAAATAAAAAACATAAAAAAAAGACACAACAAATAATTTTTCCCCTCCTTTTTGACAATATCAAAAAGTGAAAAAAAAAAAGAAGGCTAGAAATGTAAGCAGAAGTATGAAATTCATTTGATATTTTAATCTTGGAAGTGATTGAAATAATGTATGCAAATAAAATCAAAACATTAGAAAAACATAAGATTTCATATAAATTTAAGAAGTGATATAACATAGAGAATAAAAAGAATTTATCAAAGGCATGTGTCAATTTATACATGAAGATAAAGAAAATCATTGCACTAAGGATGAATAAAAAATTTTATATTTTAAATTTCAATATGAATTATAAATGAACATTAGATCAATTTGAATTAAAAGATTAAAAGAGTATGGAAAGAAGTAATTATCACATGTGGCGCTTTGCGCATCTTCTTCAAATTTTATGGCACATTTTTGTGCATCTTTTTACTTTGGGCATATTTTGTGCCTCTTTTTGTCATTGCAAATTTTTTGCACAATCCTTTTGATTTTTGTACATTTGTATAATTTTCAAGAGTAATTGAATTCTTTCCAAAATTAATAATCTAAAATTTCAAATTTTTCTAAGTGCATAAATACTAATTGAAAAGAAAAATAAAAAATAAGAAAATATCTAAATTGCAATAATAATATTAAAGATAATGTAGTCTAAATAAGAGACATGTAATTAAAAATTCTAAAAATATCAAGTTATAAGCATCTCTTAAATTTAGAAAAATTATATTTTCTAATAAAACTAATTTTAATTTACAAATTAGAATAAAGCACTATTAAGATTAAAAAAAATGAATGTCATAAAGTCTAACACACATTTCTAAAACATTAAACAATAAAACATTGAAACATATATTGATATCAGATGAAGCCATTATAGTTTGAAGTTCAAGATATCAATAGTAACAAAACTAACACAAGGAAAAAAAAAAACAAACTAAAGGAAATCACTAACACATGAACTACAACAAAACACTGAATAAACACTGAACAAATACTGAACAAACACTAAACAAATCATTCAGATGGACCCTGATCTGGAGGAGGAGGAGGTGGTGTTGCACCAAAGAAGTTGAAGTAATTACTCATCATAAACATGTTGGAATTAATAGCATTTATCTGATCACACATAAATTCCATATCCAGATTGTACTGAATATCTTGCTGATGCAAGTGAGTTTCAATTTGATCAAACCTTTGATCAAAATGAGCCTCTAAATTGTCAAATCTTTGAACCAAATCTTGATAATTTGGTCCAGCAGCATGTGAAGGTTCAGTTTCTTCTTTTGTTTCACTCAGAACTACATGAGTTTTGTTGGGCTCGTCCTTATTGAAGATAGCCCTAAAGGATGTGTCGTTGTAGTAGAGTGGTTCTTCAAAGTCTTGTTCTGGATGAATTAAATCATACTTCTTTTCCAAAATATAGGTAATCAAATGTCCTAAGACTATGTTCTTCTTTCTTTTATGATCAACATGACCAATTTCAGAGAGACCATAAATGTAGTCAATTACAAGTTGGGCCTCATCTATAGGTTGTCTTGTCATTATCCTGTAGGTAACAGTAGAAAGAAGAGGAGTGATGTTGACTCTATCACCAGCTTTTGGAATAATGGAAGTTCTTAGTACGTGATGGATGATACGGGCATCACGCAATAAAGTTGTAACTTTAGGCAAATAATCATTAACTCTTATTCCTCTAATCACACGATTAACTTCAGTCCAATCAAAATTTGTGGTGGTTAAGGTGTGTGCTCTTAAGCCTTTAGTCATTAAGTTTAGGAAGATATTAAAGTCAGCCTTGGTGATTTCAGCTTTCTTTTTGAAAACAAAAGAACTGATGATAGAATGGTCGGAGTTGAATGACATGTTTGCCAAGAAATAGTGAAAGGTTTCTCTATTGTAGAAGTGTACTAAAGTGAGGATTAAAATAAATTGAGTAGAGGCAAACAAGTGCATTACTTTAAAGGTTAATTGATCCTGTAGGAGAACTCTAGATGGGGTGATTTTTGCAGAGACAAACCTAGCAAAGGATTCTTCATTGGCTCTAGAAAGGAAGTTTTCGGATATATTTCTTGGAGGACCCTTAGCCAAGATCTTTTGGTGCTTGCTAGAACTTGCCATTGAAAGATTTGAAGAGAGGAAAGGTTTGAAAGAGATGTGTGAAAGTGCTGTTCAGAAAAAAACTGCAGTTAATTTAAAGAAGAATGACTGTTTGTACCAGACGAAAATTTATTCGTCCCGTACGAAAATATTTCGTATAGACGAACGAATGAGTTTAAAAACTAATGGCTTTTAATAAACACACAATTTTCGAAGCGTCCTTTCGTACAGGCTTTTGACCAAAATGATCATACAGACAAACACGTGTTCATACGGACGATCAGAAATTTAACTCGTTTTAATGGCAGTTGAAAATCGTCCCCCGCCATGAACCGACATGTGTTCGTCTGGACGAACCAAAGGTTCGTACGGACAAAGTTCATAATTAAAACTATCTTCTCCATTCAACTGCTGCATTCATTCATCCCGTCGTTTGAAAAATATTTTGTCCTGGATGATCGTGACGATTGTACAGACGAAATACATTAAAAACTGCTCTTAAGACGGTTCGAAATCACATAGTTTATCATTTTACACACATCGTCCCGTACGAATAATTTTCATCCCGGACGATGATGACCACAAATTTATATTTTCACACTCAAAACAAAAATGAATAAAAACAAACAAGACAAACTTAAATACACACCTTTTTAAGAAGAAAATATCACAAAAACAAACTAAAGAATACAATGAACAAAAAAACAAAAAACAAAATATCAATGTTGCGGAAAAACATTTTTATCTAAGCATTTAAATCAATGACTCCAAGCCTAATTCTTAATGTACTGAAAGTATCAAAGGCTAAAGGTTTTGTAAAAATGTCTCCAAGTTGATTTTCTGTTGAAACATGGGTAAGTTCAATTTCTCCCTTGGATACATGATCCCTTATGAAATGATGTTTTATGTCAATGTGTTTGGTCCTTGAATGTTGAATAGGATTTTTTGAAATGCAAATAGCACTAGTATTATAACAATAAATTGGTATAGTGTCTATAGTTAATCCTAAATCAATCAACTATTGTTTTAACCAAAGTACTTGTGCCACACAACTTCCTAGTGCAATGTATTCTGCTTCTGCAGTAGATAGGGCCACTGAATTTTGTTTTCTACTAGACCATGAAACTAATGAATTTCCAATGAATTGACATGTTCCAGAAGTGCTTTTCTTATCCACCATACAGCCTGCAAAATCAGAGTCTGAATAACTAAAAATTTTAAATGAAGAGCTAAACTTTGGATACCAAATTCCTAAGTTTCGAGTTCCTAGTAAGTATCTTAAAATCTTTTTCACTGCTGTCAAATGTGATTCTTTTGGATCAGATTGAAATCTAGCATGATCGTCCCGTACGAACCAGGTTCGTCCCGTACGATCAGTTCACAAAAATTGTCCCCCAAGAGTGTGGTTGTTATTTTTCACTCAATTACAATCATTCCCTCTCATTTAAAAACTTATAATTTACAAATGAATAATTTGAAGTCTTCATCGCTTGGAGTTGATTTTTCCTGAAATATTAGTACACACTAGAGCAAAAACAAATCTTCCAAAAAGTGTTAGGAGATATATAAAACAATAATATTTGAAATCATCAAAACAATACAAGTTGCAAGAATGTAAAACATGCAAATAGCAACTCTCTCTACAAATACTTCCCCATGATGTTGGCGTTGACATACTATGGTAAAAGAAGTATTTACCATAGCTTTCATCAATCCAAGTGCAATCTAAAGTTCCTAACTATGAATCATGGAAATCAAGATAATGGTTCACATAAAAATGACACATATTATTACACCTGACTTGATTAACTCAAATTGTTGATAACCAAGCTTCATTTTAAAACTTTAAATGAAGAGGTTAGATTCATGCAATAAAATTTAAACTCATTCAAAATGAATTTTCTAGAAAATATGAATAAAAAGGGGTTTACACTTAAATACATTCAATAATGATCAAAATTTTATTTAAATAAATGTAAAAAAAGTAATGTATATAAGATATAGCATGAAGATTCATATACTCAAGTTTCAATTCAATTTGATGGATATTAAAGCAATAATTAGAGAAATAAGGAAATTTGAATTACTAAATTCTTTTTCTAAAATACTCATCATTAAACTAATTTTACTTTTAAATGATAGATAATTAAAATTCAACAAAAATGGGTATTCATTTGAATGTTTTGGATAAAATTAAATTTTATATGATTTTTTGAAGTTTCTATTAATTAAAACTGTTTAAAATTAATAAAATTACTTAATTATAAAAAAATGATGGGGAAGCAACGACAATGCACGAGGAAACCTCTAGTGTGTTGGATCAAAATGGCGGTGTCGGGGTGGCCACACGGCAACGCAAGAGTCACTAAGTCAAAACCATAATGGTGGTGCGCATTAATGGCTAATGACTACACCGCAGCAATCATTGTCCATCAATGCAAGATGCAGCACTGTGATGGTTTGTGTCACTAATATGAGTAAGTGAAGGGCATGGATTATCAGATCCTTTATGATTTGACCCACTAGCTTAGATCAAACCTAACAAAAAGAGAAACCACGGGATCAAACCCATGGTTTGGTCACACCATCAAAAAGGAAGGTCATGACTATTGATCTCACGATGAACGGTCCAAAAAATATACAAGCTTATTCACACTAATGTTAACCCTTGGATGATAAAAAGGTTCATTCTATTAAAATAATTAATCAAATCAAATTAAATTTTAAATAGAGTTCCTACATGTGAAGAGAATTAATGGGGATGTGTCCATTTGGTTTGAAAAGTACTTTTTAAAAAGCTATTTAAACCAAGGTGTTTTAAGCTTGGGTTGGTGTTATACCTTGATCCAACTGATGGATTTAAGTGCTTTTAGACTGGTTGAGCTTGAAGACCGCCTTTGTGAAAGTTCGTTAGGGATATTAAGCCCTATGAGCTTGGCCCAAGCTAACCAAGAGGGGGGTGAATTGGTATTTTAAATTTTCTTTTCACAAAGAATAAAAATTGCATAAACCAAAATCACACCACAAAAATAAATGCGGAATTAAAAGTGCGAAAGCAAAAAATAAGAACACAGAAATTTATAGTGGTTAGGTCAACTCGACCTACGTCCACTCCTTGGAGGCACCCTCCAAGTATTGCACTATAAAACGTGACTCTCCTTTAGCCCCCACAGCTAGGCAGAGAAGCTCTCACAAGAACCTCCTTTTTGCCACCCGGCAAGGCAGAGAACCTATCTCATTTTCCTTCCTCCTAAAGCTAGCAGAGAACCACAACCAAAAGCTAACTCCTTACCTCTACCGACCCTTCCACGGATGAGAAACTCTAGACGAAGAAGAAGCAGAGTAATCCTTGAAGCAACCCTTGTGAATCCCCTCACAAGTTCCCCCTCACAAGATCCTCTCTCTCTCCCACTCTCTCTTTCTCTCCTCAAGGTCTTCTCAGGTCAAGGCAGCAGCCAAAGGTTCTCAAAAACGTTGAACAAGAGCAATTAAATATAAGAGCTTCAAAGGAGCTCATTAATTACAAGTTGCCGACTTTATCGTCCAGGCCGATATGGACATCAGCCTGGCCGATCAGTACAAAACTCAGAAGATCGGCCAGAGCATCGCCCTGGATGAAAGACTGCATGATTAAAAATTGGCTTGATCGTCCAGGCCGATATCACGATCGTCCTGGCCGATCAGTTCAAATCATGGGAAAATCGTCCTGAGAATAGCCCTGGATACGAGCTGGCCGATATTTATCGTCCTGAAGTAACTTAAGGTTTTTGACTGGATCGTCCTAGACAATCCTGCGATCATTCAGGACGATATGATCGTATCAATCATCCTAAATTACTCCCTTGATTTCCTGATCAATTAGGGCATAATTTGAGAATTTCGTCCAGGCCGATCAATGATCATCCTGGCCGATAATTTAAAAATACAGTATACCTTAATTGTCTTTGACCGCAACTTCTTTCTGTTTTGAGCTTATCGTCCTGGTCGATACACGTATCGTCCAGGCCGATATGTTAATAACGGCTTCCTTAATTAAGAATTCTTATTTAGACTTTCTGTTTTAAGCCTGATCGTCCAGGCCGATGTAAAAAATTGTCCTGGCTGATATGAGTAAAAATAGAAATTTTAAGTCTCTCAAGTGTGTGTGTGTAGGGTTACTTATAATCAGTCTCTTTGACCATTACAAGTAGACTTAAGAATTGAAAAATAAAAGTACAGACTGACTCAACCATAAACCTACACAATCCTGAACTGGCTTCGTCTGTTCGTCCGATCTTTGATTCCTAAAAAGTTAGAAGAAATAAGTAGTCCAAGAGAATCAATAGTTTTTGTCAATCATCAAAACACAGGTCATGAAAATAGGTTTGCAACAATCTCCCCTTTTTTGATGATGGCAAAACACTACGAAAACAATTAGCATTAAATGTTCAGGATCGACAAAAAAGAACATCATAAACTTCTCCCCCTTTTGACATATCAAAAAGGAGGGAACAAAAGCACAAAAGCAAATCACAAAACCCCCCTTTTTTTTTGGCCAAGGCATGAAAATGATATAGTATTCTATGTGATTGATTTAAAAACTTATGAGTTAATGTGTTAATAATCTCATCAATTCATAGAATAGTAGAATATCCGATCATGGTTACCCTTAGCTCAGACGTTTTCTTAGGGTAGAATCGTCTTTTGAAATAAATGACCTAACTCAAAGAATTAATTGGATATAAAAAAAAAATCCATCCATCACTTGGCTTAAAAAAAAAACTATCTTTAAAAATAATGAATCAAAGTAAATTTGTCACGATCGGAAAACAATCGAAATCAAGCCTTTGAGAACCAAAACTTCTAAGTTCTAAAAGATTTAAAAAGAGAGAATAGCTTGTTTTTGAGTGGGCTCATTTTATGCCTCTTGTCAAATGAGTTGGTGCTTTGCACATCTTTTTATAGTTTTTTAATTTTGGCGTCATTACGCTTCTTTTGTTGGCAACATTGGCCAATTTTTTTTTTTGATTTTGCAAGCTACATTCTCTTTTATAACCTTTTAAAAAAAATCTTAATTGTGAGTATATCTTCTTAGATATTAGAGAATAGGATCTCTCTCTCTAACATAAGGAAGAATTACCACAAACAGAGTTAATAATCAAGGACAAGAGTAACGATGGATCTTGATGTGACAAAAAAACTTTAAACATTATAATTACAAGATCGATTTGTTTAAGCAAGCTTAAGAAAATATCTTAATTTTATAAATAATTTTTACTTTGAGATAGATTTTTTATTAGAAAAGAAAACTATGCCACTAAAATAGGTTAGAGAAAGAGACACAATCACAAAATATTCCTACCATCTAAGAGATTAGGAGATAAAAAAGCATTGACTACAAATTTTCAAAAGCAATGACAAGGAATATAATATCATATTAGCGATGATTTTGAAGACTAAGTAAAAAGAGACAAGAAAAATAAAACACACCAAAAAGCTAAGAGAAAAATAGAAAACAAAAGCAAAAGAAAATAACTAAAAGATCAAGTTTCATGCATTTATGTCAATCACACCCAATCTGGTCCTTAAAGAACTAAAAGTGTCGAAGGCCAGTGGTTTTGTAAAGATGTCCGCCAGTTAGTTTTCAGTTGTCACATGGTGTAATTCAATGTCTCCCTTAGTCACATGATCTCTAATGAAGTGATGCCTAATGTCAATGTGTTTAGTCCTTGAATGTTGGATATGATTCTTAGAGATGCATATGGCACTAGTATTGTCACAAAAGATTGAGATGGTGCCTACAGGTATTCCTAAATCCAATACCTGCTGTTTCAACCAAAGGAGTTGGGCCACACAACTTCCAAGGGCGATGTTTTCAGCTTCAGCAGTGGAAAGTGCAACAGAGTTTTGCTTCCTACTAGACCAAGAGACCAAAGATTGTCCAATGAATTGACAAGTTCCATAAGTTCTTTTTCTATCCACCTTGCATCCTACAAAATCAGAGTCAGAAAAACCAATAATCTCAAAAGAAGTGCTATGTCTAGGGTACCAAATCCCTAAGCCTTGTGTCCCTAAAAGGTATCTAAAAATTCTCTTAACAGCAGTCAGGTGAGACTCCTTAGGGTCAGCTTGAAATCTAGCACAAAGGAAAACACTAAACATGATATCAGGTCGGCTCACAGTCAAGTAAAGTAAAGATCCAATCATGCCTCTATACTTTTTCTGATTAACAGACTTACCACTTGGGTCCTTATCCAATGGAGCACTAGAAGTCATGGGGGAGTGTTAATTGGCTTGGCTTTGTCCATCTCATATTTCTTCAAAATGTCCTTTTTGTATTTTGTTTGATTTAAAAAGGTTTCATCCTCTAATTGTTTTATGCTAAACCCAAAAAAAGTAGGACAACTCTCCCATCAAAACTCTCTACTCATTGTTTTGGAAAACTCATCACATAATTTCTTATTAGAAGATCCAAAGAGTATATCATCCACATAAATCTGAACAATGAGTAAATCATCTCCAACTCTCCTAAGAAAAAGGGTGGTGTCTACGCTCCCCTTGACAAACTCCCTCTCTAGTAAGAATGTGCTAAAGCCTCTCATACCAAGCTCTTGGTGCCTGCTTTAAACCATACAAAGCCTTTTTTAATTTAAAAACATGATTTGGAAATTGGGAACTCTCAAAACCTGGGGGTTGTTCTACAAACACATCTTCTTTTATTTCCCCATTTAAAAAGGCACTCTTTACATCCATTTGAAAAATCTTAAATCCTTTATAACAGGCAAAGGCTAATAGCACTCTAATGGCTTCCAATCTAGCTACAGGGGCAAAAGTCTCCTCAAAGTCTATCCCTTCTATTTGATTGTACCCCTTAGCCACCAATCTTGCTTTATTCCTTACCACCACTCCTGAATCATTCACCTTGTTCTTAAAGACCCACTTTGTTCCAACTATACTTTGTCTCTTAGGTCTTTCCACAAGCTCCTAAACATCATTCCTAACAAATTGATTCAATTCTTCTTGCATTGCTAAAATCCAAAACTCATCAGTAAGGGCTTGGTTAATGGTGGTGGGTTCAGTCATAGAGATAAAGGCAGAGTGGTTCACCTCCATCCTAAGTCCATGTCTAGTCTTAACTCCACTAGAAGGGTCTCCTAAGATCAAATCCTTGGGGTGACTTGTAGAGTATCTCCAATCTCTAGGCAAAGTGTGTGAAGGTTCACCCCTTTCATCAAAATTTTCTAATCCTTGGGTGACTCCTCCTACTCCTTCATTACTTTGGTGTGCTCTCTCCCCTTCCCCAAATTTTCTACTCCACTTGTAATCTCTCCAACATCATCATCATCTACTCCATGTTTCTTAGGATCGAACTCATCAAAAACTACATGGGTTGTCTCTTCCACCACCAAGGTTCTCTTGTTAAACACCCTAAAAGACTTCCCAACACTAGAAAATCCCAAGAATATTCCTTCATCAGATTTAGGATCAAATTTTCCCAAGTGAGACTTCCCATTGTTGTGAATGAACACCTTATAACCAAAGACATAAAGATGGGAAAGATTGGGTGTTCTACCCTTAAGGATCTCATAGGGTGTCTTCTCTAATTTGGCTCTAACATTCACCCTATTCAACACATAACAAGTTGTGTTAACCGCTTTAGCCCAAAAGTATTTTGGAAGTGAATACTCAGCAAGCATGGCTCTAGCGGCTTCCACCAAGGTCTGATTCTTCCTTTCAGCTATCCCGTTCTGCTGAGGGGTCCTAGGGGCTGAAAAATTGTGGCTAATCCCTTTGTCCACACAAAAAACTTTAAATCTTTCATTTTCAAACTCTCCTCCATGATCACTATGGATGGTCAAAATCTCACAACCTAGCTTTTTTTCTGAATCCAAGTAGAAAATGTTTTTAAACTCCTCAAAAGACTCATTTTTATGTGAAAGAAATCTAGTCCAAGTGAACCTCGAGTAGTCATCAACAATCATAAAACCATAGACTTTTCCTCCCAGGTTGACAGTGCTAATGGGTCCAAACAAATCCATGTGAAGGACTTCTAGAGGTCTAGAGGTGCTAATGTCCTTAATGGGGTGAAAAGTGGAGTGGACTTGCTTTCCTAGTTGACAGGCATCACTGTGGGCTCCGAAAAATTCCAATTTTTTGGGTGCATATGTGTTGATCCCGGGGGAATTTTTAGAAGGCAGATTGGGTTTGTAGATAAGACACTACCCAGAGATTTCGCCCTCATTTGGTGAGGACTTTTTGATCTGAGTTCTGGTTTCCTATAGGCGCAAGCCCCTATAGTTAATTACCCCTCCCGATAATGGGAGAGAACTTTCGATTAAGGCTAGTCGTAAAGATGATTACATAGGTTATGGACCTATCATATAATAGCAATAATTTAGGGTTTAAATTTTGAATTTGGAATTTGGAAATTTGGAATTTAGAGTTTATCACCATAAGCTTAAAACTGATGGTAGGGGGAATGAAGACGAGCCCGATCAAGATCCCATGGTTCCGTCGTCCCGGGCTGTCATTATCCCTGATCTACTTAGTCAGAGGAGGTAGTCGACCCAACCTGACAGAAGGCATCTTGTCGGCAGCCATGGGTTGCTTCGTCCAAGAATATCTTGTAGACCAGGGTTGGTGTTTGTCTAAGGGGATATATCTGAATCCACCTTAGCTGACAGAGGGCTTTATGCCTATCAGATATACCCTATGATCCATCGCTCAAGGGTTTGACGCCTTTAAGGAACATACGGGCTTTGGCCGTGATCGTAATATAGTGGTGCCATTTTGCGGCAAAACCACCCGATCAGAGGGCACGTGCCACGTCTCTGTTGGCAAGAGACTGTTTGAGGACGAATCATAGTGATACACCCGACACAACATTTACTCTTTGTGAGCTGAGGTTAATTTCAGATTTATCACCCCCGATAAACAGTTGTTGGAGGTGAATGATTTTTTTTTTTTAAATTTTTAGTTGATAGATTTTATTTCAGAGATTTGATTGGATTTGAGATTTGAGATTTGAAATTTGACCCCTCCGGTTGAGATTTCCGATCAACACGACCATCATCGGGGTGACATTAAAGTCACTTGTATTTTCGTAGGATTTTGGGAGATATTTTATTATTCAAGTCATGTCGACTCCAATCCTCTCAAGGAGGAGGATGAAACTTGAATATTTAACCCGCGCAGCATTCTCAGTTCGTTGGATTTGAAATTTATATGCGACGATTGGAGCACATGCGGGTTGTAGCATTTGACCCTGCGCAGCATTCTCGGACATTGGCATTTAGAAATTTATTGCATTTGTCGGAGCACATGCAGGGATTTCAGTTTAAAGGATCATATTTAATATATAAGGGGGGATTTTAAAATCTTTAAATATGATCCATTTGATTAAGTGTTTCATTTAGAAAAATGCCCGATATTTTGTTTAAGGGTCTACGAACGCCTTCTGTCCGCTAGTATGCATGTTGCGGATCCGGTGGCGTAAATAGATCTCTTAAAAAAAAATTATTGATTGTAGAATATCATGTAGATCTTATGGATAGTTTTTATGAATGAACAAGTTTGATATCTTAATCAAATTGTTATCTTCGACTTCTATTCATTGTAGCTAATACAAACATCTACAATGAGTCTCCAACAGATGTTGTGATTCCCTTAGAATTGTCAAATACATGACTTTGAAGAATCACCTTAAACTCATTTTTATTTTCATCACAATAGGAGCATAGCTTCATCCAATAATTTTATTTTGAACATATTGCAATATGATGTCATCTTATCAATTAATTATTCAAGAGCTTTTAAACCAATGTTTATTTAAAAATTTTGAATATTTGATAAGATAATCAAACATCAGTATAGTCTATTTGAACTTCAATAGAAATCAGTGTCAATTATGATTTGATAGTGGCTCAAATAATTTTGTCATTTCTTCAAATGCGAGATATTAATGAAAAATCTATATTTGAATGTATCAAATATCAAGTCAATTGCAAATCGAATTAGATTTGAATCCATTTCAAGTTCAAATTTGAGTCCAGTTCGAGCTTGAGTCATTTTCAAGTTTATATTCACTTAGATGCGAATTTATTAGAAATCAATTGAATCAAGTCCACATGTTCCAAATTAATCTTTGAGTTCGATCAAGTCCATTGTCTACTCATTCGAGTTCAAGTGTAAGTCTCGTTCGAGTTTGAGTTTGAATTCAAATTTAACATTACTTGATCAAATTTGAATTAAAATTGATTTTAAATTTGAATTTCGTTCAAATCAATCTCTAATTTTCTGTCCAAGTCATCTGTAGTTCACTGAAAATTTCGGCAGCCTCCCGGCGTCTCCTCCCCACCGAGGGAGAAATCGGGGCGGCATCCGCCGAAATTCTTCCTACCCGGACCTAAGGTCGACGGCGTAGGGGCTTCGAATTTAAATCATCCCACCAGGATCTAAGATCGACTGCGTGAGGTCTTCAATTTGGAACCATCCCGGCCGGATCTAAGATGCGACAGCCCGGGGGGTCTTCAAATTTTAAACCATCCCGGTCGGACCTAAGGTACGACGGCCGGGGTCTTCGACACCTATTTTTAAAAAAAAAATCAATTTATTTCTCTCCGTCTCTATCTCTCTCTCTTTTTTTTTATTACATATAAATCTTATATTATTAATAATATATAATATTATACATATAATTTAATATATGATATAATATTATATATATATATATATATATATATATATATATATATATATATATATATATATATATATATATATATATATATATATATATATATATATATATATATAATATATATATATATATAATATATATAACTTAACATTATTATATATATCATATTATAATAATATAACCTATATTATATTATATAGAGAGAGGGAGGAAGAGACGGGCAGAGCCCGATCGAAAACAGGGAGCGGAGACGGACGGGCTCGGGGGGGAGCGGCGTCGGCGTTCAGGCCAGACTTCATCGGCGGCTAGGTCGGCCGGAGGTAGGGTCGGCTGGAGACGCAGGGAACAGGCCGGCGACGGATTGCAGGCGTCGGACTAGGTCGTGCGAAGATCGAGCAAGGCTAGGGCTTCGTTCGTTTCTCCGATATGCTTCAAAAAACTTCTCCCTTTTTTTTTTTGAACCAAATGAGGGAGGGATTTATTATCGTGAATGAGGCGGTGAGCGAATCGTTGTGCCATTTGGGTATGTCGGTGGGCTTGTCGTGCGTGAGTCACGTGATGCAGTTACAGTCAACAAATGCCCCCCAACAAATATGATATGCGCTCTATAGCAGATCATGTTTGTTGTAAACTGGTCGACCCTATAGATTTCTAAAATTTGATTTTAGATGTCACATAGAGGGTCTTTTAGATATCCCTGATTTATCCTTTTGATTTGTCAGGAATTAACATTTTTTCTGCCCTAGCTTTTTGCTTTCATGGGCTTGATGAAGAATCTACATTTGTGACCTAAATCCTTTAGAATGATATTAGGTCGATGGCAAATAGTTATCTATCCAAAGCTTTTTGCATGACGAACTTTGATGATGACAATATTCCCTTTGTTCGGCCTATGGCTTTGTAAGAACTGTGGGATGACTTCTTCAGTCCTAAGCTTTGTGCTTTCACGGACATGTTGAAGAAAAGAAGCTCCTTCGATCTTAGCTTTGTGCTTGACAGATTTATTGAAGGATAATGCCTCTAAATTTGATAGGAGTTTTCATTGTGGCTTGGTGCCTTTGACTTGATTGATATTCTTTTTTATAGGTTTTGCCTCAATCTATTTGTTAGTTGAGAAAATATTTTGAATCTGAACTATTTTGATTCGTTAAATTTGACAAATATCAAACTTGATAGTATTTGTCATCGGGCTAACAAAACAGGCGCTTTCCTACTACGGCCTCTTATAACGGCTTGTTGAGAAGGTAAAGCTATCAGTGGCTCGGCCGCATATAGGCTTGTTGAGACTGATATTATATCTGTTTGAGCACTGGACTTGTACTATGACAGTTCATACTTATCGAACTTGATTTGTTGAAGTTGTCAGATCAAAATTTCTCCTCAATCTGAAATTCAAAATCTTGGCAAATTTGAAGAATAGTCTTCAATTTTTTGAAATGATCGTATTTTTGATTGTTTGAAGGCACTAGCTCCTGCCATGTATTTATGCAATGGTAGCTTCATGAATATTTTTAAATATTTATTTGAGGTTCGATGATAACCCAAATAAATATTTAAAATGCCCATTGTCTTGTGGGAGAATATCTAAGATATCTTAGGATTATTATCTTCCTTTACAACGGCATGATACTCAACTTGCTCTTTTAAGAATAATACTTCTTCAAGTATCTCCCATTAATCGGTGGCATAGGTCGTCGACCTTCCAAATCAATGAGTTGATAGGCTCCTCCTTGGTACACCTTCTCAATAACAAAAGGGCCTTCCCAATTTGGTTCGAATTTACCGCCAAATCTTTTGTGTGGGATAATTGGTCTTCTCAGCACCAGGATCAATTCTCCTTCTTGAAATGCTCGAGGTCGTACCATACGGTCAAAAGATTTTACCATCCTTGCTCGATAAATTTCTAAATTTTGTTGAGCCTGGAGTCGGACTTCATCCAACTCATCAAGCTCTTCCATTCGTAGGCGAGCATTTTGTTCTTCTGTGAGATCATACTGAATAGCTACCCGAAGTGATGGTAGTTCGACTTCAAGTGGCAGCACAGCTTCAGCTCCAAACACCAATGCATAAGGGGTTGCTTTTGTTGGTGTTTTGTATGTAGTACGATATGCCCATAATGCTTCTGCCATCTTAGTATGCCATTCTCTTTTATTTTTAGTGAGGATTTTCTTGAGTAGCTTTACGAGCGTTTTGTTGAAGGCTTCTGCCAATCCATTTGCCCTTGGATTATAGATCGATGAATATCGCCAATCGATTTTATGTCGTTCAGTGAATTTATAAATCTTGGTACTTTTGAAAGCTGGACCATTATCTGAGATGATGCGACGGGGTACACCAAATCTATAGACAACGTTATGAGTAAAGAAGTTAATCACATGATGAGCAGTAACTTCTTTGAATGGAACTGCTTCTTCAGCCCATTTAGAAAAATAGTCTGTTGCCGCTAATATAAAGCGATGTCCAGCAGATGATGGTGGATCAATGGGCCCTATTACATCTGTCCCCCAACATTCGAATGGCCATGATGCTATTGTGGGGTGTAAAGGATTTGGAGGTTGATGTATGATATTGCCATGAATTTGGCATTCATGACATATATCTGCATGATTGGTACAGTCCTTTACCATTGAAGGCCAGTAATAACCCATCCTTTTAACCTTAATGGCCATTTTAGGACCTGATTGATGTGTACCATATAGTCTTTCATGAACTTCAAAAATAACTTTATCAGCTTCATTCCTCCCTAAACATCGCAGCCACATTTGCTCAAATGACCTTCGATATAGCGTATTATTGACAAACGCATATCGCAATGCTCTCTTCTTGATCTGTGTAGCTAATGATTTATCTGTGGGAAGTTTATTTTCTCTGAAGTAGTCGATGAAAGGCTGCCTCCAGTCATTTTGTTCTTCAACTTCTAGGCATTCAAGCCAAGATTCAGATACTCTACCAAATTTTCTTCCTGTAAACATCTGAGGTTTATCTTGTTGATTTTCAGGAATAATCTGTTGAGGAGAGTGAGGAATAACCGAAGTTACATCCTCCTGACTTCGATTTGATGACTTCTCTTCCTGCGGGGAGCATAGAATTGCTGGTTCTAGTACTCGACGTGTGTTGACACTGATTAGTACCGGCTCGTCATTCATGCTCGCCATTTCTTTAGCAAGTTTTGCTAAAGAATCTGCTTTACTGTTATGAGCTCAAGATACTTGGATTAATGTAATATTTGCAATCTGTTTCATGAGCTCGAGGACTCGTCTATGATAGTGAATCAATCCGATTCTGCCAATCTTATAAATACCCATTACTTGATTTATAATGAGTTGAGAATCACCAAAAATTTTGAGATTTTGAATTTTCATTGAAATAGCGATCTCAAGACCCGCTATTAAATATTCATATTCTGCTTCATTGTTAGTTCTGGGTTCGGTTAAACCAAATGAAAATCTCATTATTCCTTCGTTCGGTGCTATGAAAATACGACCGATACCAGCTCGAGCTTTGGGGAGGTTTGGAGGTTGGGCAGGTTTAATTGATGATGCACCATCAAAATACATTTCCCACATTTGTGATTTCTCTTTTTCTAGAACAACTAGAATTTGTTCATCTGGCAGATCGTCATTGAGCGACGAGTCAGCATGAACGGGATGTGCGGCAAGAAAATCTGCTAAAACTTGCCCTTTCACTGCTTTTTGAGGGACATACGTGATATCAAACTGCAGAAGTATCACTGCCCACCTGGCTAGGCGACCTGTCAATGCTGGTCTTGTCATCAAGAATTTCAGCGGATCGATCTTTGATATCAGTGTTATTTTTATGGGACAGCATATAGTGGCGGAGCTTTTGGACAGCAAATATCAATGCCAGACATTGCTTCTCAATTGGAGAGTAGCGTATTTCTGCTCCAATCAATCTTCGACTGATATAGTATAGTGCATTTTCTTTGCCTTCTTCATTGTATTGAGCTAACAATGCTCCAAGGGACTCTTCCAATGCTGCAGTGTATAGGATAAGAGGCTTCCCTGGAATTGGTGCTGCAAGGATGGGCGGGCTTAACAGATATCTCTTGATACTGTCAAAAGCTTCTTGGCATTTATCATTCCATTTAAAACGAACGTCTTTCTTCATCAGCTTTGAAAATGGTTGACATCTGCCTGATAAATTTGAGATGAACCATCGTATAAATGCAAGTTGTCCTTGTAAAGAACGAAGTTGACGGAGACTTTTCGGAGGCGGCATTTCTATGATTGCCTTGACTTTGTTATGATCCACCTCAATTCCTCGGTGCCGCACAACGTACCCAAGAAATTTTCCTGAAGAAACTCCTAAAGCACATTTGAGGGGATTCATTTTGAGATTGAATTTTCTGATTCTTTCAAATACAATTCTCAAATCTTGGAGGTGATCTTTTCGATCTATACTTTTCACAACAAGATCATCCACATAGCATTCAACTTTTTGGTGGATAAGCTCATCAAATATATGCGTCATAGCTCTTTGGTATGTAGCTCCAGCATTCTTCAAGCCAAAGGGCATGACTGTGTAGCAGAATATGCCGATAGGAGTCCTGAAAGATGTATGCTTTTCATCTTCAGGTGCCATTTTGATTTGGTTATATCCCCGACGACCCATCCATAAATGAGAATATATCATAATTGGATGTATTGTCAACCAACAGTTCTGATATTGGAAGTGAGAAGTCGTCTTTTGGACATGCTTTGTTAAGATCACGAAAATCGATGCATATACGAATTTGTCCATTCTTCTTTTTCACCGGGACAATGTTGGCTATCCAATCAGTGTATTTTTCTTCTCGAATGAAACCTGCTTCGATGAGCTTCTTGGTTTCTGCAATCACTTGTTCTTCGATCTCCAATCTCATTCGCCTTGGAGCTTTCTTAACAGGTACTACACCTGGTTTGATTGCTAATTTGTGAACAGATATATCAGGGGATAAGCCTGGCATTTCATCGTATGTCCAAGCAAAGCAGTCCCTGAATTCATTGAGTAATGCTTTCATCTTTTCAACTATATTCTTGGAGAGAAGAGCACTAATGAAGGTTGGGCGAGGATCCTCATCAGTTCCCAAATTTATTTCTATTAGTTCATCCATGGTAGCGGCCTGTCCTCCATCTTCAAGTTCTTCTGGTGCAGGTTTAGCTTCCACATCTTTCTCTTCATTTATATCAATGTTTTCAGTAACCGGATATTTATCATTTATCGCATAACATACATTTTGCTCAGTATGTTCTGCTGCCACACAAATCCCAAGCCTTTTGTATCACGATTACCCATTTTAGATAATTCGTGACACCACATTCTTTGAAAGAAAAGTGCTCGTCGTCGGGTGACCATATTATGAACTCCAGCTTTTCGTATCATTTGTTGAATTCTTTTGGGACAATATCTAGGCATCTCTGTAGGAATTATCTCTTCATCTTCATCAAAATTTCCAAGCTCATTGATATTATCTTGTTGATATTCTCCAAATTTGTAGAATAAGCTTCCCGGTCCACTACTTCCATGTAGGGGAGGTACATAAAATGTTTTAAGCTCTTCAACATTATGAACTTCACGGGATACGATTTCTTTAAAATGTTGTGGAGGGATCAGTGTAACTACAAAAGTATTCTCCCTTGGCTTTTCTTTGATCAAAGGCTTGTGGATTTCAGAGATATCATCATCTTCCTCCGTGTCACTCCCCAGCGGAGTCGCCAGAAATCTGTGGGCTCCGAAAAATTCCAATTTTTGAGTGCATATGTGTTGATCCCGGGGGAATTTTCAGAAGGCAGATTGGGTTTGTAGATAAGACACTACCCAGAGATTTCGCCCTCATTTGGTGAGGAATTTTTGATCTGAGTTCTGGTTTCCTATAGGCGCAAGCCCCTATAGTTAATTACCCCTCCCGATAACGGGAGAGAACTTTCGATTAAGGCTAGTCGTAAAGATGATTACATAGGTTATGGACCTATCGTATAATAGCAATAATTTAGGGTTTAAATTTTGAATTTGGAATTTGGAAATTTGGAATTTAGAGTTTATCACCATAAGCTTAAAACTGATGGTAGGGGGAATGAAGACGAGCCCGATCAAGATCCCATGGTTCCGTCGTCCCGGGCTGTCATTATCCCTGATCTACTTAGTCAGAGGAGGTAGTCGACCCAACCTGATAGAAGGCATCTTGTCGGCAGCCATGGGTTGCTTCGTCTAAGAATATCTTGTAGACCTGGGTTGGTGTTTGTCTAAGGGGATATATCTGAATCCACCTTAGCTGACAGAGGGCTTTATGCCTATCAGATATACCCTATGATCCATCGCTCAAGGGTTTGACGCCTTTAAGGAACATACGGGCTGTGGCCGTGATCATAATATAGTGGTGCCATTTTGCGGCAAAACCACCCGATCAGAGGGCACGTGCCACGTCTCTGTTGGCAAGAGACTGTTTGAGGACGAATCATAGTGATACACCCGACACAACATTTACTCTTTGTGAGCTGTGGTTAATTTCAAATTTATCACCCCCGATAAACAGTTGTGGGAGGTGAATGATTTTTTTTTAAAAAAAATTTTCAGTTGATAGATTTTATTTCAGAGATTTGATTGGATTTGAGATTTGAGATTTGAAATTTGAACCCCCTCCGGTTGAGATTTTCCGATCAACACGACCATCATCGGGGTGACATTAAAGTCACTTGTATTTTCGTAGGATTTTGGGAGATATTTTATTATTCAAGTCATGTTGACTCCAATCCTCTCAAGGAGGAGGATGAAACTTGAATATTTAACCCGCGCAGCATTCTCAGATCGTTGGATTTGAAATTTATATGCGACGATCGGAGCACATGCGGGTTGTAGCATTTGACCCTGCGCAGCATTCTCGGACATTAGCATTTAGAAATTTATTGCATTTGTCGGAGCACATGCAGGGATTTAAGTTAAAAAGGATCATATTTAATATATAAGGGGGGATTTTAAAAATCTTTAAATATGATCCATTTGATTAAGTATTTCATTTAGAAAAATGTCCGATATTTCGTTTAAGAGTCTACAAACGCCTTCTGTCCGCTAGTATACATGTTGCGGATCCGGTGGCGTAAATAGATCTCTAAAAAAAAAATTATTGATTGCAGAATATCTTGTAGATCTTATGGATAGTTTTTATGAATGAACAAGTTTGATATCTTAATCAAATTGTTATCTTCGACTTCTATTCATTGTAGTTAATACAAACATCTACAATGAGTCTCCAACAGATGTTGTGATTCCCTTAGAATTGTCAAATACATGACTTTGAAGAATCACCTTAAACTCATTTTTATTTTCATCACAATAGAAGCATAGCTTCATCCAATAATTTTATTTTGAACATATTGCAATATGATGTCATCTTATCAATTAATTATTCAAGAGCTTTTAAACTATTGTTAATTTAAAAATTTTGAATATTTGATAAGATAATCAAACATCAGTATAGTCTATTTGAACTTCAATAGAAATCAGTGTCAATTATGATTTGATAGTGGCTCAAATAATTTTGTCATTTCTTCAAATGCGAGATATTAATGAAAATCTATATTTGAATGTATCAAATATCAAGTCAATTGCAAATCGAATTAGATTTGAATCCATTTCAAGTTCAAATTTGAGTCCAGTTCGAGCTTGAGTCATTTTCAAGTTTATATTCACTTAGATGCGAATTTATTAGAAATCAATTGAATCAAGTCCACATGATCCAAATTAATCTTTGAGTTCGATCAAGTCCATTGTCTACTCATTCGAGTTCAAGTGTAAGTCTCGTTCGAGTTTGAGTTTGAATTCAAATTTAACATTACTTGATCAAATTTGAATTAAAATTGATTTTAAATTTGAATTTCGTTCAAATCAATCTCTAATTTTCTGTCCAAGTCCTCTGTAGTTCACTGAAAATTTCGGCAGCCTCCCGGCGTCTCCTCCCCACCGAGGGAGAAATCGGGGCGGCATCCGCCGAAATTCTTCCTATCCGGACCTAAGGTCGACGGCGTAGGGGCTTCGAATTTAAATCATCCCACCAGGATCTAAGATCGACTGCGTGAGGTCTTCAATTTGGAACCATCCCGGCCGGATCTAAGATGCGACGGCCCGGGGTCTTCAAATTTTAAACCATCCCGGTCGGACCTAAGGTACGACGGCCGGGGTCTTCGACACCTGTTTTAAAAAAAAAAATCAATTTATTTCTCTCCGTCTCTATCTCTCTTTTTTTTATTACATATAAATCTTATATTATTAATAATATATAATATTATACATATAATTTAATATATGATATATTATATATATATATATATATAATATATATATATATATATAGATATTATATATATAAATATTAACATTATATATATCATATTATAATAATATAACCTATATTATATTATATAGAGAGAGGGAGGAAGAGACGGGCAGAGCCCGATCGAAAACAGGGAGCGGAGACGGACGGGCTCGGGAGCGGCGTCGGCGTTCGGGTCAGACTTCGTCGGCTGCTAGGTCGGCCGGAGGTAGGTCGGCTGGAGACGCAGGAACAAGCCGGCGACGGATTGCAGGCGTCTGACTAGGTCGTGCGAAGATCGAGCAAGGCTAGGGCTTCGTTCGTTTCTCCGGTAAGCTTCAAAAAACTTCTCCTTTTTTTTTTTTGAACCGAATGAGGGAGGGATTTATTATCGTGAATGAGGCGGTGAGCAAATCATTGTGCCATTTGGGTATGTCGGTGGGCTTGTCGTGCGTGAGTCACGTGATGCAGTTACAGTCAACAATCACAAAGGTGATCTTTTGAAAACTTATGTTTGGGGACACCTCTAACTAGGTCCTTTTGGGTCACTTTCCTAAGGGTTTTTCATACTTGCATGACAAAGCCTCCTGTGCCACAACCAAGAATAATCAATCACAGTTTTTAAGCAAAAAGAAGCAGCATATTCAATGTTATTTAAATCAAGCATGTAGACGTTGTTGATCCTCTTTCCTCGCAAAATAGTGTTGTTACTTAAAGTTATAATGCATGAGTTTGCAAAGAATTGCACGATGAAGCCTTTGTCACATAATTGACTGATGCTGAGTAAGTTGTGCTTCAATCCATCTACAAGCAAAACATTTTCAATCATAAGGTTCTTGGAATTACCGATTATACCTGCTCCTACCACCTTCTTGGTGGTGTTGTCTCCAAGAGTAACCTTGCCTCCAGTCCTGGACTCTAGTACAACAAACTGGCTGGCATCATCAGTCATATATCGAGAGCATCCACTGTCCAGGTACCACATACTCTCACGAGGCCTTTTGTAAGAGCCTTCCAGCAAAATTACCAAATGTTAGATTTAGGAACCCAAGTAGGTTTGGGTTCCTTCTTATGAAGAGAAGAATGCAATGCATGTGTGATATGCTGTGGATCATGCATCTTAGGTCTCCACACCCAATGTGTACTATGGTGAATCGTGCAAGTGTGTGAGATGTGTCCTAGCATGCCACATGAAAAACATCTAACTCCAGTGTTGACCTCATTTTTGTATGAGGTCACTAAGACCCTTCCAGAAGCCAGATTTAATCCTAGACCCTAGGATCCACTCTAGACCTTAGGATCCTTCTAGATCCAAGACCTTAGAGCCTATTCTAGAGCCTAGGATTCCCTTAAATCCTAGATCTTAGAATTCTTCTAGATCTTAGGATCACTCCAACTTCAAATCAATCTCCACCCTTGATCAACCTCAATTTTTAAATCAATTCCTATATTTGATCCACTCCAATTTAAATTTGATTCCTACCTGTGATCAATTTGAATCTCAAACTCCATCCAATTCAAATCCAAATTAATTCAAATTTTAAACATATCCAAACCTTAATCCAATCAATTTGACAATCCAAACTTCAATCTAGACTTTGATCCAAACTTCAATCTAGTTGTGACCCTATCCATTTATTAACAATCACCACATGATTGTAAATGGTTTGGATACTTCAATATTAATCATTCAAACATCAAATCAAATCCAAACCCAGAATTCAGACTCACATCCAAACTCTAGAGGCCCTGTCCTAAACACCCTTTTCAGAGATTTTTCAAACATTTCAAAACCCAGTCAAATGATCTCTGATTTAGGGTCTATCACTTGCAAAGTGATAAGACATGTCTCTAGAGGTTACCCTCCAACTTTGAGCTCATTCTGAGGTCTCTAACCCCAGAATCTGAATTAAAATTCAAAGGCTGTAAAACCTTCAAATATTTACAGCCTATGCCACTGAACCTAACTCCTTTGAGATCTTGACCCTGGAATCCTCATCAAACTCTCCAATCACTTCCAGACCCTTGATTTTAACCCATTGAGCAGTAAACTGCATTTTCCAGACCCATTTTTGACCATAGTTGATCAATAGGTCAAAATTGACCAGGATACCCCTATGGGGCTCAATTAGAGATATCAAACCAAATGAGCTCCAAATTGGATGCAACCACCTTTGACAAATTTCAAATGTCATTTCAAATCTTTTGAACCTATTTCCAACCCTTGGGTCAACCTGGTTGACCAAGTCAACTGGTTTGACCCAAGAGGCCCTTTAAGGGTCCAAACTTGTGTTTTGACCCAAATGACCTCTCTAAGTCATCCAACCACTTTCATTAACCTTAAAATATCATTTTCAAACCTGTTAAGCCCAAACCCAGACCCTGGGCCAACATAGTTGACCAAGTCAACCTAGGTTGACCAAACAGGCCCTTAAGGGTTCAAATAGGGATTTTGACCAAATTGACCCCTCCAAACCCTGGGACCACATCCAGTAGACTCAGGATGACATTCTAAATTTGTTGAATCTATTTCCAGCCCCTGAACCCAACTGGTTGACCAAGTCAACTAGTTTTAGCTTAAAAGCCCATTAAGGGCCCATTAAGCTTTCTTAATTCAATTAACAAACATGACTCTTGCAATCGAACCCTCCAATCCACCTAATCAGCCCATTTGGACTACCTAGGTGCAATTTCATAAACCCTTGATTGGGTTAACTGGTCAACCAGTCAACTCAAGGCTTAAAGAACCATTTGTGTGTTCAAACCCTTCAACCCAGCCCAAGTTAAACACCTCCAGCCATTTGGAAAGGTTCTACAACCTGTTTTGATGCCAACTCAGCAGGCCTTAACCCCCATTGACCAGTCAAACAGTCAATGGGAGTTCAAATGGGCTCACCCGGTCAAACCCATTTGAACTCTTTCCCCTTCCCATTTCAGGCCAATCCAAGCATTAAGTCTTACTCTAAAAGCTTTCCTAAACCTGCCCTGACCTCCCCCAGCTGCTGGCATGGCTCTAGACCCGAGCTATCAAACCAGTGGTCCCCCTATGCTTGAAAATGACCTCAGGTCACTCTCACCTGAGGCAGCCGCTCCTCCTGTCCCCTAACCATCTGGGACAGGTGTCCATCATCCCAGCACTCTCCCTGATCGATCCCCACCGTCCCTTTAGGCTCCAAACCCGTGAATAGGAAAGAGGGACGGATCCCATTGATTCCAAGCTATCTGGCATTCCAGAGCTCCCCAAGAGCTTTTAGGATTTCGTTTTGATTCCATTGAGCTATACCTTGATTTTCCAATCGATCCTCGGCATTTTGAAGCTGCCGGCGGCGAGATCGGAGCTTGACCGAGAGCCACTTCCGTTCAAACTCCTCCAACCCCGTTTCCAGTGATCCTCCAAGCTTTAAGCCTGAAGGAGATCAACACGTGGACAGTCTACAAATTCAGCCGTAAAAAAAATCAACTCATTTGATCCATCCTTCGGTGAGAAATCCTAAACCCTAGTTTGTTTTCTAGGTTCTTAAATAACCCATTTAATATTGCATCAAATGATTTAAGAATACCTCCCCATTACTCATTAGACTCTAATACGTCTCTGTCCAAAATTTCAAGCCATTTGGTTCAGTATCTTGAGAGAACAAAACAAAAATGACCCTAGGGTTTTCGGTTTGGCTGGAGGAGGAAGAGAACCCGTTAACCGTCGGATCTATTCCGTTTGGATCAACGGCTGTGATCGGGTTTGATTTCGAACTCCGTTTCATGTTGATAGAACTTTGGATTGACTGATCCTCTGTCCAGCCGAATCCAGGCCGTTAATCCAAACCGCGGGAGCTAGATCCACCGTTCGATCATCTAGGATTGAACTTGATCCCGCGGGTTTGATCTCCACCGTCGGATCGGAACCGTGGAAGATCGAACGGTTGCAAGCCCTGCCGCGCTGGTTAAGTGGCGGGTCTCGCGTGACCGCCGCCGTCCGCGTGGCTGCATCCGCTCCCGCCGCGTGTCCCGGGTCAGCGCCGCCGTTTGACCCGGCTAATTAAAACTATATTTTAATTCAAAATATTACCAGAACTTCTAAAATTCACCAGAATTTCAATTCTGATCCATTTTTGGTGTTCTTGAGCTTGTTTTGTTCATATTTTTAACTACTATATTCTAAAAATAAGTAAAAATTATTTTGATCTGTATATTATTAGTAATTTTAATAATACCTAAAATCTACCTTTATTTTTAAATAAAAATATATAAATCCTTTTTGGCTGAAATTTGGCAGAGGTGTAATAGGGTCTAGGGTTGATTTTCTGTAATTTTCCTAAGTCAGTTTGATGTAAATATGACTTAGTTTATGAATTTACAAAATCTAGATCAATATTTGAACTAGATTTTAGAAATTCATAAACAATTCAATCTAAATCCAATCATGGCATGTTAGGGTTCTATGGAATCAGTGTAAAGTCTCCCCTTTCATTGAAAATAGGTTTAGATCTTGATCATGTATGGTTTAGTTAAAATCTACTTTCAATATCATGCTTAACCTAGTTTAATTAACTAATAAATTGTACATGATCATCATATCAAATTAGATTGACTCTTGATTTAGGGATATTGATATGCATATGCATATAAATATATATCCCAAGATCATTTTATTCTAATTTGATGTATCTATTCCTCTATAGTAAATTGTTTAAGTTTATAGGTCATCAAATGACCTATAACTATAATGATTCACTATAATCCTTTCATAGAACATTAGGAGCACTTTTATTGTTCATTGTTTGTATTTTGATGTGATTGTAGTTAGTGTCAAAGGGTTAGAAGAACATCGATTTCGTAGCCCATAACCTAGTGGCATTAAGGACAATAATTAAGGATTTGTGTCTTAGTTAACTTAGATCAATTTAGGTGGACTTCACACATCTCTTTTGAGATGAAACTTAAACTTAGAAAACTAGTGTCATGAACCCAATGATTGAACTCACTTTGATTTGACATTTATTGATCTCCGATAAATAGTGGATTTAGGTGTTTTTCTCTTTAAAAGCCTTAATGTTCAATAAACTCCAATAAATCAAATAAAATTCATAGAAAATCTTAATCAACCTAAATCAACTCTTACTAGTCATAAAACAAAGTTATAATCATTCAAAATCAAGACTCAAGGCCCATTTATTAAGGATTTTCAATAATTCCAATAAACCCCTAAACTTCCAAAGTTCATCATTAATTGTAGAAAACTCCAAATCAATCAAACTCAGTGGCTAATCACTCTAATTAAAATCTAGTATTTTCTAAAAATGTCAAACCCCCAAAATCTGGTCAAAGTCAAAAAGTCAATATTTTGGTCAACTCTAGGTCAAAAACAGGTCAAAACTTCTAAAAATCATAACTTTTGATAGAAAACTCCAAATTGAATGTACCACCTGTCTAACAACTCATAATTAGGTCTAGTATTTATTAAAAATCTGAAATCCTTAAGATTAACTCTAATTTTGAAAGTCAATTTTTGACCCCTTAGTTAACACATCCGGATAATCTCTTAAAACCCATTAACCCTTTCAAATTTCAGAATTTTTTTTAATAGGTTAATAAAATTCTCAACCAACCCATTAAAATCAGTAACCAACTCCCTTTAATATTAATCCACTCTTTTAATTCCAACCAATTTAAATTAACTTAATCAACCCCGATTGCTACTGGGTAACCCAGGCCTATGAGGCTATTAGCTTAGCCCCAAGGAAGGTGAAATAAACTTCACGGCCTCGGTGTGAAACAAAGGTAGTAATCAATTAACTTTTAAAATATGTTTAATTAAAATTCTTAATTCACTAATACTTAAATTTTAATCTAAATCCCCTTTTGAGCCTTAACAAATTCAGAACTTTTCTAGACAACTCTAACTAATAACCCACTTTAGGATCTACCCCAGTCACATGACCTTTCTCACACACTTTAGATGATGTGCTAGGACAACCAACTCTAGATCTAGGTTAGGCCGGTGTTTACTTCACTGCTGTGTGCCGGATTTTTCGTAGTTTTCACTTCATGTTGTGGATGAAATTGCTTTGCTGTGTCTGCTTACTTTTTCTGTGCTCTGTGGATGGATTGATGTGTTTGGCGACTAGATTACCCTTAGGTTAGGTACGATCTGGATGTTGACACAGTTTTCTGCAGGTGGCCACGCTCATGCAGGGCAATATAAAAAGGGGGCTAAATCAATAAAAAATTGTTATCAATTGTTATAACTGCTTGCACAGGTGCTTCAGCTGCGAAAGCCCCCCAAATCATAAAAAGAGCGTGGCCAGTGTGTTTACTTTCTTTTCTGCTCATATACAACTGCTTGGGAATAACTACTTTTTATATATTAATTGCTTAGGATAACCCTGCAGGTGAGTCTAGATTTTTATTTTGATATTAATGTAATTTGTGTAATTATTAAGTGTTATGAAAGCTAGCTTTGAGTTGGGATATATAAGTCCAAAGCTTGGACTCCGAAGAGAAAAGGATGCCCCTAAGGGGAGTAGACCTTTTCTACTTGGAGATCCAAATTTGGGCCACACTCCTCCCTACCCAAAGGGGAAAGAGTGGCCTTCCCCTTAAAGGAAGTGCCCTCTTATCCATTTGGGTAGTCCAGTACGTAGAATCTAAGGAGCTTGAAGCGAAAGAAGATCAAAGAAGAACAAGACTGAAGATTTGAAGATTGAGAATATCCCACTCAAAACTACTTGCGTCATTACTAGGTTTAGAATCCGGGTTGTTGTTAGTGGTGCCCGGCCACTTTACTTTCTGCAAATATCTGGTTTGTAATAAGCAAGGCAACTTTGCCTATGGACATTTATTAATTAATTCATTTATATTTGATGTGTTGAATTGATTGCCTTTAGGATTGCTTGCTTTTCTTAGTTTTTTGGCGATTGTGTGCCGCTTTTGTTTTTGCCTGGAAACGTGAGGCTCGTGAGGGTGTGAAAGTTTATACTCAAAATATTAAAGTCTAAAATTTTAGTGAGTCTAAATAACATAGAAAGATAACGAATCTAGGGAATTAGCCGGGGATCGACCCCGGGGTCGCATGCATATTTTTGCATTACTCTTTCCTTGCTTTAGACCCTTCCCTGCCTGCGGGTAGAGTCCGGATAGTCTGACCTATGAGGACGAGGTGCCGGACCTGGGGAAGTCCAGTCTTCTAAAAAACTATTTTATAAGCCTGTTTTTAAAATTTCAAGCATACTTGATTGGAAGTTGTTAACTAGCATGCATTGCATTAGATACAAACTAAAAGAGTCAAAATTTTAATTGCATCAGTTTAGCATTTTTGGACCCAACATAAGTCAAAGGGGTCAATTATGGAAATCTCTAGATGTCGGCCCCAACTCTCCAAAACTTTAATTACAACGTCCCTACCACTCTTTCATAAAAGACCGGACTCATCTCTTTTAATTCGATTAGGTGGTTAGCTGGCTCCCCAATCCAGGCCGGGGTAAGTCCAGACATTACACTACATTAGTTAGGTTCGGACGACTGTGGTCCAGTGTCCAAATTAGATTTAGGATCCGGGGCAGATTTTTGATTATAAGACCCCAAATTTCGGGAATATAGTCCCAAATTTCTAATAAAATGCTCAACTCTAATTTAATATCATTTCAATCCAAAACATAAAGCCCAACACTTAGATTAAGTTGGGATGCTTCCGGATGGTTCTGGAATTTCAAAGTGTCCCCTACTTCTCCTCCTTTAACTCCGATAATAACTGCTCAATTTTGAACCATTCCCTATTGAATTTCCAAAATTCACTTCTCTTTTTGATATCACTCCAAGAAAATCTAACAAAATTTTATTCTTATTCTAATCGAGAGTTTTCGTAGGGGATTTTGTCTCACTACGATGTAATTAACTACGAGGGCTTGCGCTCGTAGGAGATTTGGAACCCCACACACCTGATTTTAAAATTGATTTTTAAAACTTCACTATATTTCTTTGGGAAAAGTTAAAGAATGATCGTCGTCGTTGCATTAGAAGAATTATCGTAGAATGGTGTCATTTCCCTTTGGGGAGATACATCCTTCTTCGATAAGGCTTTGGATGTGAATGTGACGATCATACTTCTTGGATATTGTAATTGGATACTTAGTTGAACTCTACTTTGTTCCCTCGGGGCCATATGAAGTTCTCTTTAGAACCCGATCATAATATTCAAGATGTGTTTACATAATTCTAAGCCTGAACACCGTTATGAAAGTTTATCTTCGTCCCCCGGGGTGATATATTCTTTCTAACGAGTTGATTCGACCTTAGAATTAGAACTCAACCTTAATCTTAAAATCCCCAAAGAAAACTAATATTTTTTTTAAAACCTGTTTTCAAAATACCACCAACACTTTTTGGAACCTTAATCAGTCATATATCGAGAGCATCCACTGTCCAGGTACCACATACTCTCACGAGGCCTTTTGTAAGAGCCTTCCAGCAAAATTACCAAATGTTAGATTTAGGAACCCAAGTAGGTTTGGGTTCCTTCTTATGAAGAGAAGAATGCAATGCATGTGTGATATGCTGTGGATCATGCACCTTAGGTCTCCACACCCAATGTGTACTATGGTGAATCGTGCAAGTGTGTGAGATGTGTCCTAGCATGCCACATGAAAAACATCTAACTCCAGGAAAGGGATTTCTTAAGTGGTTTGAGTTATAATGTCTCTTCCTAGGTTTTGGCAATTGATCAAAAGTAGGTGTCATCCTAGTTTTCTTACATGCTTCTAAATCATTTTGAATCTTCAAATTAGTGCTCTTTAAAACTTCATTTTCAATCCTCAAATTTTTCTCCATCTCCTTAGACTTTTTAAACACAGATTCAAGTGATGTGTGTGAGACTTTTAATTCATCAAGCTTTTTAACTAACTCACAATGATTTTTATTTAACTCATCAAATTCATCAAGTAAAGTCATATGATTTGAATCAATTGTTTGATGGTCTTTAATCAAAATTTCATGCTCTTTTTGTAGATTTAAAAATTCTAATTTCAAGCTAGCATGTGTTCTCTTTAATTTCCTATATGATGCATGAATTTTTTCTGAAACTTCAAGAAGTTGATCGTAGGAAAGTTCACATACCTCTTCTTGATCAGGATTGTTGTCTGCCATCAAGCACAATTTTGATGTCTCATCTTCTGGTTCTGTCTCTGATGAATTCGATGCCGAATCCGCCCAAAATGCTTTTTGTACTCTCATCTTGTCCTTCCTTGGCTTAGGTTTCTCGTCACCCTTTCCTTTGCTTGAGTGATCTTTAAGCGTAGGGCAATCAGTTCTCACATGTACAGGCTTCCTGCATTCAAAACAGACAACATCAGAAGATCCTTTAACATGTTTATGTTCCTTACCTTTTCTCCAACTTTGATGATGCTTTTTTTTCTTCCTTAGAAAGCTTTTGAATTACCTTGTAATGAAGGCAAGTTCATCGCTTTCAGACCCGGAAGATTTAGAATCTGATTTGTGCGCCTTCAGTGCAATTATTTTCTCCTTTTTCTTCTCACATGCATCAAGATTTCTTTGATTCACCCCTTGCTCTTAAGAAATGAGTGAGCCAAGTAAGTTATCAATTGAATAAGTGTTCAAATCCTTAGATTCAGTGATTGCAGTTATTTTAGCATCATAAGACGAAGGCAAGCATCTCAAAATCTTGTTAACTTTTTCAAAGTTTAAAAGTTCTTTTCCTAGTGCATGCATTGAAGTAACTATCTGAGTAAATCTTGTATACATGTCAGAAATTGATTCATGAGGTTTCATACAAAAAAGTTCATAGTCATGCAAGAGAAAATTCAAACGGGATTGTTTAACCTCATTAGTACCTTCATAGGTGATGCATAATTTATCCTAAATCTCTTTACCAGTTTTGCAAGTGGAGACATGCATGTAATCCTCAGATTTTAAAGCACAGAAAAAGTAGTTCAAACATTTTGCATTCAATTGAGCTAAATCACGTTCATCGAAAGTCCATTCAGTAAAAGAAATTTCAGTTTTAACACAATTAATTTCACGAGAAGGTGGAGAATAACCTTCTTGAATAAGCATCCACATGCGATAATCAGTAGATTGTAAAAATGTTGACATGCGGATTTTCCAAAAATCAAAAGGTAGGTTAATCGAAACAGGGGAGGTCGGGTAATAGAATACCCTTCCATAGTGTTATGATTCCCAAGGTTAGCCATGGATCTAATTCAAAAAGTTTTCAAACTTAAATTTTTGAATCCCGCTCTGATACCACTTAAAAGTTGTTAGGGATGTTAAGCCCTATGAACTTGGCCCAAGCTAACCAAGAGGGGGGGGGGGTGAATTGGTATTTTAAAATTTTTTTTCACAAAGAATAAAAATTGCATAAACCAAAATCACACCACAAAAAAAAATGCGGAATTAAAAGTGCGGAAGCAAAAAATAAGAACACAGAAATTTATAGTGGTTCGGTCAACTCGACCTACGTCCACTCCTTGGAGGCACCCTCCAAGTATTGCACTACAAAATGTGACTCTCCTTTAGCCCCCATGGCTAGGCGGAGAAGCCCTCACAAGAACCTTCTTTTTGCCACCCCAGCAAGGCAGAGAACCGATCTCCTTTTACTTCCTCCTGAAGCTAACAGAGAACCACAACCAAAAGCTAACTCCTTACCTCTACCGACCCTTCCACGGATGAGAAACTCTAGACGAAGAAGAAGCAGAGCGATCCTTGAAGCAACCCTTGTGAATCCCCTCACAAGCTCCCCCTCACAAGATCCTCTCTCTCTCCCACTCTCTCTTTCTCTCCTCAAGGTCTTCTCAGGTATAGGAAGTAGCCAAAGGTTCTAAAAAATATTGAATAAGAGCTCTTAAATAGAAGATCTTCAAAGGAGCTCATTAATTGCAAGTTGCCGACTTTATCGTCCAGGCCGATATGGACATCGACCTGGCCGATCAGTACAAAACTCAAAAGATTGGCCAGAGCATCGCCCTGGAAGAAAGACTGGACAATTGAAAATTGGCTTGATCGTCCAGGCCGATATCACGATCGTCCTGGCTGATCAGTTCAAATCATGAGAAAATCGTCCTGAGAATAGCCCTAGATACGAGCTGGCCGATATTTATCGTCCTGAAGTAACTTAAGGTTTTTGACTGGACTGGATCGTCCTGGCCGATCTTGTGATCGTCCAGGACGATATGATCGTATCAATCATCCTTAATTACTCCCTTGATTTCTTGATCAATTAAGGCATAATTTGAGAATTTTGTCCAGGCCGATCAATGATTGTCCTGGCCGATAATTTAAAAAATACAGTATACCTTAATTGTCTATGGCGGCAAATTCTTTCTGTTTTGAGCTTATCGTCCTGGCCGATACACGTATCTTCCAGGCCGATATGTTAATGATGGCTGTCTTAATTAAGAATCCTTATTTAGACTTTCCGTTTTAAGCCTGATCGTCCAGGCTGATGTAAAAAATCGTCCTGGCCGATATGAGTAAAAATAGAAATTCTAAGTCTCTCAAGTGTGTGTGTAGGGTTACTTAGCATCAGTCTCTTTGACCCTTACAAGTAGACTTAAGAATTGAAAAACAAAAGTACAGACTGACTCAACCCTAAACCTATGCAATCCTGAACTGGCTTCGTCTGTTCGTCCGATCTTTGATTCCTGAAAAGTTAGAAGAAACAAGTAGTCCAAGAGAATCAATAGTGTTTGTCAATCATCAAAACGCAGGTCATGAAAATAGGTTTGCAACACTTTCTACACTTCTCTAGAAGGAATCAACCATTAAAAATTCCTGCATTAAAATCTATTCAAGTTGGATGGACTTTATGCTTTGTTTGACTAGAAACTCGTCACCATCACCAGTTGACCAATAGGTTTGAGAGTGAAAAATGTAGAGGAGATGGTTGATGGCTAAAAAAATGACTGTGAGAATATCTAAAGGCTGAGGCAGGTAGAATGAATGGAAATGAGCTCTCATTGGAGTTTTGATGTTTATGTTTGATTTAAATGAACCTTATCAATCAAAACAATTGTCCTGATGATGGACACGTAACCTATGCTGTTGGGGTGGTAGGAAAAGGTTGAGTTTAGCCTCTTGGCCATTATAGGCTTTTGGAGAGGGGGACCACTTCCTTTCCATCTTTGGTTAAACCAAGTCCTTAGCCTTGTTGGAGGGTCTTATGAGAGCTTTAAACTCAATTTGGAAGGTTCAAACCAGAAGGCTTTAGGGTAGGGATTGGTCAACATCACATGATTTGACCCATGGAGGGTTAGAAAAATTTTTTAACCATCTATTGGAGTAACTTTGAAGGCTTTATAGGGTTTGCATAGGTTTTGATTGAATGTATGGGAGCACTTGACCAAAAAAAAATAGGACTTTGACCAAGTCAATTTGTTGACTTGGTCAAATTCATCAAGCTTTTACACATGATAGGTTTGAGGATGTCCAAGGAAAGTTGTTGAGTAGTCTTGAGGTTTAAAGGATTTGATTGAGTTATGTGGGGTTATTTTACCTAAATAGGTTAGCTTTGACAAAACCTAGGTCCAGTTAACCAGGTCAACTATTGATTGGGTTAAAGTGTTCAATCAGGTCTAAACCACTAGATGGGATGGTCAATGTGTTTTGAATAAATTCAAGCTTGATTTGGTGCTGGATTGAGTGTAAATGGGGTTTATGGTTGATTTGGTCAACCATGGTTGACTTGGTTAATCAGGTCAAATCAATGGTTGGGTTTGGCCTCAAAAGTTTTGATTTGATTAATGGAGACCAATGGAAATTGTCTCATGTAATGAAATGGTCATTTGGCTAAAAATGGCCATTTGGACCCTTAAGGGGCCATTTGGTCAACCATAGTTTACTTTGCTATCTAGGTCAAAACAAAGCCTGTGTTTAGGATCAATGCACTCCTAATGATATTTAAGAAGCATTGGAAGAGATTATAAGGATTGGCTATGCAATATTGAGTTTTAGGGTCCACAATATTACATTTTAATACTCAACATGTCATAAAAAATGTTATGGACATGATCAAGGGTTTTAGGGATGGTCCCCATATCAAATTCTACAAAGTGGCAAGTCTAGTGGCATAGGATGTAACTATTTGAAGGTCTTATATCATTTGGATTTTAATTCAATTTATAGAGTTAGAGGCCTCAGATCATGTTTAAAATTGGAGGGTTGATATTAATGACATGTCTAATCAATATTAAATTGATATATTATGAATCAGATGTTATTTGGCTGGGTTTTAAAGTGAATGAAAAATCACCCAGATATGGTTTCAAGACATAGGTCTTTAATCTTGGATTTTGGTCTGGGACTTTGGCTTTGAATGGAATTTGGGATTTGATTGATTGAGCTTGAATTATACACATCAATTATAATACAATAAAATTAATGATTGTTGATGACTATATATGATTAAAAGTTGATTGTAGGTCAACTTAAGGTTGGTTGAAAGCTAGATTGAAGGCTGGAGTAAAGGTTTAATTGGGGGTTAATTGAAGGATAGATTGAAGGTTGATTCGGAGTTGGATGGTCCCTGATGACCTCATACAAAGATGAAGTCAACATGCATATGTGAATTGACAATAAGATTACTATTAAAATTAGTATCTTTTTCCATGAATTGATGATCTATTTGATCAGCTTGCTAGATCATTTGTATTTTTGAATATCGATTTGCGATCAAGATACTATCAAGTGAATGAGAGAGAGAGAGCCTGATGTGAAGAAGATAGCTTTCAATACTCAATATGAACATTATGAGTTTCTCAGTTATGTCATTTATGATAACAAATGCACTAGCTATTTTTATGGATTTGATGAATAAAGTATTCAAAGATTTTTCAGATCAATTTCTAATTATTTTCATAGATGATATTCTAATTTATTATACTTCTGAGGAAGATCATGCTAGGTATCTGAGGAATGTGTTGAATACCTTGAAATAACATCAATTATATGTCAAATTTTTCAAATGTGAGTTTTGGCTTATGAGTGTCTCTTTCTAGGGTATGTGGTGAGTGGTGATGACATCTCTATTGATCTCTAAAAGGTTCATACAGTTACTGAGTGGCTGAGGCCTATTACTCTATTTGAGGTATGCAGTTTCTTAAGGATGGTTGGATATTATAAGAAGTTTGTGAAATATTTTTCTTATATTTCTGCACCTCTAACAAGATTGACTTAGAAATTATAAGCTTTTATATGGACACCAGAGCACAAGATTAATTTCAGAGACTAAAGGCTTATTTGACTTATGTTTTTATTTTAACTATTATGTTTATTACAAAAGGCTTTAAAGTTTTTAGTGACGCTTTACTAAGAGGGTTGAGATGTGTTATGATGTAGCATGACAAAGTTATAGCTTATGCTTCTAAATAGTTGAATCTACATGAGAAGAACTATCTAACGCATGATCTAGAGTTGGGTTTTATTGTATTTGTTTTGAAGATTTGGCAGGTTTACTTATATGGTATTAGGTGTAAGATTTTCATTGATCATTAGAGTCTGAAGTACATATTCACTTTAAAAGATCTGAATTTGAGGAAAAGGAGATGGATTGAATAGATAAAAGACTATGATATGACTATTTATTATCAGTCTAATAAGGCTAATATGGTGGAAGATGCTTTAAGCATGAAATCTTTTGGAGTTTCATTTCTTCAACTTACTTCTGATGTGTCATTAATATAAGATATGAATAGATTATAGTTGGAGGTGATTTCTTCTGTTGAGAGGGATTCTGATATGTTAGTTTCAATGATTATTCAATCATCTTTATAAGAAAGGATTCAGAAAGTTCAGAAGTCAAATGCATAGTATTTAAAGTTGGTTGACAGGATTAGATTTGGTAAGAAATTTGAATTATGAGTTTATGATTCTGGTATAATTTTGCGCAAGGATAGGCTTTAGACTTCTATTTTGGGCGATTTGAGTTGAGAGATTTTGTATGTGCCTCCTTATTCATGCTACACTATTCATCTAAGAAGAATAAAATATACAGTGATTTTAAAGGCATGTGTATGGCTCCATATGAAGCTATGTATGGTAGGAAGTGTTGTACACCGCTGTCTTGGACAGATGTGGGAGACAGAAACATATGATTATGCCAACCTTGGTTGATGATTCTATTGAGAATATCCATTTAATCAGAGGCAGATTGAAGGCTATACGAAACAGACATCGATAGTATTTTGATGCTAAATATATGGATATGGAATTTAAGGTAGGAGACTTTGTATACGTGAAGATTTGGCCGATCAGACGCATTAGCAGATTTGGCAAGGAAAGAAAGTTGAGTCCAAGATATGCTAGACCATTTGAAGTAGTCAAAAGAGTTGGAAAATTCACCTACAGGTTATAGTTGCTAGATTATATGTCAGAAAAATTATAATGTATTTCACATGACACCTTTTGAGAAAATGGATATATGATTATGGGAATAGAATATTTGGCAAATACATCAAGGTACATCCAAATCTGAGCTATAAGGAAGAACTAGAGAGGATTTTAGCTTATTATATCAGAATGCTTAGGACTAAATAGATTCCTATGTCAAGAATTCAGTAAAAGAGCAAGAGTGAGAGAGAATTTACTTGAGAAAAAGAGTATGAGATTAGACAAATGTATCCTGATCTCTTTATGTGATATAAAATCTAAGTTTTGAAATATCGAGGATGACATTTTTTTTTGAGGAGGGGAGAGTTGTGATACCTCCATAATCGACATTCAGTTCTACCTATTTTAACCTTATTAGAAAAAGGTAAAGATTAGAACTGCATTTTTCAATCAATTATATGTCTTTACGAGACTTTTAAAACATGGCAAAGATTGGCTGTACTCTAGAACGAGTCTCAAGTTTTTGGTGTGAATTTTGGTAAAATCGGATAATGTCACTTTTGGAGTGTAGCTACACTAGGTGTCGAGTGCAACGGTGCTACACTCAGCCAAAATGCTAAATAGTAACATTGCAGCGCTTTACTATTGGGTTTTTGAAGATTTTTTAGCGATGCAACACTAATTCAATTTCTTTATAAATCTTTGCAATTTTCTAAAATTCTTTTAATTTCCCTATTGCTAATCTCAGCCTGACCACTAATTTGAGGATGATAAGCAGCTGATATTCTATGATAAACTACATATTTCCTTAAGACTTTTTATTTTTTTATTACAAAAATGACTTCCTCCATCACTAATTAAAACTCCAGGCATTCCAAATCTTAAGAAAATATTAAAAAAAAATTGATCTTTGTTTGAGCATCATTTTTAGAACTTGCCACACCTTCAATCCACTTTGAAACATAATCCACAACTACAAGAATATATCGATTTCCATAGGGTAGCACAAAATGTCACATAAATTCTAATCCAAAAATATCAAATATTTCTATTTCTAAAACATAATTCAAAGGTATTTCATTTTTTTTTAATATTCCTTATTATTTGACATGGATAACATTTCTTAATATATTCATTTGCCTCACAATGTCCGCATACTAAGGCAAATTGTTTGAACGATGTGTAAATAATTGTTCGTCAGAAACATTTTCATTAATATCATCCTCATTTAATATGTATTTTTTAATAGAAAGTCTAGAAAGATGATCAACAATTTGATTTTAAGTGCCCTTTCTATCAAAAATTTCAACATCAAATTATTGTAATAGAAGAATCCATCTTACGAGTCTTATTTTAGTGTCTTTCTTTGTCATGAGATATTTGATAATAACATGATCAGTGTAAGTAATTACTTTAGTGCCGATCAAATATGATATAAATTTTTGAAAATCATACAGAACGTCTAACAGTTCTTTTTCAGTTGTTGTATAATCACTTTGTGCATAATTTAAAATTTTGCTAGCATAAAAAACGACATGAAATTTCTTATCCTGCTTTTATCCTAGAATATCACCCACAACAATATCAATAACATCACACATTATTATAAAATGTAAGGACCAATCAGGATCAATAATCACTAGATTAGTAATTAAATATTATTTTATTATATTAAAAGCTTAAGACAAGTAGAATTAAATATAAAAAGGAACATCCATCTCTGGTAGTTAACATATAGATTTAGAAATTTAAGAAAAGTTCTTAATAAATCTTCTATAAAATCCTACATGACATAAAAAACTTCTAATGCCTTCAACTAAATTAGGAGAGGGTAATTTCTCTTTTACTTGAATCTTTACAATATCTACTTCCGATCCCTTCTAAGAAACTTTATTCCCTAAGGTAATGCCCTCAGCTACCATAAATTAACACTTCTCCTAGTTTAACACTAGATTTGTTTCTATGTATCTTTTGAAAACAATAGTTAAATGCTTAAGATAAGAATTAAATGTAGTACTAAATAATGAGAAATCATCCATTAAAATTTCAATATACTGCTTAATTAAGTTTGAAAAAATAGACATCATGCATCTTTGAAATGTAGTAGGAGCATTACACATACCCAAAGACATTCTCTTAAAAGTAAATGTTTCATAAGGGCTAGTAAAAGTAGTTTTATATTGATCTTCAGGTGCTATAGGAATTTAATGATATCATGAATATTCATCTAAAAAAATAATAAAATGATTTCTCTGCCAACCTATCTAACAACTGATCATGAAAAAGCAAAGGAAAATGATCTTTTCTAGTAGCTTTATTTAATTTTCTATAATATATGAAAATCCTCTATCCTGAAAATAGTTCTAGTGGATATAAGATTATGTTCATTTGTTATAACAGTTAATCCACCTTTTTTGAAAACATAATGAATATAACTAACCCAAGAATTATCTGAAATAGGGTAAATAATCCCAACATCCTTCCATTTAAGATTCTCTTTTTTAACAACATCTTTCATAGAAGGGTTAAGTCTTCTTTGAGGGTTAGTTTTAGGTATTGAATTAACTTACATTAAAATTATATACATGCAAATTGAAAGTCTAATGCCCTTAATGTCAATAATTGTACACCTAAAAGAATTTTAAAATTACTCAACACCTTAATCACCTCACTTTAGTGATATGATTTTAATTTTACTAAAATAATAAAAAGGAGAGTGTAGTTATTACCCCAAAAAGTATACTTGAGATGACAAGGTAAAACCTTAAGTTATAAAGTAGGGGCTTTCTCACTAGATGGTTTTAATGTATTGTCAAAAGAGTATGTTGCAAAATTTTTATTGATTAGATTTTCATCCCTAAAAAAAATGCTCATATCACTTCTATATTTTCTTCCACTTTTTCTTCTAAAAATTTCCCTTTTAGCAACTTTTCTTAAGATCCTCTATTACCATATCTTCTAAATCCACCCTGAAATGATCTGCATTCTTCTCTTGAGGAAATTCTATAGTTTTAAGTACATCAATTTTTTCTTCTTGATCTTGAACCGTCATAGTTAATTCACATTTTTGCACATCAATCATTGCTTTTCTAGTGGCTAAAAATGGACTTATTAAAATAAGAGGTATTTCCTTATCTTCTTTCACATCTAAAACAATAAAATTAGTAGGAAAGATGAATTTAACAACTATAATCAATATATCTTATATTACTCGTTTAAGGTAAGTGAATGAACTATTAGCTTATTGAAGAGTAATAGAAGTAGGTTGAACCTCTCTAGTATCTATTCTTTTAAAAATAGAGAGTGGGCATGAGCCTAGTACTTGATCCTAAATCATATAAAGCTCTGCCACATAATTTATCTCCAATAGTTAAAGGAATGGAAAAACTCATTCGGCCCTTAAGTTTTTTAGGAAATTTCTTTTGGATTATAACACTACACTCTTTAGTTAATACCACAATTTAAAATTTCCCTAGCTTCCTTTTCTTGTTTAAAACATATTTCATGAATTTTGCATAGGTGGGCATTTATTCGAAAGCTTCATACAAGGGTATATTAATAGTTAATTTTTTAAAAACTTTTAAAAATTTTTGGAACTATTTACCAATATTTTATTTGATCAATCTCTGAGGGAAAGGTGGTAGTGATCTCTCTTCAACTCTACTAATTACTTGTTCGGGTTCTTTTATAAGTTTAAGATGTTCTGTTGAAGATTTTATTTTATCATGCTCAACTTCAACATCATCCTTTTTGTGTAAATAGCTATTTTTGTAAGGATCTACCACATATTTTCCACTTCTAAGTCTGATATTATGACATTGTTCTTCAATTTTTTTGCAATTAATTAACCTAGCAGGTTGTTCTATTTGATCAACAAATTTTAAAGAGCATAAGATTGGTTTTGTGATTGGATTTCTAATGGTAAAAGATTTCTTTCTAAGGGTGTTCTCCTTCCTTTCTTGATGAAGTTGTTTAAACTATGAAGGATAACTCGTCGGTGCCACATTTCTAGAATTGATGTTGATGTTATCATATCCATTTGCCTTATTTTTTTATCTTCAAGTTACAGTAAAAGTTGATAAAGCATTTGATTCATAATTTTTAATTGTTTTTTATAATTTAACCTATTAGTAGGCCACTAGAAATTATTAGTAGCCATTTCCTTTATCAATTCATAGGCTTCCTGATATTCTTTCTAGGAGGCTCTAAATTCCCCAAAGTGAATTCAATTTGGATTGGGAACCCCCTAGTGAGAGAAAGTGTTAGTGAGAGAAACTCTAGGAATTTGAAAAAAATATGTTGTTTTTCAAATTTTTTCTTCTTTTGTGGTTTTCACGGCTATTTTGACTGTTCGTTCTCCGCCGCCTCGCCGGCGGAATTGACTGATGACGATGGAGGGGAAGTGCCTAGTGTCGTATGAAGCCTGAGCGAATATCCGAAGAGGTCTCAATGCTTTGGTGCGAGCATCTTTAGAGGTTTTTAATGGAGGATAGAGGACCGCTTCGATACTCAATAGTCAATTCAAGGAAAAGCCATTGTTGATCAAAGAGGGAGGACTATTGAACAACAAAGCGATACCAATGGTGATTGGAAAAGGCAAGGAGGTAATCAAGGAAGAAGATTTTCTTAGCTTGAAGAAGTTCAAACCAGCAGTCGGTTTCAAGGAAATGATGGAGAATATAAATGTGGAAGCTTCCACGTCGGCTGGAAAGAAGAGCTATTCTAATAGAGGTTTTAAATCAACATCTCTCCCAACCTCACCAATTTCATGTAAAATTGGTGATTCAGCCCCGGCGGAAAACAATAAAGCAAATGAGAACAAGGTGAATGAAGAATTTCCTCTATTGGTTGATATACATGGAAAATTTGATAATGGTACCAGCATTCCTAATGAAGATGGTAATAAAAGGGAAGTAACTTCTATATGGATGAAGAAACAAAACATGAGGGTGGATAAATTAGATCTGGGATCCTTTCTATCTAAAGATGGAAGGATTGTTCAGCTTCACGCAGAGAATGAAAGTATCAATGCAAAAAAACTGGACTTTGCTATTGTGGTGAATGTTTTTGGGGATAACATATTGTTTTCTTCAGTATGTATTGAACTTAGAAAGCAATGGAGTAGATTTGGGAAGTTTCACATAACGGGTTTAGGCACAGGATGGGTGCTTTGCTTTTTTGAAAAGCCAGCATCTATGGAAGAAATTTTGACAGGAGGATCATGGTATGTTAAAGGCCATGTGGTGGGTTTGGACAAATGGTCTCCTATGTTTTCTCCAACTTCTTTGAAGGGGATTTTAGCTCACTTATGGATAAGACTACAAAACCTTCCTTTGCAATGTTGGGATGATATCAACATTTGCAAGATTGCATTAAAGGTGGGAAATCCATACTTGCTTGATGGGAACATGTTTCAATGGGGTAGAAGAGAATACGCTAAAGTTTGCATTCGTGTTCCCCTAAACGTGAAATTACCCCTTGGGGTATGGGTGGAAGGGTTATATGGAAAATTTTTCCAGAAAATTGTATATGAAGGCATTACAAAGTTATGTTATGAATGTGGCTTCATTGGTCACACCTTAGCAAAATGTATAAACTCTAAAGAAAAGAAGGAAACTTCCAGTGTTGTTCCTGATTTGGTCATGAATGTTCAAGAATAATTAAAATCAATAAAAGCAGGAAGCTCAAGTCAGCAAGGTGAAGAAAATAGCTATTGGCCATGGATTCAAGTAAATTATGGTAAGAAGAAGTTTTCTGGAAATAATGGAAGATCAGTTGGAGCAGCTAATAAGCAAAGGCAGTCTACAAAAAAAAGTTTTTGTTCCAAAAAAATAGAACTCTATAGTATTGGAAGAAGTTCAAGCTTTAACAAATTAAGTTTTGAAGCCAGCACAGGATAATTCTAAACTAATAGTGAATGATCGGGTACAACAGGAAGAAGCATTGGCTATTATAGAAATTGCTGAAATTGACAATGAAAAGGCTCAAGTTTCAATTTCAAAAGTGATTGTCCCTACTCTGAATAAATTTGGTATTCTATCTGAAATGGAAGACAATATTATGAAAGAGGTTGTGGAGGAAAAGGTTGATGCTAAAGTTGAAGAAGGGGAAATACTTACTGATCTAGAAATAGCTGTTTCAAAAATAGCTATAAGTGGGAATCAAGAGCTGAAGATGAGAGCCGAAGGGCTAAGTAAGGATGATTACCTGGAAATTAAAACTGTGTAGAAATCTTCTTTAGGAAAGAAAGTAAAGATGCTCAAAGAATTGAAGTTCTCGGGATCAGGTAACATTGTTAATCATAACAAGAAGTTGGAGATTGGTAGAAGCAAAAAGGGTGGGGGCCCTTTCCCCCTTTTTAAACAATGACATCTTTAGCTTATTAGAATTGTAGAGGGGCCAAAAAGAGAGAGGCCACACTATATCTGAAAGAGTTTGTAAGGGAAAATGATGTTTTTATTTATGAGACTTGTTGAACTAAAGTTAGTTCATTGGAGAATCTACAAATTTTGAGTTTTTTGGGAGACAAATGAGAATCATTTATGGTTCCTTCTGATGGCCTTTCTGGAGGAATTTTGGTGCTTTGGAGGAAGGACTTGCCGTCTTTTTCAGTGTTGGAACTTTCTTCACAAGTCATCATTGGGAATCTTGAAGTTGTAAATAGAGGATGTTGGCTAGTTTCCACAGTATATGGGAGTAGGAGTATGATGGATAGAAAATCTCTATGGGAGATTTTGGAAAAAGTGTATGTTGATAATAAACCAGCAGTTATTGGGGGAGACTTTAACTGTATCTTGTCATAGGAGGACAGAGGAGGCAAGAAATTTGTATTCTCTCAAGGAGCAAAAGATATGAAGATATTTATGAGCAACAACGACTTCCATGAAGTAGGGTTTGTTGGACCCAAATTTACTTGGTGTAACAACAAAGAAGGAGGTGGATGCATATTAGAAAGATTGGATAAATGCCTTATTAACTCTATTGCAATGAATTCTATTCATTTAGCCTTGGTGAAGTGTTTGTCTCGTATAGCTTCAGACCACTATCCAATTGTTCTGGAGGTGTTCAAACCGGTGGAGTATCATTATAAAGGTATGCGTTTTGAAGATGTGTGGGCAACCTACCATGGGGCTTTTGCTATTGTATAAATTACTTGGAAGAAGGGTGGAGGGAGTGATCCAACCACCTCATTGAACTTGAAGTTTAAAGAACTCTAAAGGCCTTATTCTATTGCACCAAGGCAAAATTTAAAAGTTTAAATGTGTTAAGAGATTCGTTGAAGAAAGAAATCTATGATTTACAACTAGAAGAGGCTGAGGGGATGCTCAATGAGACAAAATTGTTGTTGTTCTGGACAAAGGTAAATGAGTTAAATTGTATTCTGGCAAGACTGAATGTTTGGTGGAGACAAAGAGCCAAGGCTAGGTGGTTGGAGGAAGGTGATTCAAATTCAGCTTTCTTTCATTCCTTTGCAAATGCTAGAAGGAGCTCAAACTGGATCAAACATGTTAAAAATGAAGATGGTGTATTCACGGATAAGCTCACTGAGATTGAAAGTATTTTTTCAAAAATTTTCAAAGCTAAATGGAGACACAGAACCTGTATGGTGGAAGGATGGTCGAAACCATTTGCTGTTTTGGGTAGAGAAGATCAACTTAAACTAGATGCAGAATTTTCCAAGGAGGAGCTTCAAGCTGTGGTGGACAACATGGGGAAGAACATCTCACTAGGCCATGATGGAATTACTTTCTCTTTTATAAAATGCTTCTGGAAGGTAATTCAAAAATATGATGTTTGGAATGCTATTGACATGTTTTTTAAAATAGGAATTATGCATCACAATTGGAAGGAGACATTGATAGTGCTAATTCCTAAAATAGAAAATCCAAGTTATCCAGCAAACTTTAATCCAATTAGCCTGTGCATGACCACTTATAAATTAGTAGCTAAAATGTTAATGAACAGATTAAAGATGGTAATTCACAAGGTTATTTCGAATGACCAAGTGTCTTTCTTAAAAGGTAGATCATTGTCAGGTCATGTTCTCTTTGCTCAAGAGGTTTTCAAAAAAATCCGACACTCTAAAGCTAAGAAAGGATTTTTGGTCATCAAAGTTGATATGAAACAGGCATATGATAGCATGGGGTGGCAAGCTTTGAGGCAAGTTCTTCTTCACTTTAAATTCCCTAGCAAATTTTTGGATTTAATTATGAATTGCACTTTAGATCCAAAATTTTGCTTATTGAACAATGGGAACAAATCAAATTGGATTGAAGCTAGGAGGGGGTTTAGACAAGGATGTCCATTATCCCCATTTCTTTTTATGTTGTGTTCCAAATCTTATCGGATGCTTTTTATCAAAGTGGAAGGAAGATGGGTATTCAAATTGTTTCTAAAGCACATAGAGTGTCTCATTTGCTTTATGCTGATGATATTCTAGTATTCTCTGAAGCCAACTTGAAGAAGATCAAAAAAATTAAAAAGATTTTGAATAACTATTGCAAATGGACCGGCCAAATGGTTAATTTGAAAAAATCTATGATGGTGTTCGGTAAAACAGTGAACCAAAGGAGGAAGAAAGAAATTGAAAATGAATTGAGGTTTAGTTCCGTTAAAGAAATGAACTATCTTGGTATAAAGCTTACGCTAAGGAGGATGGTAGGCGCGGACTTCAATAAACTTATGGAAGTTGCTTTAAATAAGCTGAATATTTGGGGAAAGAATTTTATCTCATTGGAAGGGTAAAATGGTCTTTATAAAATCAGCTTTCTTATCTCTTCCAATTTTTTAATCAACTCTATCCTTGGTGCCTTTGGGGATCTTAAAGGAGTTTGATAAAATGTGTAGATCTTTCTTATGGAATGAGAAGAATGGGAATTTGGGAATGCACTATGTTTCCTGGAAGAAGCTATGTAAATCAAAACAAAAAGGAGGGAGAGGTCTTTTTTCAGCTGTTGCTAAAGCAGGACATCTAAGGGCCAAGTTTGCATGGGAATTCTATATGAATCTGGAATCCTTACTCAATTGCATCCTAAAAGCTAAATATGGAGATGATTTATGGAAGAGTCAGGGGAAGAAAGGGAGCTCTTCAACTTGGAAAATATTATGTAATGGAGCTAAATATCTTACAAATATTGTGAGATGGAGAATCTTCAATGGGAATTCAATTAACTGGATGAATGATGCTTGTATATTGGATAGAAATATATCCAAATGGCCAAAATTTATAAGCAACATGTAAATTAGCAATTACAACCTAAACTTCTTTTTGTTGGATGGAAAATAGAACATGGAACATCTTCAAATGTTCTTTGGAAGGCAACTAATTGAACTCGTATTATATTCACCTATCTATAGTGATCAAGGATCGGATCAAATTAAATTGAAATGGAAAGAAACTGGTAAGTCCATGGCAGCAATCTCATAGGATTCAATTTATAAAGATGATGCAAATTGTGAATTCTGGAATTGGTTGAAGAAAGTTAAGCTCAGACCAAGGGTAGAGTTGTTTTGGGGGAGACTGCACAAGGAGGCGATCCCAAGCAACTCTTTCCTATTACACAGAAAAATGAATTCTTGTAGCAGTTGTCTGAGAGGATGTGATAAAGAGGAAGATAATAATCATATTGCTGGAGATTGTGGCAAATTGAAGATGGTGGTTGTTTGGCTCAACAAATGGGGATTTCAAGTACCCCAATTTGGATGCTTTACTAATTGTTTAAAAGCATTGGAGAGGCTGTAAAGTAAGAATCCATTGGTTGTAAACATTTATTGCGCTATAATTTTTCTTGTATGGAAAAGCAGAAATCTGCTGCTTCATGAAGGTAGGGAAGAATCAGACTTATAGATTGCATCCAACTCTATATCTATGGCTATTGTAACACCGGCAATTATCCAAACGGACAACTGGGATGTCAATCAGCATAAGCTATTTTCTTCTTGTCGTCCTCCTCCACCCATATGGATAAAAATCAATGTGGATGAATCATTAAGCAGCAATTACTCAGCCGGAGCTGCTGGAGTTTGTAGAGATGACAAAGGAAGGATGTTACTTGCATTTGGAGCTCAATATGTGCAATTGGACATTGGTCAATTGGAACTACAAGCGATATTCATGATAAAAGATTGGATGGTGGAAGCACAATGAGTTTTTATTTAAGGTGATAACCTCAACATCATCAAGACTCTTCAACAAGCTTTGAGGAATTTAAACAAGAAAGGAATAATTGAAGATAAGTTATCCTTCATTAAAGATTTTAATCAAGTTTCTTTTAGTTTTACTACTAGAAATTGTAATAAATTAGCGGATTGATGCGCTAATTTAGCTTTGAGCAAAAGTTTTATTTGGCCTGATCTAACTAACATTGAAATTCCTCCTTCATTCTTTCAAAATTTGAAGGATGAATTTGATTCGTTAGATTTGATTAAGTTGTAATAACTTCTTTTTTTCCCATTTCTAATGCAATGATGCATTTCTTTCAAAAAAATTCACCGGCTTCCTCAATTGGTTTTAAAATTAATGATTCTCCAGCTGTAACATCAATTATGGCTATAATAAATTCTACTAATCCATTATAAAATATTTGAATAATCAATCAATCAGATAATGCATAATGTGAGCAATTTCTAAGCATTTCCTTAAATCTTTCACAATTCTCATAAATGAATTTTCTAAGTACAAGAAGTTATGTCATTTCTAAATTTAGCAATTTTTATAGGTGGAAAATTTTTGCGAGAAACTTATGAGCTAATTCATTCCAAGTGGTTATAAAACTCGGGGAAAATTTGGTGATTCAGAATTCAACCAAATTTCTGCTTTATCTCTTAAAAAAAAGAAATAATTTGGGATACTCTATAGGAGTTCCCACAAATTAAGAGTTCTGAATCATTTGAATGATAACTTGTGTAATTAAAAATTATTAGCTTAGATTTTAGGTTTAATTATACTCTAATCAATTATGTTTACTAAAGGGTTTGCATAATCCTTAAGTGATTTATAATTATTTTGATTTAATTCAGATTTATAACCATTTTCAATATCTTCTTAGTTTTCCAAATTTTAGAAAGGATTCTCTTAATTTTTGGATCAAATGTCAAAAGTACCTTTTTATGGCTACAAGGCATGCAACCAAAAAATATACAAATAAATAAAGTAAAATAAAAATAATAAAAAAATTCTATGTAGGTCTAACTATGTAAATAATTCAATAATATAGAGAGAGAAATTTGCAAAAAAATAAAAATACATTCCTGACAATGGTTCCCAAAAATTAAATGGGGACTTTGGAGTAACATATAGAATTGTGAAATTGCTTAGAGCTATATTAATCCCTAACAATGCTTAGGTTTTCTTCGATATAAAAATTATAAAAAAACCCACTTAATATACATAAGTATACGGACAAAATCAAGTAATATAGTGATAGAGTAGCGTATCGATCCCATGAGAAAGATATGCTCACTTATGAACATTAGTACTATCTACTAAAATTTCAATAATTATCCTACTTGATAAAAATTGATGATGTGGAGATTCAATTACTTAAATAAAATTAGATAAAGATAATGAATTCACTATATAGATACAATGTTTTGGATTGATGAGTAAAAATAACATATTTTTCTTAATGATTCTCTTTTAATTGTGATGCTATTAAAAGTATATGTATTCCTAGATCTTTGTCGAGTTTGTAAGAACAAAGGATGTCCACAGACTTCCTATGATTATAACATCTCCATAAGAATTTAGTACATATGCCTAGGCTTGACGCATACTAATTCAATATTCTTGGTTCTACTTGCTTCCCTTAGTCAAGGCCCCACATTTTACCTAATTTTAATTATATATATGGTCACTATGTGCATTAAAATAATTTGGTAATATTAAAAACATATTTTTAATCATTTAAGTAATAAGAGAACTCATTAGTACTATATATGATATTTACATCATCATTCCAAAACTAGAGAATTTAGCTAGATATGGAGTAGAATTGGAGCAAACACATTTTCATTGATTGCATGGCAGAAAGAAGATATAAGAGTTGATATCACCAAATGGTTCAATGGATCTCCTCTACACTCTTTCTCTTTACTTATCGAGTTGCTTCCACAAACATAAGCCAAACACTCTTATGATGGTATCAAGTACTTCTATAAATTCCCTTAGTTGTCACCCTAAGGGAAATTCATTAATAGATGATATAAAATAGAAGAGATAATTTTAGTAAAGATCAGAGTGATATAAATTATGGTGACAACAAAGTACCTGAACCCCATTATAAATATAACAAAATAAATATTTATGTTGGCATAGTGATGTAACTCTAGAAAGATCTAAGCCCAATAAATGAACTAATGTCATTGCACTGATTTCTTGGTTTTACCACGACGCTTGCTGACATGGATTTATTACTAAGAGAATAATCACATCATTTCACTGATAGATTATGTCCTTTAGAAGTTACAACTGCTACGCCATAGTGCTGCTAACTTTCAAATGTTGCGGCATTGGAAGAATAATTTTAGTTCAGAGGCATTATAGAGTGTGTCGTTACGACATTGTCTAAACTTAGAGCATGACACTTTGAAGCTGAACTTTTGATGCTACAGTGCTATCAACAAAGAAGTTGGTAATGCAATGTCAATATTCAGGCACTTCGGAGGTGTCTTTGATGATGCTATAACATTGATTATTCAAATGCCATGGCACTATTTAAAACTTAGAATTTTATGCCATTTTCTATATTTTTCCTGCACAGTACAACTAAAATAATGCAATTTCATTGAAAATATAACACAAAAAATAATGCATTATTTACACTTATAAATATCCTTTAAGAACAAAATAGCCACTATAGCACTAGTGAGTAGGGGAAATCAACAAAAAAAAAAAAAATCAATCGAGTGATCCTCCTCCTCATCCATTTCAAATAACCCCATATCCTTATAGAGATCCTTACTTAACATTTTTTAAAGACAAGATGGTGAAAGTCTATCCATTTAAAAGGCAATCAATAAGGAAGCTTTAAAAATTTTATTAAAGAAAACAGGCTACAAATTATTGGAGGCCAATAAGCTAAAAGAGGAAAACAAGAGGGATTATCCCAATTTTTACCCCTACCATCGCATGTTGGGCCATACAATTGTGGAATACTTTACCTTTAAGGAATTAGACTGAATGAAATTTTAAACAAGGCAATATCATCATCCTAAGGGAATACTTGGTATATATGGATCAGGGGTCCGTCAAAGCCATTTCAGGAAACAATTCTAATATTTCTCTATCTAATGAAGATTATTAGTTTAATATATCCTACGCATTTAAAAATTTTCAACTTTCTCAACAGTTGCCAATGACAACTAAGGGTCCAATCTTGGAGGTTAAGTTGGTGGCATCGTAGGAGGACATTGAGATGATTTCCTCTCTAGTAGTTGTATGACCTACTATAAATAATAAAAAGAAAAGAGTGGCATATTTTTAGAGAGGAAACATATAACTGATGAGAGATATATTTAGATTAGGGGTGTCAATTTCGGGTCACGGGTCGGGTTCGGGTCGGACCCGGAACTGATTCGGGTTCAAACGGGTCTATCCAAACCCGACCCGGTTAGGTAAACAGGTCAGAAATGCCAACCCGGACCCGACCCAGCGGGTTACCGGGTTGACCCGACCCGACCCGGGAAAGCTGGGTTGAGCGGTCGTGCGGGGCAGGCTCGATCGCAGCGGGCGCTCGAGGTCATGCCGACTCACGCGGTCGCAGCAGAACGGTCACAGCGGGGCAGCAGAGCGGTCGCAGCGGAGCGCAGAGCGGTCGTAGCGGAGCGCAGAGCGGTCGCAGCAGTCGCAGCGGAGCGGTCGCAGCGAGGTGAGGCGTCATTGCGCGCGGAGTGGTCGCAGCGGAGCGGTCGCGGGGCTGGTGCGTCACGCGGGGCTGGGTCGCGGGTAGCAGCGGGGTCACGCCGACTCATGCAGGGTCACGTACTCACGCGGCAGCGGCGGTTAGGTTAAACCGGGTTCGCATGATGACCCGGCAACCCACCGGGTCAACACGAACCCGACCCGTTTTCAAACGGGTCAATTTCTGGAACCCGAACCCGACCCGTTTTGAAATCGGGTCGGGTCCAACCCAAATTTTTTGGGTCGGGTCTGGGTCGGGTTCTCGTGTCGTGTCAAATATTGACACCCCTAATTTAGATGGAATATGGTGGAGTGAAATAATTATCTCCATTAACTTTATCTGACTTTTACTTTGCACCGTCAAAGGCAAGGGATAAAAAATTAATAAAATATATTCTATGTATATTATAATGATTAAAAATGAAATTGAAGTGAAAGTAGAATCTACTATATATCAAAATCAAGATTTAGTCGTGATCAATAAAAATTTCCTAAAAATTGATTCTTTGAATTCGAACTCTAAAGAGGATGATGAACCTGAAATCTTATCAGATTGTGACACCCCCAAATTAATTTTCAAGGGTGTCCTATCATGATAGATTTTTTAGATTCAGATTATCCATCAAAACATGATGCAGCATTGCCTAAGAATAACATAGACCTCACCACAGTTTATCCTCTCGAGGAGATCATGGAGATGCATCTTTATTATGGTAGAGTATTATCTCTTAGGCTTTCAGTCAAGAAAAAGGGCAACTAATCCTTATCCAATGATCTGATTCAAACTTCAACTCAATAACCAAATCCTTTTTTAAATGCACCATGTCCTAATCCTGATGTTCCCATGATTGATTATAATGCCTTAGCCCATCTTAGAAAATTACCAGCTAGGATGAGTATCTATGATGCCCTCGTTCACTCAAAACAAATGAGGGAGTCTTTAATCAATGCACATCTTGATCTAGAGATTTATTTAGCTCAGTTAGCTCCAACTTCACAAGATTAAGCTTTACCTTTCATAGAAATCTCAGGTGTAATCTTTTCTAATTAGGATCTACTTTTTGGGATTGCTAATCATAATAGATCTCTTTATATTTCAAAAAATGTGGGAATTTTTACATGATCAAGAGTCCTTATTTATATGGGTGTATAGGTCAACATTATGAATGTAAAGACTCTCATATATATGAAAGTTGACAAACATAAGATTGTTACTAATAAGCTAATATTATGTTGGTTTAATGAAAATGGCATGAAGACTTAAGATTTAATCACACTCTTATTAAAGATTAAAGAGTTAAAAATAGAACCTAAATTTTATATAATTATTTCAGCGACATCCTTTAATGCACATCTAACTAGGCCTTGGTTCACAAATATAAGATGGTTTCATCTATCCTACACCAATGCTTCAAATATCAATGAGATGGCATTTAATATGTGATTTAGGGTGATTTATAACCTTTCTCTATTCAAGAGATTAGATTTTATGATGATGTTGTGTACTACTCATCTAAAGGGTTTGCTACTTGTTCTAAATGTGAAATAATAATCATGGAGGAGAAAACCATTAATGAAAGTGCAAAAGGGAAAGAAAAATCAAGAGAAAAAGAAAAAGAAAATAGATAAAGAAAAGAAATTGGTACTAAAGATGATATCGAGGGTGTGATCTTTAAATACTTTCCTTCAAAGAGGTGGGAGGATGGCCTAAAGGGCACATGGTTAAGGTTGTGCTTAATCCAGAAGAAAAATACCCTCGATGTACATTGAATTAAAGTCAAGTTTAGTTGATGACTCAAAGGTACAGGGTGTAAGGATTCCTTTTAATTATAAAAAATATAAACCGTCCTCCAAAATTTAATATCACTTTGGAATAAGATGGTGATCAAGAGGATAATGTTCCAAAAATTCAAAGTGACAACCCTGAATTAGATAGAATTCTTGATAGAGTGGTTCTCAGGAGAGAGACAGAGAAAGAACAGGAAGAGGAGAAATGAAGAAATGAAAGCTTGTTGTCTTATTACTGTTAACAGTGCCATATATATAGAGTTACAATGAAATGTAAATTCAAGAAAGTGCACATATGACAGGTACATTAACAGGTTCCTTAACAGCCCCCCGCAAATTAACCATTTGGGGAACGAATGGTTAATTTGGACCTTAAGAAAGTGAAGCGACTGCTAGGAAGAGATTTGGTCAGAATGTCTGCGATCTGATATGTCGAGATAATGTGAGCTATGTCGATGTCGCCTTGCTTGATATGATCCCGAATGAAGCGATGGTTTATCTCTATGTGTTTGGTTCATGCATGTAGTACTGGATTATTGGCAAGTGCGATCGCAGAGGTATTGTCACAATGAATTATAGTTTCCTGGTGTTGCGGTATGAGCAATTCAGCGGCGAGTCGTCGAATCCAATGGACTTCAGAGATCATTGAAGAGAGAGAGCGGTACTCGGCTTCTGTGGATGAGCGGGGTGACCGTCGTTTGCTTCTTGACAGACCAAGAAATAAGGTTGGGGCCGAGAAACGTGCAATACAGAGACATAGACTTCTGTTCGATCGGATCGGCCGCCCAATCTGCGTCGGAGTATCTTCGAAGGCAAAGGGATCCTCTGGTTATCGGCAACCCGAAATCAGCTGTACCCTTTATATAGCGGAGTAGACGTTTAAGAGCGAGGTAGTCGCAATTTCTTGGTGGGTGCATGAACTGGCATATTGAGTTGACGGCGAATGCGATATCCGGTCTAGTGATAGACAAATATTGGAGTGATCCAGCTAACTTCCAGAATAGCTGGGGATCCGAGAAGAGCGTCTCGTCTTGAAGCTTGGACGGCTTGGTGAGCGCCGGTGTGGTGGATGGTTTGCAGTCGGAGAAACCTGAGTGAGAAAGAAGTTCATTTGCGTAGTGTGTTTGATTTAGAAAATATCCATAAGTGGTTTGAGTCACCTGAATTCCAAGGAATAACGAGACGTTGCCGAGCTTCTTTAACCGGAATGCGGACTGAAGATGTTGTAGAGTGAGCTGAATTTGAGATTTGTTATTGCCGGTTATGAGAATGTCGTCGACATATATGAGGACGAAGACCCGGACGTCTGCTTTAGTGTACAGTAGGACAGATGGAACCGCTTTGCTGAAGTTAAAGCCATTGTGTTGCAGCGACTGGGTCAATTTATTAAACCAGAGACGAGGTGATTGTTTTAACCCATAAATTGACTTATGCAGCTTGCGGACGTATTGCAGATGTTGAGCATCCTCAAAACCGCGAGGTTGTTTCATATATACTGCGTCGTGCAAATCGCCGTGGAGAAAGGCGTTTGAGATGTCCAGCTGAGTGACCGCCCAATTGTGGTGCAGGGCAATCGTGAGAAGCATTCGAATGGTGACCATTTTCGCCACCGGACTGAATGTTTTAGTAAAATTTATCTCGAATTTTTGCGAGCAGCCCAGAGCTACTAGGCGTGCCTTATAACTTGCAATTTGACCGTTAGGAAGGGACTTTGTTTAAAAAGTCCATTTGCTGCCTAATACCAATTTATTGAGAGGTGCCAACACCAGTGACCATGTACCAAGTTTTTGTAAAGCAGAGTATTCGGTGGACATGGTCGAGTTCCAGTGGGCATGCTTTGCTGCTTCGGTGTAGGAAGTAGGCGTTGGCAATGAGTCCTGCATGACTAAGAGATCGAATATTTGTTTTGGTTTTGAAATTTTGGACCGAAGCCTTGTTTGCATAGGATGTCAAGGAGGGGAGATAGAATGCCTGTTGCTGATTGAAGGTGGGAGCTGCAAGGCGGAGGAATTCTGAGTGAATTCGGAAGGAGTCTGATTATCTACGGAAGTTATGTAGAGATAGACAGAGTTCGTAGCGGCAGAAGTCCGTGTGGTGGCAAAGTTTAGCAGAGCATGAGAGACTGTAGAACTAGGAATGAGAAACAAAGGAGGACAAGTGCTTTGTGATGCATCCGACGTCGAGGTTGGTAAGGGACGTTGGTAGGGAAAGATTGTCTCGTAAAACACAACATGGTGGGACATGTAGATACAGTTTTGAGACTCATTTAGGCACATGTATCCCTTGTGCAGCGTGGAACAGCCCATAAACACACACGGTTGTGAGCGAGGTGATAATTTATGATCGGCATATGGGCGTGTCCAAGGGAAACATAAGCACCTGAAGGTGCGAAGATGCTTGTAAGATGCGTGATGTCCGTTGAGGCAAAGATACGTAGTTTGATTTGAGATAGCGGACAACGGTAACCGATTTATGAGATAATTGGCAGTAGAAACTGCTTCCGCCAAAAACTTTTAGGGAAGATGAGCTGCATGAAGTAGTGTGCGGGTGAGTTCGATAAGATGCTGATTCTTTCGTTCAGCCGTGCCGTTTTGTTCTGGCGTATGTGGGCAACACATTTGATGAGTAGTGCCCTGTTGAATTAGATAATGCTGGAAGTCATTGCTAGTGTATTCCCCGCCTCCATCCGGCCAAAAATGTTGGATTTGTGTTTGAAAAATATTTTTAACCATATTACATAAGTGTTGGTATTTAGAAAGAACTTCAACTTTAGAACGCAACAGATAAATCCAAGAAAAATGCGTAAAATTGTCTATGAATATGACATAATAGCGAAACCCATTCATGGAAGGTACCGGAGCCGGACCCCAGACGTCCGAATGTACAAGCTGAAATGGCTTTGTACAGACGGACGTGCTAGATGAAAAGGGCTGTTTATGGATTTTAGAGAGATTACAAGAAATGCATAAAGAAGAAGCAGAAATAGTTTTAATAGCAGAATCTAAACTAGCTAATTTATGTATTATTCAACGATTGGGATGTCCAAGCCGTGCGTGGCTTGAGAAACTGGATGGGCTATTCGCCGCTAGAGCTGTGTGTTTAGGCGGGATAGGAGCCTTGAGACGATACAGTCCATTGTGTTTGAGACCGCGGAGAAGAAGACGATTGTCCTGTAGATCCTTTACAGCAAATTCATTAGCATTAAACGAGACTGAGACATTGTTGTCTGCAATCAGTTTGGAAACCGATAACAGGTTATGAGATAAGGAAGGGACATGAAGAATGTTATGAAGATAAATCTTATGATGAGAATCGAGAAGCGGTAGGATTCCTTGACCTGAATTTGGATCGGAAGATTACTTCCGTTTGCTGTTGAAACAGAATCCATTCCATTGTATGGGAATGGGTGTTGGAGATTCATCACGTCCGAAGTTAAGTGCAACGAGGCACCAGAGTCAACAATCCATTCATTCGGAGATAGGGTTTGTTGCTGAGCCGTGAGAGCACGTAAATTGGACGGAGGAGCATAGGTGAGATTACACCTATGCCAGCAGTTGAGTGTCGAATGACTAGATTTCCCGCAAATCTGACATTGAGGCCGAGTTGCTGGAGTTCTTGACGTGCTCAAAGTTTCGGTTGAACTCTGAGATTTTGGAAAAGATGATTTCCCTCTGAATTTTTGGTTCTTGGACCGATATGTTGTATTCCGATTTGAGAACAGAGCGGTGTTGTCAGATTGTTGAAGTTCTTGATTGCGTTGATGATGAAGATTTATTTCTTCGCTACAAAGTAGCGAATATAAGTCGTCCAGACTAATGGGCTGAAGGGACGTTCGAATTGCAGTCTTGAACGGGTTGTATGTTGCCGACAATCCGTTAAGTATGTACAAAACAATATCTTCGGTATCCACTTTGGATCCGGCTGCTGCGTTGCTATCGACAATCTTCCTGATTTGATCAAGATATTGTTGCATTGTCTGATCCTTCATCTGAATTTGATGAAGTTTGCTCTTCAATTGTATTACCCGCGAGCAGTTCGTCGGTTGAAGTCGGCGTTCAAGGGTGAACTAGATTTCTTGCACGGTGGTGAGCGTGAGTACATATGGTAAAATTGGCGCAGAGATGGTTGATAGAATTGTAGAGATAAGGTTCCTATCAATGAGACTCCACCGATTGTAGTCGATGGTTTCAGACTCCGGTGGGCACATGGAGAGACCGGTTAGATGTTGTTCGTACCCGTTAGCGGAGAAATGTTGATAGAGTTTCAATCTCCAGATTGCATAATTTTTCATCGTGAGTTGAGTGGGAACCAAATTCTTGATGTTTGAAATCAAAAAATTTAGGTGAGGAGGAATGAAGAGCTCAGTTTCTTGATCGGAGATACTTGGTGCTGTCCGGTGGGAAACTGCAGAGCTTTCTTCGGCCATGACGATGAAGATGGAAGAAGAATGCTGTGGAGCTAGATGCTCTGATACCAAGATAGAATTCTTGATAGAGTGGTTCTCGGAAGAGAGAATGGAGAAAGAACAGGAAGAGGAAGAATGAAGAAATGAAATCTTGTTGTCTTATTACTGTAAACAGTGTCATATATATAGAGTTACAATGAAATGTAAATTCAAGAAAGTACATGTATGACAGGTACATTAACAGGTTCCTTAACAGAATTAACAATATATAAAAAACTAAGCAAAAGAATAAAAAAGCCTTAAACTTAATCCCACTATCCATTGATAGGGTTGCAAGGTTAATAACTAAGGACTCTCCTAATCTTGGTAGTGAAGTTGGAAAAGTCCAAAAGTTCTTCCCTGGTCCCTCCACCTCAAGGAAGGAAGATGATGTAAACCGGGTGGGTGAAGATTTTAAAAAATTAATGGAATTACCTTTAGATTATTTTCCTATGTGTGCAAGAAATGTGTCTAAAGGTCTCTAGCCAGGTCAATGGACCAAGGGCCAAGCTAGATACCATAAAATTGTTTGGCATACAAAAAAAAACTTAAATAGTGGTATCAATTTTTGGATCGTTGGTTCATTTGATGATGATGAATATTATCTCAAGATAATTAATCATCTTGAATCTAAGAGGAACCTTATTGAAACTATCAATTATCTTGATCTGCTTTATTTAGAAATATTATATGACTTAGATGAACTTTAAGTTTTGGTTGCACCCCTTGAATTTAAGGAAGAATATAAATTAATATTTGATGAGTGAAAATAAATTAACATTAGAACAGAGGATGACCCTCATGCTACCATCATTAACTCCTTATTAAATGAAGATGAATTGAATAATCTAATCAAACTCCTTTTTTTTTTTAAATTTAAAGATTGCTTTGCTTGGATATACAATGAAATGTTGGGCTTATCCTCTAATATAGCAGTCTATAAACTTTGGATTTAACATAATAAAATTCTAGTAAAGCAAGCTCACTGATTTATGCATCTGGAGATCGAGCAACAAGTCATTTTAGAAATTAAGAAATTGGTTGAGACAAGATTTATTTGAGAGAAGCAATATCCCTCTTAGTTTGCTATTGTCATGCTTGTTCAAAAGAAAAATGTTTAAATTCAAGTTTGTGTCAACAATAGAGATCTGAATAAGGTATGTCCCAAAGATGAGTTTCCCTTACCCATACCCAAGCTCATGGTGGGAATTGCCTCTTATCATATTATTTTCTCCTTTATGGATGGCTTATCTGGATATAACCAAATTAAGATGGCGATAGAAGATGAAACAAACACTATATTCAGAACTAAGTGATCTTTTGTTATAAGGTGATGCCATTTGGCCTTTAAAATGTGGGTAGGACCTTTCAATGGGCCATGACCCAAATCTTCAATGAACTTATCTATAATCAAGTAAAATGTTATATCAATAATTTGTTCATTAAAAGTAAAGTCAAAGAGGCTTATATGTATGACTTAAGAATTATCTTTAAGCAATTGTGCCACGGTAACCTCAAAATGAATCCCTTGAAGTGTGCTTTTAGCATCACTTTAGGTTTTAAGGTTTTGTAGTGAGGCACCATCGAATTGAAATTGATGAACTACAAGCATTGGGACCGGTGGAAGATATTCCTAGAAGAAGGATGGCATATCTCAATTCAAAGAAATTTATGAGGGGTTCTTCCCCTTTAGCTCATTGATGCTTTCTTGTTCTTACATTGGAAACTACAGCATGGAATTTCTTAGAAGATACTTGATAATGGAACTCCTGATCAAAGAGTATCTCAGATTACTAGCTTTGGATTATGGCCTCGGTTTTTGGAAGTGGCATCAAAGAAATCTATTGGAAGTTTTTTTAAGGATTTCTTGGATGTTGGTGATAACTTATAATTACTCTATACATTTCTTATTTAGTTTCTTTTGCTTTCTTTTAGCACTATATTTGTTTTCTAAAATTATTCTAATCGATTATGGGATCTATACTAGGTCTAAATTTTTAATGGGTTGGGAACTATGGGATGCTAACCAACCTTACAGGTTATTTTATATTTGGCATCCCCTCCACCCCAAGGGTTTTAAAATGGGAAATAGTGGGTCTCATTACAATTATAATAAATTTAGTTTAACAAATATGCTTTCAATAAGGTTTCTTTCCCTGTTGGATTAAGGAACCCTTAGTTTTTATTTTGGTTCTAGTTTGTATTAGGGTGTTCTTTCTTTCTTTTAATGCAAAATTGCATTTCTTCAAAAAAAAAAAAAAGAAAAAAAAAGAAGATCAAAGCCATCTTAGATATGCCACCTTCTAAAAGCCTCACTAAGTTAAGGTCTCTTCAAGGTAGTTTGTTATATATAAAAATGTTTATTTTCAATCTCTTCTGAAGATGTCAACATTCTTTATACTACCTATAAAAGACTTTAAATTCATATGAGATGAGAAATATCAAAATTCCTTCAAAAATATCAAATAATATCTTACAAATCCTCCAATCTTAGCATCCTCTATTCTGGGGAAACCACTGATCCTTTATACCATGGCCATGGATGATTCATTTGGTGACTTGTTGGCTCAAGTCAATGAAAAGGGAAAAGAAAATTCTCTCTACTAACTTAATTGATGACTCATTCTGATGGAAATCCATTATCCTTGTATTTAGAAATATTAACATGCCTTAGTTCTAGCAGCACAAAAACTAAGTTACTATATGCTTTCTCATCAGGTAAGTTTAATCTCAAGAATTAACACTTTGTAATATCTTAAAACCTAACTTATGTTTTGAGGGCAACTGTGTGGTGGTCTATGATATTGTTTCAATTCAAAATAACCTTCATTCATCTATATACTGTGAAAGGAAAAGCGGTTGTCAACTTCTTTACAGTGCACCCACTTCCAGCAGAGTCTCCCCTAAATAATGATTTATCCTTGAACAAATCATGAGTTTAGGGGAATCTGATTATCATGTTTGGGAGTTGTATTTTGATGGCATTACATCTTTTTAAAGAGGTGAAGCACAATCTACTTTTCTTAAAAAGGCCAAAATTGGCCTAATTTTCATAGCACCAGAAAAGGGAATGATTCATTTCTCTTATTATTTATTAAAGCCTTGTACAAATAAAGAGGCTGAATATGAAGCTTGAATAACTAGTTTGGATCTTGCAATATTGATGGTCATAAAAGAAATCAAAATCTTTCAGGATTCTCAGTTAGTTATCAACCAAATTACATGAACATGTAACGTTCTCACTAAAAACTCCTAAAATACCATCAATACACAAATCATCTTCTTGAGCAAATTACCATTGTAATTTTGTACATAAATCCCCTTGGAAGAAGTTTTAAGTTGGATGCCTCAATAAAGTTTATAAAGGAATTTGCATGTCAAGAAGTAGACTCCATTTCTATAGAAATTTAGGGATGATAGATCTTAGCTCCTATAGATTTGGATCAAATCAGTAAGAAGTTTTTTGAGTTCTTATCCGCCTCTTTAACAAGTAATGAAAAAGGAAATTGGAGATAGCCTTACATTAATTATAAATATGCCCTAATGATAAATCACTTGCTAACCAAATCAAGAAATATGCCCTCTCATGCACACTTGTAAAAGAAACCTTATACCATCGATTGTTTGATCATGAGTGATTTCATTATTTAGATAAGTGTGAAGCCTTGAAGATTGTAAATGAGGTCCATGCTGGACTGTGCAGTGCACATCAATTTGGACCTATGTTAAAAATAAAAAGTAAAAGACTTGGATTTTACTAGCCCTCTATGATTGACAATTGCATGAATATTGCAATATGTTATCATCAGTGCCAAGTTTATGGTGTAATCTTACATCAGCCAGCTAATATGTTGCATCCCATGATAGCTTCATGGCCCTTCTAGAGTTGGCGCACCAATGTTATTTTGCCTATTAACCCTCCTTCATAGGGTCATTGCTTCATTTTGGCTATGATTGATTATTTATCTAAGTGGGCAAAAGCGACTCCCCTATGCTAGGTAACATCATATCATGTTGAAATTATTTCATGATCATATCATATTTTAATTTGATAAACCCCATAAAATCATATTAAAAAATGGGTCTACATTCAAGTCTACAAAAATAAATAACTTTGTAATATTCCATTGTATTGTTAGAGATAATAGTTTATTACCCATGGGCTTATGGATTGGTCGAGGCCTTCAACAAATCATTAATGCAAATCATCAAAAAGACCATATATGATAATAAACATCGATGGGATAAGAGGTTTCTAGAAGCCTTGTGGGCCTATCAAACCACTTATAGGACTCTAACCTAATTCACATCATTTTCCTTAGTGTATGGGTCTGAGACCGTACTCCCTTTGGAAGTACAAATCCTTTTTCTAAGGATTACGGTGCAAAACCAAATTACAACTAAATAAAATGCTTAATTCTATTTAGAAAAGTTTAAGGCCTTGAAGAGTGCCACCTCCAAGCTCAATAAAATATAGATTTATATAAAGTACGAATGGTTCAAGCTCATGATAAGTTAGTGTGACATAGAGCTTTCTAAGTAAGAGACTTGGTCTTAATTTTTCGGAGACCTATCTTAGCTCATCAAAAATTCAGTGGGAATTTTGAACCAACATGGAAGGGAGCATTCATTATAGAGATAGTCTATAAAGGGGTTCCTACCAGTTAGTTGATTATAAAGGAAAACCATCATTGCTTCCAATCAATGGGAGTTTCCATAAGAAATATTATGCTTGATGTAATCTGAACCTAAAATTAATAAAAAATGTTAGCTTCAAATAATATTGAACCAAATTACCTAAATATAAAATTCTAAAATAAAAAAATCCTTCAATCCTTAAGATTAGGTGTGAGTCCCATGCCTCCTTTTCTTAAGATTAAATTTGTTAGTGATGGAGTAAGCCTATGTGGCACAATCCTAGTACCAAATCTAAATACTATAATCCTTAAGGTTAAGTGTGAGTCCCCATGCTTCTTTTCCTAAGGACTAAAACCTACTATTGGTGGAGCAAACCCCCTGTGGAACCACCCTAGTGTAAAAAATTAAACACTTTTTAGTCTTGTAAAGTTAGGTGTGAATCCCTCGTGCTTCCTTTTCTTAAGACTAAATTTACTGATGATGGAGCAAGACCTTTGTGGAACCATCTTAGCATTAATTAAAATCATATAAAGTCCAATTGTTTAGGAATAGGTGTGAGTCCTCATGCTTCCTATCTCCTAAGATCTTTGCAAAGCTAGTGTTGAATTTAAGTCTGCTGGGCTCCTCTATAGCTTAGTTATCTTTAGTGTCCTAAGGTTATATGTGAGACTCCTTGATTCCTTACCTTAGACCTATAGGTTAATTAAAATAAAATAAATCCTGATCTTCTAGGAATGGGTGTGAGCCTCCGTGCTTCCTATCTCCTAAGATCTTAGCTAGCTAGTGTTGGATTTAAGCCTACTAGGCCCCTTGGTTGTAGACCTGGACCCAAGTACAATGATTTTGATGATAATATTTATTATTATTCCTTGACTACTACCATTAATGCATATTTATTTTATGTGCCCAGCTCACTAACCTTCCAGGTCCATAAGTTTGCTTGTAACGTCAATCAGCTCAAGATCAGGTCGACTAGGATTGAGTCAGTCTGTAATTTTTATTTCAATGCATTTTTTGTCTTTTCTTGAGTCAAATATAACTTGGTGGATCCTGAAGCTAAGTAATATTGCACACATACACTCAGGAAGAGAAATTATGTGAGTTAGAGTTTTTTTATTTTTAATTATATCATAAAGGATGATTTTATATTGTCATGGATGATCAGTCAAAATAAGAAATCCTAATTAGATCATATGGGACATATAAACTTTCTTAAGCAAATCATCCTGGATGATACTCCCATCATTTGGGATGATATGCTCAAATAAAAAATGCTCTGCCGCCAAACTCATTCTGTAAGATTTTATTTTTAAAATTTTATTCTAATCATACAGAACGATCCCATATCGTCTTGGATGATTCATTACAATCATGTATAAATTAGTCAAGTGATTAAGGAAAGTAATTAAGGTTATATTGATCGATCATAGTGGCCTGGCCATTTGCAGGATCTTCTTGGACGATATACATAAAAAACCTTAGTTCTCTCCTAAATCTCCTAGATGTCATGAACTATATGTTGGACAATAATCACTAATTTTGAAATAATTGTACAGGATGATCCAAGCATCATCCTGGATGATCAGTTAAATTTTTATATCATCCTGATTTATCTCCTAGACGTCCCGAACTATCTAATGGATAATAATATATGATTTTGAACTAATCATACGGAATAATGTCCAAATCATCCTGGATGTTCAGAGAAACATTATGTTTTAATCGTACAACAAACACATATCATCGTAGCTGGAAGGGCTGATTTAAACTAATAATACAGGATGATCTATTCTTTAACAACAAGTTGAAAATTAGGGCATTTTTCAAGGCCTTTTATTTAAGCTCTCTCAATTGCTTATGATAATATCTTTTGTTATTATCCTAACCTGGGAGAGTTTGGAGAAGGAGAAGGAGAGCTTGGGAGAGAGAGAGAGAATCTTATGAGGGGGAGTTTGTGAGGTGTTCACAAAGGCTCCTTGATGGTCTTGAGAGGTTTTTGTCAGCAGCACTAGATCAAGGTTCTCTGCCTACTTTAGGAGGAAGAAAAAGTAGTTTTGGTTCTCTGCCTCACTGATGTTAGTGAAAGGATTTTTATAGGGTTTTTCCATCTTGTTATGGGAGAAAAAAGAAGAGACATTATAGTTATTAGTGTAATATTCAAAGGGTGCCTCTGATGAATGGACATAGGTTAGGTTGACCGAATCACTATAAAATCTAATGTGTTCTTTCTTATTTCTTTTCTGCATTTTAATTTCCACACCTTAATGTTTTGTGGTTAATTGTATGGTTAAAAGCTTTGATTTGTTTTGTTAATGGCTTCAGCACCAAGGGTTTAATCTTGTTTGTTTTAAAAATATTCAAAAATATCTTACCTTTGTTTAAGAATTTTTAAAACTATCAATCCACCCCTCCGTCTTTAGGTTAGCCTCTAGCTAGTTCATAAGGGCTTAACAACCCTAATGAACTTTCAATTGGTATCAGAGCGGGATTAATAAAATTAAGTTTTTAAAAAAATTTGAATTTTGATCCATGGCTAAGTTTTGTAATCGGAACACAATGGAAGGGTATTCCATTACTTGACCAGCCTAATTTGATAATATACCTTTTCATTTCTGGAAAACTCGCATGTCCACTTTTTTATAATCTATAAATTATCGTATGTGGATACTTATAAAAGAAGGTTATTCTGCACCAACACATGAAATAAATGGCATCAAAATTCAACTTCCATTTTATGGACTTTTGATTATAGGGATCTAGCACAACTTAATGCAAAATATGAAACCTAGTGAGTCAATATCAGAAATGTATACTTGGTTTACACAAATAGTCACCTCCCTATATTCCTTAGGAAGAGAGCTAACTAACTATGAGAAAGTTAACAAAATTTTGAGATGTTTATCTTTTTCCTTTGATGTTAAGATTACTGTTATAACTGATTTAAGGATTTAAATGTTTATTCGATCAATACCTTACTTGGATCACTAATTGCTTACAAGCAAGTAGTGAACCAAAGGCAGCTTGATGCAGGTGAGAAAAATAAAAAGAAACTATAGTCTTGAAGGCTAATGATTTAGATACTAATTATTGTGGTTATGAAATTAATGATGTTGCTTTAACTACTAGGTAATTCAAGAGTTTCTTAAGGAAAAAAAGCAAAAAGCATCATTAGAAATAGAATAAAGGTAAGAACCAATTCTGAAGTTTCTTCTGACATATTTTATTTTGAATGCAGGAAGCCAGGGCTTCTGAAGGCTGATTGCCCAACTCTGAAAGCTCACCCAAGCAAGGAAAAGGGTGAAGAAAATCCTAAGTTATGAAAGGATAAGAAATGGATCCAAAAGTCTTTGTAGGCGAATTCTGTATCTGACGCTTTTGAAACTGAGCTGAAGAGGAGACAACAAACTTGTGTTTGAAGGAGGATAATCATCTTGGTCACTCTGACCAAGAAGAGGTATGTGAATTAACATATGATCAATTGCTTGATATTTTTAAGAAAATTCATTCATTTTATAGAAAGCTTAAAAAATTACATGCTAGCCTAAAACTGGAATTTCTAAACTTATAAAAAGAGCATGAAGTTTTGATTAAAAATCATTCTACACTTGATAGAAATCACATGACTATTATTAGATAAATTTGATACTTTGAACAAAAAAGTATTCTAAATTGATTGATAACCATGATTCCATAAAAAGTTTACATGTTGAGCTAGAAACTACATATAAGGAATTAAAAACTTTTGTAATTGATTTAGATTGTAAAGAGCATGCTTTAAAAATAGAAATTTTAGTTCTTCAAAATTTAAATAAGTTTTTAAAAACTCATTTAACTTCTTTCAAAGAAAATAAAAAATAATCCATAATGCTTGAGTTTCATAATCAATCAAATTAACATACATCATTCAAACCTATGAAGAGGTACTATAACCCGAGCAAATTAGTAAACCCTTTTTCTGGTGTTAGATATTTTTTATGTGGCATGCTAGGACATATTTCCTACATGCACCATTCACCGTAAAACACATTAGGTGTGGAGAACCAAATTGCATGATTCATAACATAACACATATTCATTGCATTCTTTTTTCCATAAGAAGGGACCGAAATTTATTTAGGTTCCTAAATATAACATTAGATGAATTTATAGGTGTGTTCTCACACAAGATCTCATGAGAGCATGCTGTATCTGGACAGTAGATGCTCATGCCATAAGACTGGAGATGCTAATCAATTCATTTTGATAGAGGCTATGGTTGGAGGCAAGGTCACTCTTGGAGACAATACCACCAGGAAATTATGGGCATACGTATAATCAAAAACTCCAAGAAACTTTTGATTGAAAATGTTATACTTGTTGATGGATTAAAATATAATTTTCTTAGCATCAATCAGCTCTACGATAAAGGATTCAGCATAAATTTTTTATTAAAACTGTATTATAAGCTTAAATAATAACACTATTTTACAATGAAAAATGATCAATAACATCAACATGCTTGATTTAAATAATATTGAATGTGCTGCTTTTTTTTGCTTAAAACTATTGATGATGAGTTTTGGTTATAGCATATGAGATTATATCATGCTAGTATGAAAACACTTAGAAAAATAACCCAAAAAAACTTAATAAGAGGAATCCTCAAGCATGAATTCACTAAGGATCACCTGTGTGATGCCTCTCAACTAGGGAAACAAGTCAAATTCTCTTTTCATTCCATTAAGGACTTTAGCACCTCTAAACCTTTAGAATTCCTTCACATGGATTTATTTAGACCCATTAGCATTGTAAGCTTGGGGGAAAAAGTCTTTAGATTTGTAATATTTGATGACTACCCAAGGTTCACTTGGATTTGATTTCTATCACATAAAAGTGAGTCATTCGATGAATTTAAATCATTCTCCACTTAGATTCATAAAAAACTTAATTATGAGATCTTAACCATTCATAAAGACCATGGTGGAGAGTTTGAAAATGAGAGATTTGGAACTTTTTGTGAGGAGCAAGGGATTAGTCATAACTTCTCAACACATAGGAGCCCACAACAGAACGGGGTAGCTAAAAGAAAGAACATGACCATAGTGGAAGCTGCTAGAGTCATGCTTGTTGAGTATTCACTTCCAAATTTTTTTGGTAGAAGCGGTGAACACATCTTATTATGTGTTGAATACGGTAAATGTTAGATCTAAATTGAATAAGATACCCTATGAGATCATTAAGGGTAGGACACCCAACCTTTCTCACCTCCATGTATTTGGTTGTAAAGTTTTCATTCTAAATAATGGGAAATCACTCTTAGGAAAATTTGACCCAAAATTTGATGGAGTGTTCTTAGGCTATTCAAGTGTAGGGAAATCCTTTAGAGTGTTTAATAAGAGGACATTGGTGATGGAGGAGACTACTCTTATAGTGTTTAATGAATCAAATTCTGAGAAGTCTAGAGTTGAGGAAGAAGAAGAAGTAGGTGAGATTACCTAAGGAGTAGAAATTATAAATTTGGAGGAAAGGATAGAACCTCAAAATACTTTGCCTAAAGATTAAAGATATTCTTTGAGTCGTCCTAAAGAACTGATATTAAGAGACCCTTCTGAAGGCGTTAGAATTAGATATGGACTTAGAAAAGAAGTTAGTCACTCTACATTCATCTTAATGATTGAATCCACCAACATCAATCAAACCCTTTCTAATAAATTATAGGGCCTAGCTATACAAGAGAAATTGAACAAATTTGTTAGAAATGATATCTGAAAGCTAGTATAAAGACCTAAGGATCAAAGTATAGTATGAACCAAATGGATCTTAATAATAAAATGAATGATTATGGTGTGTTAGTTAGGAATAAGGCAAGATTAATGGCTAAAGGGTATAATCAAAGAGAAGAGATTGATTTTGAGGAGACTTTTTCCCCTATAGCTAGATTGAAAGCAATTAGAGTGCTACTAGCCTTTACCTGTTATAAGGGATTTAATTTTTTCCAAATAGATGTCTAGAGTGCCTTTTTAAATAGGTAGTAAAAGAATATATTTGTAGAGCAACTCGAGGCTTTGAGAATTCCCAATTTCCAAATAATATTTTCAAATTTAAAAAAAGGATTTGTATGGATTAAAATAAGCACCTAGGGTATGATATGATAGGCTTAGCACATTCCTATTGGAAAAGATGTTTGTTAAGGGGAGCATAGACACCACCCATTTTCTAAGGAGAGTACGAGTTGAATTACTCATTGTCCATATCTATGTTGATGATATACTTTTTTTAATCTTTTGATAAAAAATTATGTGATGATTTTTCTAAAATAATGAGTAAGGAATTTGAGACTAGTATGATGGGAGAATTGTCCTATTTTTTGGGGTTTAGCATAAGCAAAATGGATGATGAGACCTTTCTTAATCAATTAAAATATATAAGGACAACTTGAAGTAATATGAAATTAATAAAGCCAAGCCAATAAACACTCCTATGAGTTCTAGTGTTCAATTAGATAAAGACTCAAATAGAAAATCAATTGATCAAAAGAAATACAGAGGAATAATTAGATTACTCCTTTACTTGACAGCTAGCAGAACTGATATAATATTTAGTGTATGCCTTTATGTTAGATTTCAAGTTGATCTAAAGGAGACTCACCTGACTGCAGTTAAGAGAATTCTTAGATATCTCTTAGGAACCCAAAACTTAAGAATTTAATATCCAAGGCATAACACTTCTTTTGAGATTATAGGATATTATAATTCTAACTTTATAGGGTATATGTTGGATAGAAAGAGTACATTCAGAATGTGTCAATTCATAGGACAATCCTTAGTCTTTTGATCTAATAAAAAACAAAACTCAGTTGCACTTTCCACTATTGAAGCTGAATATATAGTCTTATGAAGTTGTGTGGCCCAAGTCTATTGGTTAAGATAATAAATTATGAATTTAGGATTACCTATAGGCATAATGTCAATTTTATATGATTACACTAGTGTCATCTTCATTTCTAAAAATCACATCCAACATTTTAGAACCAAACACATTGACATAAGATCATTTTATTAGGGACCATGTTATTAAAAGAGACATTGAGCTATATTATATAGCAACTGAAAACCAACTGGCTGACATGTTTACTAAACAAATGGCCTTTGAAACTTTCAGCACCTTAAGGATTAGATTAGGTGTCATGGATTTTTGATACAGCTGGGGCTTCTTTTCGCAGACGCCAGCATATGGATGATTCAGTTCATGAAGGCAATGCGGGACGAGCGAGGTGAGATGGTCCGCAATGCGCATACCCTCGGGTTCTTTCGCCGCATATGCAAGCTCCTCTTCCTCCGCACGAAACCAGTCTTCGTCTTCGACGGAGGTACTCCCGCCCTCAAGCGACGGACCGTCGCCGCACGACGCCGACACCGCGAGAACGCCCGCGCCAAGATTCGTAAGACTGCCGAGAAACTGCTACTCAATCATGTTCGTTTTCCTATAGGCATTTTGTTCTTTTTCTTTTTTTTTAATTGGTTTTTCGCTCTTATGTTTTTCGTTTTTTTGATGTAGCTGAAATCCAAAAGGCTTGAAGAGTTGGCTGAGGAGATTAAGAGAGGCAAGTCTGAGATTAATGGCGATTTGAAGGGTAAGCAAGTTGCTTTCATGGATGATGGTAGTCTAGGCTCCGGAAAAGCTAGCAGTTTTGGGCGAAGTAGTCAGGAGTTTGATAAAACCATCAACCAAGAAAAGCTGGATGAGCTGTACGAACTAGATTATACTGTTATAATTTTTTTTTTCAAGAAACTTCTCCCATTATGCCGTTCAATAAACTAGCTATCATCGATTTAGGCTGGCTGCATCTATTTCTGCTGAGAATGAAGCAAAGCTGGCGGTTAATGAACCAGTGCCTACTGAGGATTTCAAGTATGAAGAAGAAGGCGAAGAGGATGATTTAGAAGGGATTATTTTTGTAAGTTCTTAAGACTTATGACTTCCTTTTAAGGCTTGCCACTGGCTACTAGTTTTCTTTTCGAAGAAAAAATCTATTTTAAATTAATAATTGGACTTTAAAACTAAGGTTATTTCTATCTTGCTACATTATTCTATCTCATGTGAAATAATATGTAAAGTCATTAAGTCACTTTCAAGCTTTCTTGATTAAGTTGTTGCATTTATCAAATAAATATGACTCTGCTTTATTGTCTACTTCTTATATTAGAGAATGAGTTTTTCTTCTCTATTATCTAGAAGATATTCTCACAATTGAGGGTATTTAAAGATTTTAAAAGAGAGCTAGCTCGTAAAAATGATAAAAGGCATAAAATGAGCCCAAAAGAAAATTGAAAAGATGCGCAATGATCGCCAAAAAATTGAAAGATACACAAAGTGTATCAAAAATCAAAAGATGTGAAAAGCGCAATAATCATGACAAATTACTTTGATATATTATTGTATAAAATAATTTTTCTGAAATGAAGTTTTTATTATATCGCTTTTCTTATCTAATTTCTTTTGTGAGTTAAATTTTTGTTTTCTAAAGATTTTTATCCTATAAAGAGTACAGCTGGGGCTAATAGGAACAATTGTTCTACTATTTTTAGATTTCGATGATGTTAATTCATTTCTTACTAATTTTTAATTCAATCATATGAAAAATTTATCATTTTTTTTAGTATTAATTAAAAAAAATCATTTTTTTTTGCATTTTTTATTATTTTTTCTTAACTTTTTATTACTTTTTTTACTTGGTTTTTTTATTAAGTGTTACATAATTTTTTTTATTTTTGGGTCTTTTCTGATCATCTTTATCCATTATCAAAAAATTTAATTTTTTTTTTCATATCATTTTGGATGATTTACTATCGGACTGAATGATATCATCAATTCACCAATCATCATCCATCTGATGGCTGATCTAACTCTATTATTTGAGATCGTCCTGGATGATCCACATCCACATCGTCCTCAATTATTGGTGATCATCCTAGATGATCTTCCTGTTCATGCTGAACGATCCACCTGTTCATCCTGGATGATCCACATGGAAAAATGATTAGATGTTTTAAATTCAATCAGTATGATCCATTATTGCCAATTGTCCTAGATGATCCACATGTTTATCCTTGATGGTCCTTATAGTGAAAGATCATACTAGTTGACTCTTCAGAACAATCATCTGTGTTTAATCATACTGAACAATGTTTGATTATCCTGGATGATAGCACTACCTTTTTGAGCAATCATTCTTGACGCTATTATTGCTCATGATCATCTTGGACAAAACTTTAGGGATTACATCCTCCAAGATTATCAATCCCCGCACACATACTTATCTAGTATTAGATATGCTTGCTCATACTTCCCTTACTTTTATACTGACCCTCGCATTTCCTTTCCATTATGAACTTATGTATGAATTCTTTGCCAGTCCTCGTCTTAACTCTACTTACACTACCCTTTAATCTTATGTCAACAAAAGACCTGTAGAAATCACTTATCAGGACTGTAATGGAATTTTTGAATTTTGAATTTTTCTTAAGTCTCGCGATGAATTTGGATAGGAAAGTATTGCATTTTTTAGTGTATACGAGACAAGTAACTATCATTAATCAAGATTTACACTAGTGCCTTCACACATCACATACCAATGTTGCACCTTATGACACAACCATTCATTTGCACTATAATTAGTTCATTATTAATGTGAATTATATGAACATACCTCTTAATGACCAGCCCTTAATTAATATCCTAATGTTAAACACTTGTGTCATTTAACATATTCTTTAATACAACATAATTCTCAAAGTTGTTGATAAGATTAATATTACCCCACTTTCCACAAACACCTAGTATTATATGACCAAAAAAAATTTAAATAAAAAAACCTCACAATCATTTGACATCCTAGAGTGGTTGTTGAAAATAAAATCTAGAACTTAGTTATATTACTGCCTATGTCTTAGAAATCATGCAAAATATTACTTAGCCTCAATTATCAGATCGAACTCCCTTTTTATGTTACCTCAAACCATGCATTTTAGTAGTCAAACTAAACAAGTAAGAAGTCCTAGCTATCATGATATTTTTTAGTGTTAATATCAGTGTTAGTAAACTGTTGACTCAGTAAATAGAGTCATCACTCTTTGCACATCGGCACAATAATGATCTCCTTATAACTCTCAATTAGTATATCACGTGAATTAGTAGAGCATAACATTAAACCACTTTATTTAAAGGAAAGCTCGTTGGGGCCACCATCATGTACATGTCAATCAATCTCAAACCAACGGATCAACCAGTCTTTATTTGTTTTTTATAGATTTGACACTCGTACTGCGTTATTATTTTACTAGCTATTGTACTATAATGTTTTACTGTTTATAGATTCTATTGCTATTATATTTGAGTTTTATTATTCTTGCATTTATTTAATGATCATATGCCAACTACTACAATGATTTGATGTTTAAAATGCATATTATTTTTTTACCATGCTTTGAATTTAGTTATAGATTTTGGTGACCTACTGAAAGCTTATTATATGTGGTAAAATGATTTCAAGTTAGGTAGGGAAGTAGAAGTGTGAGATTAATTAGGATTCTTTAGGTTTTATTATATTTTTTTTGTTTTTCATTTATACACATAATAAAATAATTATGATATGATTATATATATCCTAAGTATTATATATGATTTTTGGGAATGAATATAGATTTATATATTGACATTTTGAATTATAGAATCTATTTTGCTATTTATTACTAATAGATGATATTAGATAACTCTGGTTGTTATTTATTAAAAGATAAAAATAATTCTTCTAATTTAGATTATGTGGCATCATAATTAATATCAAATCATAGTTGTTGGAAGAATTGATTGTTATCAGAACTGTATGATTTGAATGAGAGTTGGGTAGGATTTGTTTACGAAAGATAAGAATAATGTGAATTTTGGCATTTTCTAGTTGTCTACCTTTAATTGTCATAGCTGATAATTATGTTCAACAATTAGTGTATTGGTAGACAACAAAAATCATACTGAGCAAAAATTCACATTTTCAGAATTTAACCAAATTATAAAATATCATACAATAATATTCTGAAGCTTTAGTTGAACTAAATCACTATTTTTAGATGTCAAAAAAAAAATTTTGAGTAGACAAAAATGGATGTATTTTTAAAATGACATGGTAAAAAATTTTAAAGAAATACTCAAGATATTCATAATCTCAATCTATATAACGTACAAAAAGTTACGCATTGTAAGTTTTGCCAATATAAAGATTTTCACATTTTTCGATAACAGAAACACAACTTTAATCCAAAAAAAATGTCAAAATATAAAATCTTTGAATTCAGAAATAGTGTAAAAGTTTCCTACAATGAGACGATTAAATTTCCTAAACCGAACACCTAAAGATCTCGAAATTCTCACTTGTACCGACAAATACCAATTTCTTAGAAATTTTCACCGGTGCCTAAAAATTATAAAAAAATTCATGTAAATAAAATACTATGATCAAAATACTATGGTGAAGACAGATTATGATTTGGAGTTATAAAGGCTCCATAAAAAATTGGCAAAGTCAAAATACGGGCTATTACACTTTCCGTTCATTGACCATTCATTTCATATTATAAGTAGCAAAAGGGCATAGGTTAGCTCAAGGTGGAGGTGGAAATGAATTAGAAAAAGGAGATCCCGCTTGTCTTGTTCATCCTGTAGTCCTCCCAGGACGAGTAGACAAGATATTTAGTAAGGCTAGAATTAAAAGTTGATGAACAAATCCTGTAAAAGAAAAATCAGGTGGGACTAATTGTAGCACTAATACACTGAGGATTGCTCCTAGTTTTAGGAGTTATTCTCACTTTTACATGGTTTTTTCTATCCACCGCCACCATAACTGGAACAAAGATCGTCTGAATAATGATTATATTATGTGTATTTGTTTTTGGGTGTTTTTTTTGTATTGTTTTTTTACTGAATTGAGATTTCAAAATGGGTAGCAGTAAGTGTTTGGTTGGGGGTGTATTAGTGAGTGTTAGGACATAATTATATTTGCATTTTGTACTCATGCATTTGTATTTGAATTATGTAATTATGCATTATATTTTAATTAAAAAATTTATGCTATCATAAAATTAATTTGCTTAGTATCTCACTATTATATAAATTGAGCTTATGATTGAGAGGCATAAATTAATAGGAAAACTACATTGTAAAAAAGTAAAATTAAAAGTAAAATTTTTAAATATTTTGTACTAATTCAAAATTAATATGAGCTCCAAAAATACGTTTGCAAAAAAAAAAAAAAAAAAGGCAAATTGTTGGACCCCATGAGTCAATGGTCCTAGTATTTTAATAATTATAAATGTTATTTATTATAATGATGTTGAAATGATAAAGTTATATAGGCAGGTTTTCTTATTTAGCTATCAGTTCATGTAAATCAAATAAAAAAAATCCACAAGGTACTAGTCATATACTTTAAATGGCAACTACATGAGTGCATCCAACTTAAACTGGAGTAGGAAAGCCGTCAAAGAAAGATCATTAACTTGTATGTTTTTTTCGAGTCTACATACATTTGTACAAGGTATATGATTTATAAAACAACCAAACATATACAAATGATATAAATTGATTAAAAATAAAGGGATATTGAATCTAGTTAAAATGTTTTATTTTTGTTAGATTGCATTATATGACTTGGAGCATATAGTATAATAAGTCAAGTGATGTTAATTAACAAGAAGTATAGATAAAAATTTCTAAACTAATTATACCATAAGATCACGTTCGGATAGTACGATCAATTATAATGAAGATTGAACAAACTGTTATCTATTCTTTTCTTAAATAGGTAATTTCAAATTTAAATAGATTATACAATATGGACAATATTGTATTGAATGATTATATAAGATATTTGCCTAATCAAGACATGAGAATCCAACACAGTAATTAAAACCAAATCAGGAAAACATCATAATGCAGTTCTTGTACTTTTAGTGCTACACCATCAATCATATATAAACATGCAAATACTATTTTGAACCTAATCCGAACTTTGTTGAACATTATTCAATCATTATTCAAATCATATTTTATCATTTTTGAATCTTGTTTGAATTATATTTGACTATAAATAGTTATGGTTCAAATATGATCCAAACAATTTTAAATAAGGTTAATTTTTTTTTAAAAAGGATTTAATCTTTATTCAAAGCTGATTATAATAAGACTTCAAAATAAATGCTCCAAAATAAAAATATTTTAATTACAAATAAAATTCCTAATATATTTTCCAGTAAAATGAATAAAGGCCGATTTTTTTCATTCAGGTCGCAAACACACAGAAAGCTGTGTAAGCCGATTTTTTTTTGTACTTCCTGCAAATTCCGCGACTTTCATAATCCAACGAACAAGCAGCAGAATAAACAGAGGAAATTATGGAAGAGAAACTCAGTTGAGAAAATTTGCAGGTCGTGCACGAAGAAGAGAATAACGGAATGGGAGTACAAGGGCTCTGGGAGCTACTCGCCCCCGTCGGGCGTCGCGTTTCTGTGGAAACCCTATCCGGCAAAAAGCTCGCAATCGGTACACTTTTCCCAATCTACATACCTTGTCCATTTCCGATCATCGACATGGATTTTTGATACAGCTGGGGCTTCTTTTCGCAGACGCCAGCATATGGATGATTCAGTTCATGAAGGCAATGCGGGACGAGCGAGGTGAGATGGTCCGCAATGCGCATACCCTCGGGTTCTTTCGCCGCATATGCAAGCTCCTCTTCCTCCGCACGAAACCAGTCTTCGTCTTCGACGGAGGTACTCCCGCCCTCAAGCGACGCACCGTCGCCGCACGACGCCGACACCGCGAGAACGCCCGCGCCAAGATTCGTAAGACTGCCGAGAAACTGCTACTCAATCATGTTCGTTTTCCTATAGGCATTTTGTTCTTTTTCTTTTTTTTTAATTGGTTTTTCGCTCTTATGTTTTTCGTTTTTTTGATGTAGCTGAAATCCAAAAGGCTTGAAGAGTTGGCTGAGGAGATTAAGAGAGGCAAGTCTGAGATTAATGGCGATTTGAAGGGTAAGCAAGTTGCTTTCATGGATGTTGGTAGTCTAGGCTCCGGAAAAGCTAGCAGTTTTGGGCGAAGTAGTCAGGAGTTTGATAAAACCATCAACCAAGAAAAGCTGGATGAGCTGTACGAACTAGATTATACTGTTATAATAATTTTTTTTTTCAAGAAACTTCTCCCATTATGCCGTTCAATAAACTAGCTATCATCGATTTAGGCTGGCTGCATCTATTTCTGCCGAGAATGAAGCAAAGCTGGCGGTTAATGAACCAGTGCCTACTGAGGATTTCAAGTATGAAGAAGAAGGCGAAGAGGATGATTTAGAAGGGATTATTTTTGTAAGTTCTTAAGACTTATGACTTCCTTTTAAGGCTTGCCACTGGCTACTAGTTATTATCAAAGACGTTAGAATTATTTGATTTCCGTCATATTTTTCAATGTTTTGAAGGCCTTCGATGCTTGAGAGATTTGCTGGGTTGGTTTAATTCATGCGACATATTGGTAATTAGCGACTTTGTTTTAGTTGGATATTTCCTAGAAGAAAATGTTTTTACTATGGGACCATTTAGTTTGCTGAAAATGGAATACAGTATAAGGGCATCTCCAACCGAAAACTTCATTTTTCACGGCAAAGTAACGCAAAACTTCAAAATGGTGCGGTGATGCTCCAATCGAACGCCATTTTAGTTGTTTTTGAGAAGGTAACGATCGCTCTCCCTTTCGCGCGTTTTTCCGGTTGAGAGCAAAAAATGGCGTGAGTGAACAGTGCGACGCCAATATTGGCGTCACACTGTTCACCTGCGATTAAATGGCGGAAATTTTCACGTTCGGTTGGAACGACGGAACGACTCCATACACTCGTTTAGCGTTCGGTTGGAGATGCCCTAAATGGAATGCCGTGTAAAGTAAATTCAGTCTAAAGTAAAATTAGTGTATTTAATTTAAAGTTGTTTAATTGGGTGTAAAACGAAAACAATAGATAATTATTTTTGTGTTTGGTTTGGAGCAAAATGAATATGTAAAGTGTTAGTCGTGACGATCGCTGGCTATGGCAAGTGTGGTGGTGGTCACGATTGCTAGCAATGTTAGGTGTGGTGATGGCTAGTGGCAATTGGAGAGACTGATAACACTGCAGTGGCTGGCGTTAATGGCCAGCCATAATCTATGGCAGCAACTAGCAAGCGACAACTATTGGCAGCAATCAGAGGTGGAGGTTCCGATTTGTTGCTTGTGGTTGCTTGTTGTAGTAAATGTAGAAAATTCATAGTGTATCTCACAATCTGCTGATTTTCAAGTATGTCAAACATGAACTAAAGGATGAATTGTTTATTCATCAATTAATTACGTTGCATTTAAAATCCACCCTATCAAATGCTCAAATTCTCAAAATACATGCATTTGGAATACATTACACTATAAATGCAACAAACCAAACATCCTCTATATCAACTTGTGTTGCTTCTTTTGAGAACATGCTTTATTTATTGATGCTTTCAATTGCTTTCTTTGTTAATATTTCATTCATCGATGCCTTTCTATACTTCTTATAAACCATTTTGATCTTTTATGCACTAACAATGAAAAAAATGAATGTAGGGCCATCAATAATCTGGTCTTTAGTTGATCCGACCCCACCTCAAGATTGATTTGAAGCCATTAGATCTGATCTTGAGCTGAACTAGGCTTGGCTATAGAGTGTTTCCATTATATTTTTATTTGGGCCAAGTTTGGATTATTTATTTCTATTCAAGGTCAAATTGGATCAAAATATTGGTTCAATTTTAGTTCTTTACAACAAATTCTTATTTCAACCTACAAACACAATCATATATATATATATATATATATATATATATATATATATATATATATATATATATATATATATATATATATATATATATATATATATATATATATATACATATTGATTCATTGATGCATAAACACATCACTCTAAGACCAATATAAAGTTATTCCTATATATTTGAATAAATGCCTTTGCATGCATATACATTTTCATTCAATCCCGTGCCAACTTGAATTGGATTCATGTTCATTATGAGCATGGCATAGCTGTTGATTTTGATTTGAGAAAATAACTGATCCAATATTTGAGAATGATCATCAATTATCCGAGTCAAATTCACACTCCTACATGACGTAAATGGTGCTATTGCTTCAAGTAATCAACTATTTTGTATTTAAAATCAAACATGATAGCCATCATTGTGGATATTCGACATCTAGTATTACTTGCTTCCCATGGAAAGAAAAGAAAGTAAAGAAAAACATCTTCTGCAGCCAAAAAATTAGTACCTTGGCATCTGCAAACTATGTATTTTATTTTTTATTTTTTAATTTTTAATTTTTAATTAGTTTAATATAGTTCTAGCTCTGTAGATGCATGTTCTCTCTTAAACACCTGCCCCAACAAACTTCACCCGTCTGCACACCTCACTTTCATTTGATTTCTAGTTATTGCACCTTTGTTGGTTATGCATTGCAAATTACCAAAGAAGTTTACTAAAATAGCATTCAAGTTGTTAATGATTTGGTTATGTTGAACTTATGGCCTTGTGCAAAAAAGAATTGGATTTATTTGTTGAATTTTATGTTTAAAATTTCTAGTTAGGTCATTTATTTGAAGTTCTTATGAAGATATTTGCCCATCCCAGGGACCATTTTGTGCAAGTTTGTCTTCATAAATTTTCAGGCTTTAGCATTTTATTATTGCTTTGTCCATATGGAAGCTAGTGCTACGAAGATGTAGGTCTCCCTTTTTGCAGCACTTGCTTTATTCCTTTGCAATTTTGGTTGTATTTATTGGAAGTGTATATCATAAAAAAACTTCCTAGCAAAAAAATGATGCTATATTACATCTTTTATAAGATTTTGATGTCTAGTTTAACATTCTCTAGTGAATGTTTTTCTTCCGCATAAAAGTTGAATTATCCTAGGCTAGTTTTGAAAATCTTTAATAATATGATTGCGTCTGAGCTTTGATTATATAAATTGATCTTTACATTGTAAATATTAAATATCTTATTGTGCAGCCTGTAAATAGTGGGAACATCGATCCTGCAGTGTTGGCTTCTCTACCTCCTTCCATGCAGTTGGACCTTCTTGATCAGGTAACATGTTGATGAAACATAGGGTTTGTCTGACCTTTTGAAGCCCTTCTTTTGACATTAAACTTCTGCTGATTTTCTCTTAATTTTTTCTTAAATTATTTTCTACTTTTAAGATGCGGGAGAGGCTGATGGCTGACAATAGACAAAAGTATCAAAAAATTAAGAAAGTAAGTGAATTAACACTTTATTTTTGTCAATTTAGGATCTTAAGTGATGGCCTGATATTAGTAAAGGATTATGCAAATTAATTCTGTTTATTTCTTTTTCAATTTCTTTTTTCTGTTATTGCATGTGACGAATTCCACTTGTATATTCCTTGCACGATGCATTTTATTATTTAGCCTACTATGCAAAATATAAGATAATGGTTGTGCCCCATTTTGAATGTGCATCATAATCCAATTCACAATCAAGTAAAAAGGACACCTAGTTGTAGAGCTAGGAATTTTTTTTAACCAATAGCATAAATTGACTATTTTAAAAATATCATCAATATTTTAAATCGGAGCTTATAACCTAAACCTTAAAATTTTAGAGGGGAGTACAAAGTGAATATTTATATGAGAATTTGATAGAAAATAGGAGAGTTTTCAACCCAAAACAGCAAACCACAAATGAAATTTGTAAGAAGAACACACCACAAATCACTTTTATTGTAGGAAATAAGAATGAAAAGCAACAAGATACAAGAATCTTCAATTGGAGAGGAAGATCCGACTCTCCCAAACCCTAGCCGGCGGTTGAAGCCCAAATTCTCTAAGCACAAACTAATTTCAGCCAAAATCAATCATAACCCCCAACCTTAGTGTAAAACAATCTATTAAAAGCATGCAAATCAAAACAAAATACTCAAACAGCCCTTCAATTCGAATTTTCCTCCTAAACAATCCATAAATACCTTCTACATATAGCATCTGGGCAAAGGAGGAGAGGGGGGCGGACCTTGTTGGGTGGAACCTTTGTTTTGCCTACTGTAAACCTGAGCCTGTCCACCTGGACTGATTGGACCGGTCCGGAAGGACCGGTCTAGCAGAATTATATTTTTGTTAGCAAAAATATATTATAGATAAAGTCATATTAAAGTTTTGGAGAGGGCATGCACCTTCTCATTCTCTTGATGCCTTCTACGTATTGGTTGAAATTATAGCCCCTGACACCATTTACCCTCTGGTTGAAATTTCTGTAGTACTCAGGATTTAGCTTGGTTTTTTCTACGTGTTGTTCAGGATTTGTTAAGACATATGCATGATTCGTTGCAGCTTATTGTATGCGTAGAATGAAATAATAATTATATACAGTTACATAACACCTGATGTTGACTGTCAACTTATTACTCACCCCAACCCTCTCCTCTGTCATCTAATGTGAGCTTCTATCACATTCTTGTTTAAGGATGACTAGCGTAGTTATACTATGTCAATGAGGGATTTTTTGTTTTAGATTCATTGTACAGGTTAATTTTATTATGGTAATGAGGGTTTTCCTTACATTCTTCTTTGTTCATCATCCTTCTATATATTGGGTTGACGTATTTTTTTTGTTTGTTACTTCACCATGAGGTGGATATTAAATCTGATTACCAAATGAAGTTCATTCATTGTGTCTGAAGAATTTTTTTAAATGCTTTGTTTGTAGTTCAACAACCAGTAACTGGGAATTTGGGCACCTCGTTCACATCTACGAAATCTTCATTGCTTTAGGCTACTGTCAAGAGCAAAAAGATTTTGTTGTCACAAATTAATTTTTAATGTACTTGTAACCCTATTTCTTATAAATTAGTGTGCCTGCTGATACACAAATGGGTTTGTCAATTCAACAATTGTCAGGTTCCTGCAAAGTTTTCTGAACTACAAATACAGTCATATCTTAAAACTGTTGCTTTTCGCCGAGAGATAGATGAAGTGCAGAAATGTTCTTCTGGACGGGGCTTTGGAGATTTGCAAACATCTAGGATAGCTTCTGAACCAAACCGGGAATACATATTTTCCTCATGTTTTACTGGTGACAAAGAGTAAGCAAAAAATTAACTTTATTTCCTTATGAGCATCTTAGTTTGTTGGATTATGAAATATCCTACTATTTTTGTGGATAATTTATTTTCACAACTGCTTATTTTTTTTTATTGCTTTCATTCTAAGTTTTAGCTGCATGCTACATTCAGTGTGGGATTACAATTCAGTTGATAGGGCCTGGGCCTCGAACTTATAAAATCAAATTGACCATAAAAAATACTTCTTTTGTATTTTCTTAAATCAGGATGCTGGCTACCACTGGTGCTGCGAAAAATGGTGATGTTGTTAATCAAGAAATGAGGACTACTGCTTCAGATACATCTAAGAGAAAAATTTTTATGAGCCCATCAAAATTCAGTGGAGACATTACTTCAAATGCGGTTGCTGGGGAATTGTCTCAGGATGTTGAAACGTACTTGGATGACAGGGGGCGAGTCCGAGTTAGCAGAGTTAGGGGACTTGGTATTCGTATGACCCGAGATTTACAACGGAACTTGGATATGATGAAAGAGCATGAGAAAGTGTTTCCTAATAAGGATTTTAATAAAATCACTGAGCCGATTTCTTATAATGATGCTTCTGATTTTTCAGAAGGTCACCCCCAAACTGATGGCATTCCAATTCACTCTTTAGTCAATGAGAAAAATAGCCACCGCATTAGTAGATCAATACCTGGTGAGGGAATATGTGAGGAAACTAAGAGAAATACTGTGAAATCAACCACAGTTGCTGGAAAGAAAACTGCAATCGAGATATCCTTTTCAGAAGATGAGATTGGAACTAAAACAATAGATGACAATTTTTTCATTAATCTAGTTTCTGAAAATCGAGCAACAGAATTATCTTATGAAAGCTTGTCCTTGGAGAAAAACATGGATGATTTCGAGCCAGAAGGCATTTGGGAGTATGGAACAGTTGATGAACAAGGTGTAAGCTTTAAAGGTGATGATAATCAATCATCATTTGTTGAAAGTAAAGGTTGTGAAGAAGATGAAGTTATGTGGGAGGAAGGTGCTTCTCTTGTCTCTCATTCAGAAGAAAGTGAGCAGGCAGTTTCTCTAGGGTTCCTGGAAGAAGAAGCTGATCTGAAGGAAGCAATAAGAAGAAGTCTTGAGGATATTAAATCAAAGCAGTCTTTATCCGTGGTTCCTATCGTGGAAAATATGAGGAGAACTGGTGATGATAAAAAATCATTAATATCAGTGAAGAATGATCTAAATATTGAATTTCCAATAGAGAGGAATCAGTTGCAAAGTGTTTTGATGGATCTTGAAGAAAAGGAATGCTTTCATGGAAGCAATGCTCATCAGATCATTGTTTCTTCCGATGAGATACTTTCTACATCGGTTCCTGTAGGCCGGTTTGATGGAGAATCAACTCTGAAAGATGATAAAAACAATTTAGCTGTTTGTAGCAATGATGTAGGGTCATCACATGATATTCAGGATAGAGAGCAAAGCATAAATCTGTCATCACAGGAAAATCTATGCATGATTGATTCTAAGCTCGTGGCTGATGAACCTAATTTGGGCAAAAATGATGACCGTCATACCCCTGAAATTTATCCTAACATTAATTTTGAAAATCCATATAGCAGATTTGATACTGGTCGTGTTGATGCTCCGAGTAATTCTGCGGCTTTCCTCTCGACTTATAGTTCAGGAATAAGGTCTAGCATAACCTCTGATTCTAGTGCAATGCATGCCATTGACTTTTCTAAAATAAATGCAACAGAAAAAGGGGCTGTTGATGAACTACAAAAAATGGCAGACAATGAAGTTTACAAGCATTCTGCTGAAGGGTTGAGTTTTAGTGAAGAAGCTTCAATGCAAGAGGGTGATAAGATTGCTGCATCAAAATCTAATTTGCATGACGAGATCTTTCTTCTTGAACAGGAGCGTGCATTTCTTGGAGATGAACAGAGAAAACTAGAACGCAATGCGGAATCTGTGAGCAGTGAGATGTTTGCTGAATGTCAGGTTACACTCACCATATCTTCATCATTTTCCCAAATAGGCTTGCTAATATAGTTTGTAGAGTAAGAAGTTCACTTTAAAGGTGATGTTGATGCGTGTAAGTTTAGATATGTTTTTTTTTTTTGTGTTGAATATATTGTCATTTTATTTCAGAATACATCTAATTGTTTAATCGGTCTAATTGTAACTAAATGTAGATGCCAAAGCACAGTTATCATATTGACAAATCTTCTAGATTAATTTGTTTTGTTTATTTAACTTAAATTAGATGATCATGTTTTGCGGCTCTTTATGTTCCAAAATTATTTGTTTATCATAATCTCCTTCATACAGTAGTTTAGTTATGACTTTTTTCCTATTTCTAGAAAGAGTAGGAATGCAGTTGCAGCTTTTCTCTCTGAGATGTGGGTTTGAACTGTTCCATGATGGTAAATCGTGTTTGCTTGCCTTTTAACATTCTGAAATAGGTTCTGTTCTCTGCTACACTTCAAATAGCCAGCAATATTAGTAGTGTGGAAATTACCTGATGTGTTCAAAGGTTTTTCAATTTGAAAAGTGTTATTATTTGGCATATTGATATGTTAGTTCTTAATGTATGTCATTTTTGAACTTGTCATATGATATGCCTTGTAGACAAAAATAGTAAACGAACAATGAAAAAACTGCAGAAATACTAATAATAATGACTGATTTTGGATTATAACTTTAATTTGAAAGCAAGATATAGGTGATCTAGAATTCATGAGGTAGATCGGCTCTCTCAAACACCCTAGACGCCGCTAGGAAGCCTTTGAAGAAAAAGCTACAACAAAACCAAATCAAAATCTGCATAAAACAAAATAAACTCTAAACTTGGCCTTAAATAAGCTTCTCCTACTTGCCTCCTAAATCAGCCCCCCTTGCTAATATATTTCCCTCTTCAATTTAAATTTCGATCCTGAAATCCTTCATAATTAATCTCTTTCTAAATCAACCCTCCTTTCCGAATATATTTACCTCTCCAATTTGAATTTCAATTAGGAAATCCTTCATAATTAATCCCTTTCTTAATTGCTTTTCTCACATAATGAATTGATGTTTCACTGGGTCCCCCATGGGCTGCCGATGATCATCGCCAATGCATTATTTGATCTTTTTTTCATTATTATTGTGAACTTTACATCGACTATGCATATATTCTGTTGTTTGACCTGCTATGTATATTTTAATATTTTCTTTATTATTTAATAGAATTAACTAATAAGATAATATGCTATTTTCTATGTTTTAGGAACTCCTTCAAATGTTTGGTTTGCCATATATAATTGCACCTATGGAAGCAGAAGCACAATGTGCTTATATGGAAATGAATAACCTTGTTGATGGCATCATAACAGATGACTCTGACGTGTTTTTGTTTGGAGGTCGGAATGTATACAAAAACATTTTTGATCATCGCAAGTATGTGGAAACATATTTTATGAAGGTATACTTTGTCCTAAAGGAGCCTTACATTTCATGGAATTTTATATTTCCCTTTCTTTCTTTGTGCTGTTAATCTGATGGATGCTTATAACTGGACTTTAAAAATTTAAGCAACATATTTTTGGTGTTAATTCAGTAATTACTTGTTGTAATCGGGCCTATTGGACTTTTTGTTTTTTTTATTTTTTTAACCATGATGATTTTCATGAAAGGTTAACATCCTTGCTGACGTTTCTAACAAAGATTTACCTGCCTATGTTATTTTATTTTTCTCACTCTTTCGTTATGTCAGGATATTGAGAAGGAGCTTGGCCTTAGCAGGGATAAATTGATTCGCATAGCATTGCTCCTAGGTAGTGACTATACTGAGGGTGTCAGGTAAATGCTGAATCTTTATAGTGAACCTTTGTCAAGTATTTTGTGATTTAAACCATGTTAAATGTTCCTTCATATGTAGGCTGACATTCTAGAACTGTGTAGATCGCATGCTTCAGCCAAGATGCTGTTGTAAATTTCAATTTTAAAGATTCTCCATGATCCGTTCATGTGGGGGCAGATGACATTACACAATATACATACGTGCTCATCCATAACAACAACAACAACAACAACAACATCAAGCCTTTATCCCACTACGTGGGGTCGGCTACATGAATCCTTTTTCTCCATTGTGTTCTATTAAAAGTCAAATTCTCATTTAAACCTAATAAAGAAAGGTCATTCCTAATATTTTCTAACCAAGTCTTTTTAGGTCTACCCTTACCTTTCTTAACATAAGTCAAATCTAATACCTCTACTCTCCTAACCGGGTCATCGAAAGGCCGTCGTTTTATGTGACCAAACCATCTAAGGCGACTCTCTCTAATTTTATCTTCTACTGGAGCTACTCCAACCTTTTCACGTATATGCTCATTTCGTATCCTATCTCTAAGGGTAAAGCCACTCATCCACCTGAGCATTCTCATCTCTGCCACACTTAACTTAGTATTATGCTTCTCTTTTAATGGCCAACATTCGGCACCATAAAGCATTGCAGGCCTCACTACCATCTTATAGAATTTTCCTTTAAGTTTGAGGGGTACATTTCTATCACATAACAAGCCCGATGCATTCCTCCACTTCAACCATCCAACTTGAATTCTGCTGATAATATCCCCATCTATTTCACCATCACTTTGAACAATTGATCCAAGATATCTAAAACGTGTACTCTTATTAATGACTTGATCGCCCAAAGTCACAATCCCTTCAGTAGGTCTATTACTACTAAAATTACACTCCATATATTCCGTTTTAGATCTACTCAAGCGAAAACCTTTAGACTCTAAGGTTGACCTCCATAATTCAAGTTTACCTTCAACTCCCTCTCTAGTCTTATCAACAAGAAGAATATCATCAGCAAAAAGCATACACCAAGGTACATCCTCTTGCAAATGTCTAGTGAGAACATCCAAGACTAAAGCAAAAAGATATGGGCTTAAGGCTGATCCTTGATGTAACCCAACCGAAATAGGGAAATACTTGGTCAATCCACCTTGTGTTTGAACACAAGCAAAAAGATACGTGCTCATCCATGCACAACTAAAATTTGTATTGCAAATGACCCATTCCATTGATAATCACAACTTTCTGAAATTCTCAGCTCAATCATTGAAGACAGGATTAAATAAAATGTGATTATATATTTCATTTATTCATGAAAAGGCTGATTTGAATGTGTTACTTGCAATGCAGAGAATGTGGCAAAGAAGAGGACCTTGTAGCAATTTTCGCTGATTTTGATTCTCGTTCATAATTTGAAAACAATAGATTTAGTCGTTATATTGACTCATAAGACAGCTTCAGCTTTGAGAGTGTAGTTTCAATGAAGTCTGTTATAGCAGCCAAGAGTGAGAGTATAATTATCATCTTGACTGAGGTTGGAGTTGATCCCAAGGACTGAAGGTTTATGTAGGAGAAACAAAATTCATCGCCCTTTTATTTCCTAGTGATTTATGTGATATAATCTGCCAAATGTTCTAGATACCAAGTTTGGATTTAAGTATGGTTAGGCGCTCAGAGACATCATTACCAAAGCACTTAGTTCATGTTCCAACCCTTCTAGTGGGAGATGTGCAGGATCATAAGAAACACACCAGTCACAGGATATTGATAGACTATGGAGCAAATTATGAACTGATTTCTTCATTTAAAAATAATTATAATAAGCTATCATGACCTTTATTTACTATTCTGGGAAGCAGGGAAATATTTTTCATGAATATCACGAATCAAATGTTTGGAGAGCTATAGTTTTATTTAGAAAAACAGTTATTATAATTTTGAATATTCCAGCAGAGAATCGCTAGTTGCATGTAAATTTTTTGTAAGCTATTCTTTATCATTATGAACTTTTGAGTGATCAAAATTGTGTGGAGACTGCTGCTCTTGTGCACTTGAACCGCCTCTCTTTGATGGTATTTTTGTTGCTAATTTAGCTGTCCTGTTAATATAATCAACTCACAATATCTGTTGATCCAATCATATTCAAAATTAGGTAGTGTTCTTATGTTTTACTGTGAAAGTAAGCTGCAATAGCTTTCTAATTTTGTATAATTTTGTTTTCCTATCTTTTTATGATACAACTTTTATCTCTTTATGAGCTTTGTTGGTGTCATAATATCTTATTATTAATGATCGGATAAGAAAAAAAAGTTTACTTTTGATTGGTCCTGGCTCACTTCAAGCTGAGACTACTGTTCTGCCTTTGCTTCCTTATTGTCTTCAAGTTTTTCTTATATTGTAGAGGAAATAAACAGCATATTATATATTCTCTAGCACGCCAAGGCGACATTTTGAAATGTTAGATGAAATTTATCTAACTTGATATCTATATGGTTGCCTTTAGAGTGCTATTAAAATCGGCTACATCTGACTTTGCAGCGGTATTGGAATTGTAAATGCCATTGAAGTTATCAATGGGTTTCCCGAACCAGATGGGCTTCTAAAATTTAAGGAGTGGGTTGAATCTCCAGATTTGAGTATTTTATGTGGTTCTCAGTACAGTGGTAATTTAAATAAAAAATCTTCAAATACAAATGGCAACACTACAGATGGAATGGGCACAAATATTCTTTGTTCTGCATCCAAAGAAAGTATTCTAGGGGCTGATCAATCATCTGACAGTACTATTCCTGATACTAGAAATAAAGTGACCTTCATGGATAAACATGTGAGTGCTACGTGTAAAAACGTTTTTTTACCTGTTGATTACCAGCCAGTAGGCCTCTAATAGCTTATAAGTTAATTTGCAGAGAAATGTGAGCAAGAACTGGCATTTTCCTCCATCATTTCCTAGTGAATCAGTAATTACGGCTTATACTTCTCCTCAAATAGATGATTCAACTGAACCTTTTGCATGGGGAAAACCAGATTTGCCTTTACTTCGCAAGTGAGTTGGTGCAAACCTTTACATATTTTATGCTGACATGAATGATTGTTTAGATGTTTGATGCTTTGAATGATTGTTTAGATGTTTGATGCTTTCATCTTCCTTTAAAATGTTTTAAAATAGTAAACCTTGCTTAATAGATAATTTTATGTGGCCGAAATTGCAATTTAGTTTTAGATTAGACACTCATAGTGCGGTAATGGCCTTATCATCGCAAGAATTGAAAACAACTAGTGGCTCGTAGCTCTCGTTTGCATGCATTTGCTCTCTCACAACCATTTGTGGTGATTATTATCCCATGATGCATTTAATGTAAAATTTACAGAACATCAACTATGGCATTAAAAATTATAACTTCAATGTACTATGCTATTGCTATCTTTTAAACGGTCTTTAACTAGAGGTGTAAGTTAGTCAAGTTGACTCATAAGCTGGCTCGAGCTCAACTCAATAAATGGCTCGGTAGTCGTGCTTGATGAGCTAACAAGCCAAGTTTGATTAGTCTTCATTTGACTCATTAGCTAATGAGCTAGCTCGTTTAAAAAATATTAATATAAGATATAGTTAAAAATATATTAGGATTCACAAGTTTAAGCATAAAACTATTAAAAATATTTAAGTTTATATATTATTTTCTTTATATATTTTAATTTTTATATTATTTTTATTATTTTAATAATTTTTATTAAAATAATTGTATTGTTTGAATCATAATCCTTTTCTTTCTTTCGTTATAAACAAGATGGCTCATGAGTTGAGTCAAACTCATATAAGCTCAAGCTCAAGCTCAACTCAATTAATTTATTAAGCTCAAGCTATGGGTTAATTTTAGTTCTACTCGACTTGTTTACACCCCTAGCTTTAACTATATAGATTAAGGAGCAAGCATATAAGTTGTGGAATTATGATAGTGCAGTGATGGATTGAATAAGTTAAAAATAAAGAGGAAGAGTCTAGATGAATTGAAAGTAGAATAGAGGAAGCAATTAAAAAATGTTTGGCACAAAGATTGGGAGAAGGAAGAATCCATCCAAAGAATTATAATTTAAATTCCTATATATTATTATATGACCTTGAACCTCTATTTATAGAGGTGATCCTTAAAGTTAAAATAAAATAGTTCAAATATGTCCAAAAATGACACATGACATTATTGCGCTTCGCAACTCAAATGAAGATAACCAAGGATTGCAAATGAGCTCCAAACAATCCATGCCAGTTAAGCCTAGAATCCTTCTAGGGTTCAAAATCTCTCACTATGATAACAAAATTGATAAGGTATGGTTGCATTAGAATATTTGTTAAAAAGATGATAAAATTGATAGGGCATTAAGGACGACAAACTCCTTAGCCACTAGTCACACGCAATTCACATTGCCCCACGGCGTTGAAGCATTCCTACCTGAGGAGCTCATATTGCATAGCTAGCGAGTTGTTGCCGATGTCAATTATGAAGAAAATGTGCTTGGGGAGTGCGATGCAAGAAATTTTTAGAGCCAACTAAGTACTCGTCTTGGTTCATGCTAATTCGTGATTTAGACTACTACTTATAAGAGAGTCGAGCTCCCTAAACAAAAAGATCTACAAGCAAGTCAAAGCCTCAGAGGAAGGAAAGTCTTTTTTCAAGCAAGGTCGCCTCCTTATTCCCTGCTAAGTCACTCTGGTGAGCCACCTTCAAATTCCATAATCCACTCCACTAGCTAGCTCGTTAAAAAAAGAAGAAATGGAAAGAGATGGGAGAGAGAGCAAATAGCCCTACTCTCAAAGAGAATTCTAGCACTAATCAAGAGCAGGAATGGCTAACTCGCTCTATTTTCTATAGTTGCATGTCATCAAACACATGGTACTGAGTCCTTATGAGAATTGGCTTAGCCCTATACACCGACTCACCCATTTGCTATAATATTTACGATGAGTAGCGCATGAGTCTCCTATAACTAGTGAGTGTAAGTATTTATGACCGCGAAGACTACAAAGTTTAGCATAAGGTAAAGCCCACTAAAGGCAACAATGAGTTGATCAACAAAACTATGAACAATCATATAGGCCAATTACCTCCTTTTGTAACAAGATTTGTAATATGTAGTACATGAGTACTGTATAGAGGAGAGTTTAGTTGATTATTCCCATGAAGACTAAAGTCTAGCATATGGCACGACCCATCTACGACAACTTCGCATTAATCTCTTACACTAAAGTATATCAGAGATAAGCTCACTCTAAAAAATATATAGTAGGTGTCACCAAGCTTCCAACTTAGAAGATTTTCCATCAAAATTTCATATTAATCTTATAACATCCTAACTTGCTAGGTACTCTTGTTTTTATGCTAAGCTCACCTACCAAGCCATTGAGTTCAGGTATTAAGGAAGCTCCCACTCCAAAACAAATCTCAATTATCATAACGTCGAACTCAAGTTTGGCGAGTTACACTTTACTAATTGCCAAGTTCCCCTTAAAATTTACTTATTTGAAAGCTCTACTCAAATTAAAATGAGTTAGCTTATTATTTATGTTGCCGCCAAGTTATGTATTTGTTAAAAGATTTTAAGACAATTGATCACTACAGAGTAAAGGATTCATGTCATGATTATTCTACATGTTTTACGCTGGCTATCGACTACCTAACATACCAATACTATTGAGCCCAAAATTTAGAGACATTTCAGAGAATACATAAATAGACAAGCAAAAGCATAAATAAAGTAAGAACAAAAAATTTCATTTCATTAATCTTCTTTGTATATACAATTCGTCTTTTGGGGTAAACAAAAAAAAAAGAAGAAAATCTTATATAAGATGGGTAAGTGCGATTCAATTTCTAGTTGCATTCGCACCATCACTCTCTTCACTCTCCGAGGCCTCTCTAAAGAAGGCTCTTGAGTACTTATAGCGATGTTCGAGCTTGCCCATGGGGATGAGTTTTCTCAGGTAGTACTTGAGCCCTAATTTGTATCACTTGCCCAAGTGATCATCATATTTCCTTGATTAGAAGGTGGCATACCAATACTGTTGAGCCCAAAATTTAGAGACATTTATGAGAATATGTAAATAGACAAGCAAAAGCGTAAATAAAGTAAGAACAAAAAATTTTATTTCATTAATCTGCTTTATATATACAATTCGCCCCTTGGGGGAAACAAAAAAAAAAAAAAAATCTTATATATGATGGGTAAGTGCGATTCAATTTCTAGTTGCATACGCACCATCACTCTCTTCACTCTCCGAGGCCTCTCCAAAGTAGGATCTTGAGTACTTATAGCAATGTTCGAGCTTGCCCATGGAGATGAGTTTTCTCAGTAGTACTCGAGCCCTGATTTGTATCACTTGCCCAAGTGATCATCATATTTCCTTGATTAGAAGGTGGCATACTCTTTCTTAGACGCCTTAAACTCGACAGTGGCCGTGGCAAATTTAGCTTCGACGAGCTCCTTTCCTATTAGTGCCATCTCCTTCTGTGACTTCACTTTCTCTATCGTTGCCTTAAGGGACTCAGATGTCCTGGCAAGGTCGTACTCCAATTCCTTGACTTGGTCCTCAGTAGTCAGCTTTACATCTCGCTCGTCCTTTACGCATCTTTGGGTGATGTCATAGGCCTTCTTGAAGCTGCCCTCCTTCATTGCTCAGGTTGGTGGTTATGGACTAGAACGAAGGTTGAGTACCATGTATGCTCCAACGAATTCATCGCCAAGATGCCGAGCTCATATTTAGAAGCGCCCTTAAGTACTCCTCGAGCTACTTCAAGATGGCCTAGCCTTAGTGATAGTGCCTCTTGGAGGGACGGGGTTTGCCAACTTCACTTGTTATGTACCTAGTTTCCTTCTAGGAGGAAGCTCGGGGCAGATCATCGTCATCAATCAGCTCCATTACTACATTCTCCCCTTTGCCCTTGCCTGGCACCTCAGCCAAGGGCACTGGGCAACTAGCCTGCTCAGCCTTGTCTATCGATGTCTTTTTTTTCAAGAAAGTGCTTTCGAAGCCTTGACCGTTGAGGACACAACTTTCTCCTTATTCAGTGCCTATGACTTTTTCTTTGCTTCCATTAACTTCTTAGGGATTGAATTGTTCGAGCGGATGGGAGCTGCCACATGCAATCGAGTCCTCTTGGCCACCCCCACCTCACATGGGTGAGACAACTCCCCCAGATGCTTCAACATCGATATGCTGGTGGGTAAGTCCAACCATAGGACACCATCTATACAAAAAAATATATATTAGTACTATTTAAAAACTTGAAAAAATTTCTTATGTCTAAAAGCAAGTAGGAACATTCACCATAGGAAGGTTTTATATAGATTGTGGTAAGAGATGTGGTGTAGGGTGATCAATGTGTAGCAGCTGATCACCTTCATCATTTGATCCTTCTCTTTAGTCAATGGTGGAATGGCTATCTTGCTCTTGGGAAAGGGGACTAGGATAGTCTACACTTCCCACTCAACCAGCCTCCTCATAACAAAGTGCTTTGCCTTCTAGTTGCTTATCTTGTTTGCTAGTTCTATACTTCTATGGTCTTCATCACAGTAGAGGAAATTTTAACTCTGTTGTCCTTAATGGCTTTGACAGCAAGACGAGGCATAATAGGTTCAACAACCACGATAGTTTTTGCTCGTGGAGGTAAGAAATCAGTGAGTTCTCACTCGCCTCAAAGTTTTGTAGGATTTGTGCGGGTATGACTATGTAGAAAGTTAAAATTTTAGTAAACTTGCAACAAAGTTCCTCTATGTAGAGCAGGTTTATACACTCACCCTCTTTAGGCATTCACATGGGCAGATTGGCATTAGAAAAGCAATAGGCAAAGTATATATGGTCGGCATGTCTCTACGAGACTCGCGAGGATTGTGTGGTGGTATAGTCATAAAAAATTTTAGCACATTTGTGCAACATAGCCATAACTTATAGTGAACACTCTTGGGAGAAGGGAGGTCAGAAAGGAAATTTGTATTAACTCTCACATGTGTGGTCCCTACCAAGAGGCATTTATAGAGAAAAAGTAGCACGAATATCAAGGCACTAATCACATAGCATTAAATATGTAGATCACGCCTTACCTCAACATCATTAGCTATAATTTTGTTGCTATTCGTGTACTCGCACTGATAAGTAGTTGCCAATAGTAGCCAATGCGAACTCGCCTGAAGTTCACTCGGCACTCGACCCATAGTAAATTCGATCAAACGCGAGGCCCCTGAACTACGATAAATTATCTCAACCATACACAACTCGTCACTAGCTAACATGACTAACTTGTAACAATAATGCAAAATACTAATCTTGAAAAATAGCTTAAGTATTTCATTCGTCTTTCAAAATACACATAACTTCTCGTCTTAATAATAGTGATTAAGCACTCCACATTGATTACTATAGAATACGAAGTACTAGCCCTAATGTGGCAGGAACTAAGTATTTGCTACATAGAGATGAGATCATGAGAATACACACACAGTAAAAAATCAGCCAGACATGAAATTGTTATTATACATGATCTATACATAGGATTAATCAATAGAAAGAAAACTGAAAATACAGCTGAAGAAAAAAGTGGTGCTATGCTACTAACCACTATGAAAGACTTTACATACGGGGTCATCTGCCATCTCTGTCGATACTGTCCACAAGTTCTCTATATAGCCCATTGTAAACTGCCCACTCTTTACGAATGTGTTTGCCTTTATTTGGGTGTAGCTGCTCCTATTCTCTGGTTGCATGGATGAAGTTCCTTCCTCATCTACTCGACCAACTTTAGGGCCAAGGCTGTTTCTCCATGTGAGCTATCCGCCTTGCCCACCATGTTTTGGAGGCACATCATTTTCTCCAAAACCTTAAGTGGCCTTGCCACCTCTTCTAGTGTGGTCGACTTTTGCGGAGGAATGATATCATCGGATCGACCTATGGATAGTGTGTGCTAGATCTTATGATTCCAAGCCTTGTACTCATGCTCAATTTCCTCATTAGGCATTGTTGTGCCCTGCTCGGCCTTCTTTCCCTTTTCTTGCTCATTGGTCTCAGCAAGCTCTGCTACGACTAAAGGCTTGGCAATATGGACATCTTGTGCAGGCGGTGCTCCTATGATTGACATTGAATAATCAATAATAGAGAAGTCTTTATCTAAAAACTCAAGGAAATCGCTTGGAGCGGGTCACACAGGTCAGTCACCTTCATGTACAACATCCCAAGCGCCCACTATTTTAAAGCCGTCAGCTTTGATTCGCTCGACGGGTTTTCTAACAACTTGCTTGACAAAAATACAATTTATAGGCGCTCTCATATTAGTCACCTTTCTACCTGACTAGCCTCGCTTCAACTATTTAAACCTTTGTTTTTTCCTTACCTACACCAACTAGAGGTGCTTGCTAAACTATCTAGTTGGTTGTTCCAACCACAGTGGAGGCCACCTCTTAAGTCGATGTCAGAACTGGTCACGACATAGATATTTGCCTTGATATCCTTATATTAAGAGGAACCCCATTTGAGTTAGAAGAGAGGTCGACCCTCAAGGCTTGCCCTTCCCTAACTCCTATAACAACGGGTTTGCCAGTTGCCACAATTCTCGTAGGTTGGATAGTCGTTGCCACTGCCATGCCAAGTTCAATCTTCATCTTCTTTCCAGCAGGAGTGACGACCGATTTATATGTCCCTTGGACTGTTTGTTCGCCTTCTCCAGCCTCCTTACTCGCCGGAGAGTAATTTCACACAGCCTTGAGCTCTTCAACCTTGCCTAGGAAAAATGCCGCCCTATTTTCTTTCTTGACACACGACTGAGCTAAGTAGTCCCCTTATTTTTATTAAATACTTAGCACTCCTTGGTCAAACAACACCACCTTTTAGAGATTTCAAAAAGTAAAAAAGCATCCAATTGTTGAGCCACTTTTTATAGAAGTTGCAAATGAGATGGTGTCACATCAGTAAACACTAATATTGAGGCTAGAGTAAACAAGGTAGTAAACTCACATTTACTTTTTTATTAGTCGTTTGGTGGCCCTTTAAAATACTTGGCATTTCTTATTCTCTTATCCTTTTCATCACTCATCATCAAAGGGTCAAGTGAGTCGGGGAACTAAATGTATACTCATATATGCATTCAGGTAGCCGGCAGGTTGTGATGAAGGAACTAGTTCCCTAGTGGGGTCCACTAGGGGACTCGCCTGACAGTCAAGCAAGTTACTAGTCTATATCACAAAAGAGAACTTACCAAAATGATTAATAGACACTGCCCACTTGGACCTATCAAGGGAAGTTGTCCCTCATTGAGTAGCAGTTTAATTTCATTCATCAAGCAAGCAACACATCACTCGCTATGTATGAATACAACTGCCATGATCAATTGCTCTTTCTCGGAGTGGGAATCCTCACTCATACGTACTAAGCTCAACTATAGAAAAACGCCTACTCACAGGGTCCTCAGCTCGTCTTACCAAAATCATCTGGCTTAGATCTCTCCTTTCTCATAGCTATAACTCACTCACCTTCTTTCTAATGTAATCCAAGATCTTTAACATAAGTTGTCGGCAACCTCAACCAGCTCTTTAATTGCAAGCCCTTTCATATCCGTACTCGTTGACAAATTTGCCCGAGCCTCATCGACAGGCACTATTAAACTAGTCCTAGTGGCAGATCATCAAGAGCCGTTCAATGCCCCTCACTCTAGTCAGTTGTGAGCCGACATATTTCTATGACACTCTATGCTGAACGTCACTTAAGTTAATATATTTTTTTATTCTTTTGATATAGTCTTTCTTGTAGCCTTTGGATCCCTATAAATAAGAGGTGAAAATAAGCATATTCTATTATTTACATTTTTAAATCTTTTTTACATCATTTATATCTTTTACTGCTTTCAACAGAGTGAGGTTTTGAGCTTTAAGAGTATTTTACAAATTTTTTTAGCAACTTATTCTCTCTATTCTCATATAAGTTTCAGGTCATCTCTCATGGAGTTCACTTGCTAGTAAGGTTGAGTGTCATCCACAGACAAATTTGGATTCAATAGAATAGTATGTCATTTTTATCTTTTGTGAGTGCAATGTATAAATGTAGGATATCTAGTTGAATCTAATACTGTGATAGGATGTCTTGCTGTGGATGGAAGTTGGAGATTGTTGAAAGTATAAGTGTAGAGATGTAAAGGTAGGTAAGGGACTTTTTCGGAAGATAAGTAACTAACAATGAGGATGAATTTGGTATGAAGTAGGGAGTAAAAAAGTATACTTTCATTGAAGGTTACATTGATTGAAGTATATAGCCGTCAATACTGTTTTTGAGTGCAAGAGCACATGAGGAAGATTCATTAATAGTATGAGGAGAGAGTTTGACTTATAAGTGAAACACACAGAATAAAAATAGTTATAGCTAAAAGTTTTTGATGCAAAGACAACTGGACTGAAATAAAGCGTGGTAGTGACTGAGATGTGATTAAGGAATGGTGATGAGATACAACTGATGAGATAGCATACGGTGATAAAGCTTCCTACCAAAAATGATGAGGTACATTCATGTGAAAAATCAATGTCTTGGCATATCAGATCATATCTCCCTAATATAATTATTTTTATTACAAACAACCCATCTAATTCCTAAACATGTCTACTGCTACCGTGATACTTTAAATGTCCAATATTTAGGGTTGGCTTGTAAAAGTTTCTAGCTGTTTTGTCTGATTAATTTTTTGGGGATTTGATTGTAGTTGGATAGGGGATCTGTATTCTATGCTAATTTATTTTTTTTTTACAGGATATGCTGGGAAAAGTTTGGTTGGCCTAATCAGAAGGCAGATGATCTGCTTGTACCTGTTTTGAAGGAGTACAACAAGCATGAGGTTTTTGTTTTACTTTTCTTAAATCTACTGTAAAATTTATGTTACATATTCTAGTCATGTTCTGGCATGTGAAGTTTGCCTTGCTTGATTAGACCTGGAGTTGCATTATTGGTACAAACATTTTATTTCTTGCATTGGGCAGACTCAGCTCAGGATGGAAGCATTCTACTCATTTAATGAAAGGTTTGCAAAAATACGTAGTCAACGTATTAAGAAGGCTTTGAAAGGTATTACTGGGACTAGTTTGTCAGGGTTAACTGATATTGCTGATGGCGGATCCAGCTCCCAAAAAAAAAGTGGGATCACCCTTCGCAATAATGAACAATCTGAGCTTGGGAATGATAATGATAGGCCTACCACGAGTGAAAGAAAACCTGCTAACAAATCTGGAATTAAAGCTAGGAGTCAAACTTCCTCACTTGTGTCCGAAGAATCCTTCAAGCGAGGTGGAGTAAATGTTGAAAGGGCACAGATCGTTAATGCAACAGTAAGAGGAAGAGGAAAAGTATTAGGAATTGCAAGAGGAAGTCGGCGTGGTAAATGCAAAGGAGGTGCTCATTTGAATGAGAAGTTGACAGAATATTCTGATGATGAAATGTACAGGTCCGGCATGAATGTAGTGTCTATGCCAGAAATGCGTAGGGTATGTTTTCGCTATGACATTTTTCTGTGTCCATTCTTTGTTGATGCTTTTGTCCTCCGTTTACTTGATTGGTATCTAAAAAAAGATGTTAAGTTAGGATGCGAGTTGGCACCTACCATTTAGTTCTCTTCCATTTTTAATAGTGTTTTTGTTTACATAGATAATCTGTGTTGAAAGTTTTTGCATTGTGTTGCATCTTCCTATTCAAATCCCTCCAGAACTAAAATTTTCATGCACAAATAAATCACCTTTTCATATGCACTAAAAGCTTCCTTTTGGGTCTTTTTATCTCTTGCAGTCAACCCGTCACCGGAAGCAAGTTAACTATGCTGAAGCCACTGCCGAAATTAATGAGCTTCATGCTCCAGATAAAGCTTCCAATGAAGCCGCATTAGAGCATGATGAAGTGGTACTGAAAACCAATACATTTGGCATTAATGCTGACAGTTTCAAAGAGAAGATATCGCAAGATCACCTACATAATGCGGGTGGTTTCTGTCTGGAAGAGAATGAGATACAGGAGGAACAGCCATTGCCTTCTCCTATTGGATGGAAGCATTCATTTGAGCAAAATGATGGTGACAGTCAAGGGCCCATTGAGGATGGAAATAGTTGCAACTTTCTTGTTACTGGAGGATTCTGCATGGATGAAGGCGATCCTGATGTGCCAGCTGCATCTGAAAGCTTTCAAGGTGGGCTTAATGACCATAGCATTGCTCTGAAGTCCAATATCGGAAATAGTGGCCAACGTGATTCTTGGAAAGAACATCAGGAAGTTGCTTATGAAAATCTGCTACTGTTTGAAAATTTGGGTCGGGAGCAGAATAGGGGCGATGGTTCAGCCGAAAATTTCTTAAGCGCCATGCCTTCCCTTAAACGTAAGAGAAAAAAATAATATACGTTGATTTCATAGGTTTTTTGTTGCATTGTTTGAGAGTTTGCAGAATGATTAGATTTTCTTAACTTCTTGTTGCAGTATGGACTTGTTTATAAATAAATTTATTTGCAAACTGTTTTTGAAGCGGTATCCTTTTTGACTAATTGCCGTGGCCTTTTTGAATGCTTATCATCATCGGCTTTCTCGTTATAGTCCCAAAATTTTTGATTGCTAGCGAATGCATTGCAACGTCCAACGCCTGAATTATGTTTTGTTGTTGATGATGTTAACGCTGAATCTTACATCAAGATTAATGGATGCGTTGAGGTTTTCCACGTTTACTCATTAGGATTAACTCAATTAAAATTTGTTTAGGTTAACATAATGGTGCTTTTATAGGATAGATAAAATTTGATATGCTAATATTTTTTGGTTATTGTTGAAAATATTAGAGAGTTGCGTTAGATGGTTTAGTCACATAAAATGACAACCTCTGTGAAAACCCTCGCAAGAAAGACCATTACAATTGAGGTTGAGAGCAGCGACACTATCCACAATGTCAGCAGCGCTTGATGTTTGACGGGAAGCAGCTTAAAAGATGGATGAACCCTTGCTAAATATAACATACAGAAAGAGTTGACTCTGCATTTGGTTCTGAGGCTTAGGGGTGTTATCATCGAGCTCTCTCTGATGGCTCTTGCTAGTAAGTATAATTAAGATAAGATGATTTGCAGCAAGAGCTACACAAGGCTGCATCCAAGTGTTGTTAATTGCAGGAAGAAAAAGTGTGGACGCAACAACAAACTAATGGGGGTCGTGGAGTGCATTTTTGAATTGGTAAAATATTTAAGGTTCTATCTCCCCTAAATAATTTTTATATTTTCTTTGATATATAAAAAATAACAAACATCAATCAATATACGCAAATATATGTGCCGAATCAAGTAATGAAGTGATAGTAGAGTGTCGAATTCACGAGGAAGTATGTTTCTAGCAATCAATTATTTTCGTTTACTCTAATTGTAAAGTTATTCTACTGAAATAAAATATTTGTTGTGGAGATGCAATTGAATAAAATCAAGAAAAATAATGGATACAATATTTAAATATATTATTTTGGATTGATGAATGTAAATTGCATATATTTTATAAAGAAATTTATATTTGTAAATGTGATTCAGAGTATATGTGTAGAGAGAGTTGCTATTTGCATGTTTTACATTCTTGCAACTTGTATGTTTTGATGATTTCAAATATTATTGTTTTATATATCTCCTAACATTTTTTGGAAGATTTATTTTTGCTCTAGTGTGTACTAACATTTCAGGAAAAATCAGCTCCAAGCGATGAAGACTTCAAATTATTCACTTGTAAATTATAAGTTTTGAAATAAGAGGGAGTGATTGCAATTGAGTGAAAAATTACAACATACTCTTGGGGGAAAATTTTTTGTGAACTGATCGTACAGGACGAACCTGTTTCATACGGGACAATCATGTCAATTAACCACTAGGAAGAGCAATGGATCGAACAGGCGGGTAGAAAATTTTCTAAGTCCTAATCGTCCAGGACAAATTTTGTATTCCTCTCGGGACGAACGTCTCTGGATTCTCACCTTGCACTGTTCGTCCAGACGAAAAGCATGGTTCGTACCGTGACAAAACCCTCTGTATGAGATCGTACAGGATGAAATGAACCTTCGTCCCTGGACGAAACTCTCTGTATGAGATCATACAGGACGAAATGAACCTTCGTCCCTGGACGAAACTCTCTGTATAAAATCGTCCCAGGACAAAACCTGTTCGTCCCAGGACGAACTGAACCGACTTACCTCAGTTGGTTACGTCCTGTAGAATTTTGGGAACCGACCTATATAATAACCGTTTCGTACCGGATGAACCTAGTTCGTACGGGACGATGAGCGTGTACAAACATAGTTCGTACCAATATATATTAGGATCGTTTCCGACACTTTAAGTAAAATCGTCCAGGACGATCCACGATCGTACGAGACGATCCACTGAGTTCAGAATTGAAAACTTACAGTTTTTGGGCAGTTTTTCTTGTCTTTTGTATATATAGTCCAAATTAGACTGCCCCCCAATCTTTTTGCTCATTGATCTACGTGCCTATTGGAAGAAGAGTAAAGGAGAGAATGAGAGAGAGCATTCAAAGAAGGATTTCTACCACTGGAGCGTGAAGGCTTCGCTTGGTGTTCAAAGGTAAGATTTCCTACTTATGATTTGAGATTACTTCACTCTTTTTCTTTCTTCCTTCTAGATTTCTTGTGAAGAGATCTGTCAAGGAGATCCGGTTCTCTGCCGACACTAGGAGAGTGTGAAAGGATGAACGGTTCTCTGCCAACACTAGGAGAGTGTGAAAGGACGAAGGGTTCTCTGCCCACACTAGAAGAGTGTGAAAGGACGAAGGGTTCTCTGCCCACACTAGGAGAGTGTGAAAGGTAGTGTGCGTGAAAGGGCGAAGGGTTTTATGCCCATACTAGGAGAGTGTGAAAGGACGACGGTTCTCTGCCAACACTAGGGTAAGTGTAAAAGGACGATGATTTTCTGCCGCACCGGGTAGTGGTGAAAAGAGTGTTTGTAAAGGCTTCTCCGCCTTGCTGTGGGTGCAAAAGGAGAGACACTATTGATATTAGTGCAATACTCAGAGGGTGCCTCTGGGGAGTGGATGTAGGTCTGGTTTAGACCGAACCACTATAAATCGTGTGTCATTTATTTTACTGCTTTTTATTTTTTGCCTTTTTTTGTTTAAAAATTGTGGTTGAAAAACTTTTTTTAAAAAATTCATTAAAGTTTAATTTCGGTTCAATTTATCAAAAGAGGGATAATTTTTTTTTAAAAATACCAATTCTTCCCCCCTCTTGGTAGCTTTGGGACATTAACTTAGGTTTAACAACCTATTCACTAGACTCAACAAGTGGTATCAGAGCTTTGTTTCAAAATCATAAGTTTAAACTACTTTTTTGATTAACGTAAATGGCTACATTTGAAAATCGAAATACACCTGAAGGTTACTCTATTACTAGACCTCCACTTTTTGACAATATACATTTTGATTTTTGGAAAACACGCATGTCTACTTTCTTATAGTCACTTGATTATCGTATGTGGATATTACTCCAGGAAGGTTATACAAAACCAACTAGATTAGTTGATGGAGTTAGGGTAGAAACACTTTTTGCAGATTGGACTATAGAAAAACGTGACTTAGCACAACTAAATGCTAAATGTTTAAATAGTTTTTTTGTGCTTTAAAATCTGAAGACTACATGCTGGTTTGCACTTGCAAAAGTGGAAAGGACATATGGGATAGACTTTGTATAACATATGAGGGGACTAATGAGATTAAGCAATCAAGACTTAATATCTTGTTACATGATTATGAATTGTTTCGCATAAAATCAAATGAATCTATTTCTGATATGTACACAAGATTCACACAAATTGTCACCTCTTTGCATGCACTTGGTAGGGAACTAACGAATGCTGAAATGGTTAATAAGATTCTTCGTTGTTTACCTATTGCTTATGATGCTAAAATTACTGCAATTACAGAGTCTAAAGTTCTAAATATTTATTCTATTGACAATCTTCTTGGTTCACGCATTGCTTACGAGCAATGGGTTAGTCAAAGAAATATTGATGCAGGTGAACCACGAAAGGAGAAGAATATAACACTAAAAGTGGAAGAGTCTGAGAGTGAACACTCACAACCTGAGGATGAAAACGATATTGCATTGATGACTAGACAATTTAGAAGCTTTCTGAAGAGGAAGTAGAAGAGATGCCAGCAATGGAATAGAGGTAAATTTAACAGAAGTGGCAAGATTTCTAATGAAGTGATTTGTTATGAATGCAGGAAACTAGGTCATATTAAGACTGATTGCCCAAAACTCAAAACACTCCTAGCAAGGAGAAGGTAGAGGAGAAACCAACTGTAAAGAAGGGCAAGAAGAAGTTTCAAAGAGCTTTTTGGGCGGACTCAGCTTCAGATTCATTAGAGAATGAAAAGAAAGAAGAAGTCACTAATCTTTGCTTGATGACAGATAGTATAGATCAATCAGATCAAGAAGAGGTATGTGACTTAAGTTATGATGAATTATTTGAAGTTTTTGAACACATGCATGATGCATATAGGAAAATAAAAAAGATGCATGTTAGTGTAAGTCTAGAATTGGAAGAACTTAAGAAAGAACATGAAATCCTTAGGAAAAATCATGCTTTAATAGATGATAACCACATGAAATTATTTGATGAATACGATGACCTGAATAAAAATCATGAGATTTTAAAATCATCCTATGCTGATCTTGAAAAAGAATTTAAAAAATTTAAGGATGAGTCAGAGAGCAAAATATATCAAATCAATCATACAAATCGAATCTTGGAAGATATGAATTCATTTTATAAGCTGAAAATAAAAGCTCTCGAGGATAATAGGATACCCCCCAAACTTGAAGATTTTACAAATCCCAAATTTTATCCTAAATATATGGAATCCCTTAGAAGACAAACAAATTATATAAGACTTAGGAATACTTTTCCTAATGTCAAATATAATACTTATGGATTATTTGGACATATAGCACACACCTGTACTTTGATGATGAAATCTGATTTGATGTGGAGACCTAATATGCATAAACCTAGATATATCATACATGTATCTGATTACAATTTGCTAAAAGGAGAACCCAAACTTGTTTGGGTTCCCAGGTCTAACATTTGATATTTTTGCAGGGTCGCTCTCACACAAGACCTCGTGGGAGCATATGGTACCTGGACAACGGATGTTTAAAGCATATGACTGGAGATACTTCTCAATTCATAACTCTGGAAGCCAGGAGTGGAGGTAAGGTTACACTTGGAGATAATACCACAAAGAAGGTTGTTGGATCAGGCATGATTGGAAACTTGAAAAACATTTTTTTAGACAATGTGTTATTGGTTCTTTGCCTAGAGATTTGAGATTTTTTAAAAACCACCCAAGGGAATTGATTATAGGTGAACCTAGTGAGGGTGTTAGAACTAGGCGTGCATTAAATAAGGAAGTCAATCATTCAGCCTTTATTTCAACTATGGAACCCACTAATATTGATCAATCACTTTTTGATGAATTTTGGATATTGGCCATGCAAAAGAGTTGAATCAATTAGTAATAAATGAAGTTTGGGAATTAACTTCAAGGCCAAAGGATCAAAGCATAGTTAGAACTAAGTGGGTATTCAAAAATAAAATGAATGACTCAGGAATAGTCATTAGAAATAAGGCTATATTTGTTACTAAGGGGTATAATCAGATTGAAGGAATTAATTTTGAGTAGACTTTTACCCCTGTAGCTAGACTTGAAGCAATTAGGGTTATGTTAGCCTTTGCTTGTTTTAATGGTTTCAAATTGTTTCAAATGAATGTGAATAGTGCCTTTTTAAATAGGGTAATTGAAGAGGTTGTCTTTGTAGAACAACCTCCAAGTTTTGAAAATTCTAAATACCCAAATCATATTTTCAAGTTGAAAAAGGTATTATATGGATTAAAACAAGCACCTAGGGCTTGGTATGAGAGGTTAAGCACCTTCCTACTTGAAAGATCTTTTGAAAAAAGAAGTGTGGATATAACTCTCTTTTTAAAAAAATTTGGAAAGGATATACTCATTGTTCAAATTTATGTGGATGATATCATTTTTGGATCTTCAAATAAAAATCTTTGTGATGATTTTTCTAAAATAATGAGTAGTGAATTTAAGATGAGTCTAATGGGAGACTTAAACTACTTTCTAGGCTTTAACATTAAGCAACTTGAGGAAGGTATATTTCTTAGTCAATCTAAGTATGTTAAGGACATCCTCAAAAAATATGAAATGGACAATGCTAAACCTGTTAGTACACCAATGAGTTCCTCAGTTCAGTTGGATAAGGACCTTAAGGGAAAATCTATTGATCAAAAGAAATTTAGAGGGATTATTGGATCTTTACTTTACTTGATTGCTAGCCGACCAGATATCATGTTTAGTGTTTGCTTGTGTGCTAGATTTCAATCTGATCCAAAAGAATCATATTTAACAGCAGTGAAAAAGATTTTAAGATACTTACTAGGAACTCAAAACTTAGGAATTTGGTATCCAAAGTTTAGCTCTTCATTTGAAATTATTGGTTATTCAGTCTCTGATTTTGCAGGCTGTAGGGTGGATAGAAAAAGCACTTCTGGAACATGTCAATTCATTGGAAATTCATTAGTTTCATGGTCTAGTAGAAAATAAAATTCAGTGGTCCTATCTACTACAGAAGCAGAATACATTGCATTAGAAAGTTGTGTGGCACAAGTACTTTGGTTAAAACAATAGTTGATTGATTTAGGATTAACTATATGCACTATACCAATTTATTATGATAATACTAGTGCTATTTGCATTTTACAAAATCCTATTCAACATTCAAGAACAAACACATTGACATAAGACATCATTTCATAAGGGATCATGTATCCAAGGGAGAAATTGAACTTACCCATGTTTCAACAGAAAATCAACTTGCAGACATTTTTACAAAACTTTTAGACTTTGATACTTTCAGTGCATTAAGAATTAGGCTTGGAGTGATTGATTTAAATGCTTAGATAAAATTATTTTTTTGCAACATTGATATTTTGTTTTTGTTTTTATGTTCATTGTATTTTTTAGTTTGTTTTTGTGATTTTTCTTCTTAAAAAGGTGTGTATTTAAGTTTGTCTTGTTTGTTTTTGTGATTTTTCTTCTTTAAATTAACGGCAGTTTTTTACTGAACAGTCACTTTCACACATCTCTTTCAAATCTTTCAATGGCAAGTTCTAGGAAGCGCCAAAAGATCTTGGCTAAGGGTCCTCCAAGAAATACATCCAAAAACTTCCTTTCTAGAGCCAATAAAGAATTATTTGCTAGGTTTGTCTCTGCAAAAATCACCCCATCTAGAGTTCTTTTACTGGATCAATTAACCTTTAAGGTAATGCACTTGTTTGCCTCTACTCAATTTGATTTAATCCTCACTTTAGTACACTTCTACAATAGAGAAACCTTTCACTATTTCTTAGCAAACATGTCATTCAACTCCGACCATTCTGTCATCAGTTCTTTTGTTTTCAAAAAGAAAGTTGAAATCACCAAGGCTGACTTTGGTATCTTCCTAAACTTAATGACTGAAGGCTTAAGAGCACACACCTTAACCACCACAAATTTTGATTGGACTGAAGTTAATTGTGTGATTAGAGGAATAAGAGTTAAGGATCATTTGCCCAAAGTATCAACTTTATTGCGTGATGCCCGTATCATCCAGTACGTACTAAGAACTTCCATTATTCCTAAAGCTGGTGATAGAGTCAACATCACTCATCTTCTTTCTACTGTTACCTACATGATAATGACAAGACAACCTATAGATGAGGCCCAACTCCTAATAGACTACATTTATGGTCTCTCTGAAATTGGTCATATTGATCATAAATGAAAGAAGAACATAGCCTTAGGACATCTGATTTCCTATATTTTGAAAAAAGAAGTATGATTTAATTCATCCAGAACAAGACTTTGAAGAACCACTCTACTACAACGACGCATCATTTAGGGCTATCTTCAATAAGGACGAGCCCAATAAAACTCATGTAGTTCTGAGTGAAACAGAAGAAGAAGCTGAACCTTCACATGCTGCTGGACCAAATTATCAGGATTTGGTTCAAAGATTTGACAATTTAGAGGCTCATTATCAAATTGAAACACACTTGCAGCAGCAAGATATTCAGTACAATCAGGATATGGGATTTATGCGTGATCAGATAAATGCCATTAATTCCAACATATTTATGATGAGTAATTACTTCAACTTCTTTGGTGCAGCACCACCTCCTCCTCCTCTAGATCAGGGTCCATCTGAATGATTTGTTTAGTGTTTGTTCAGTATTTATTCAGTGTTTGTTCAGCGTTTCGTTGTAGTTCATGTGTCAATGATTTCCTTTAGTTTGTTATTTTTTTTCCTTGTTTTAGTTTTGCTACTATTGATATCTTGAACTTCAAACTATAATGGCTTCATCCGATATCAATATATGTTTTAATGTTTTGTTGTTTAATGTTTTAGAAATGTGTGTTAGACTTTATGACATTCATTTTTTTAATCTTAATAGTGATTTATTCAAATTTATAAATTAAAATTAATTTCATTATAAAATATAATTTTTCTAAATTTAAGAGATGCTTATAACTTGATATTATTAGAATTTTCAATTCTATGTCTCTTATTTTAACTACATTATCTTTAATATTATTATTGCAATTTAGATGTTTTCTTATTTTATATTTATCTTTTCAATTAGTATTTATGCACTTAAATTTTTTTGAAATTTTAGATTATTGATTTTGGAAAAAATTCAATTACTCTTGAAAATTATACAAATGTACAAAAATCAAAAAGATTGTGCAAAAATTTTCCAATGACAAAAAGAGGCACACAATAAGTCCAAAGTAAAAAGATGCACAAAAATGTGCCATAAAAAAAAAGATGCGCAAAGCGCCACATGTGGTAATTACTTCTTTCCAGACTCTTTTAATCTCTCAATTTAAATTGATCTAATGTTCATTTATATTTCATATTGAAATTTGAAATATAAATTTTTTATTCATCCTTAGTGCAATGATTTTCTTTATCTTTATGTCTAAATTGACACATGCCTTTAATAATTTCTTTTTATTCTCTATGTTATATCACTTCTTAAATTATATAAAATCTTATGTTTTTCTAATGTTTTGATTTTATTTGCATACATTATTTCAATCACTTCCAAGATTAAAATATCAAATGAATTTCATACTTCTACTTACATTTCTAGCCTTCTTTTCTTCTTCACTTTTTGATGTTGTCAAAAAGGGGGAGAAATTGTTTGTTGCGTCTTGTGTGTTTTTATTTTTTTTATTTGTTTTATCGTATATTTTCGTATGTGTGTTTGACTGTTTTTGTTTTGTCTTGTGTTGTATAAAATTTTTGAAAAACAAATTTTTTTTAATTCAAATGCCTCCCTATTTTCATGAATTCATCATTTCAGGGGGAGTTTAGGAGATTCTTAAAATTTGAAATCCTACAAATAATAATTATTTTGCCATCATCAAAAAGGGGGAGATTGTAGAGAGAGTTGCTATTTGTATGTTTTACATTCTTGCAACTTGTATTGTTTTGATGATTTCAAATATTATTATTTTATATATCTTCTAACACTTTTTGAAAGATTTGTTTTTGCTCTAGTGTGTACTAACATTTCAGGAAAAATCAACTCCAAGCGATGAAGACTTCAAATTATTCACTTGTAAATTATAAGTTTTGAAATAAGAGGGAGAGATTGTAATTGAGTGAAAAATTACAACACACTCTTGGGGGAGAATTTTTTATGAACTGATCGTACAGGACGAACCTGTTTCGTACGGGATGATCATGTCAATTAACCCCTAGGAAGAGCAATGGATCGAACAGGCGGGTAGAAAATTTTTTAAGTCCTAATCGTCCAGGACGAATTTTGTATTCGTCCCGGGACGAACGTCTCTGGATTCTCACCTTGCACTGTTCGTCCAGATGAAAAGCATGGTTCGTACCAGGATGAAACTCTCTGTATGAGATCGTACAGGACGAAATGAACCTTCGTCTCTGGACGAAACTCTCTGTATGAGATCGTACAGGACGATATGAACCATTGTCCCTGGACGAAACTCTCTGTATAAAATCATCCCAGGACGAAACCTGTTCGTCCAAGGATGAACTGAACCGACTTACCTCAGTTGGTTACGTCCTGTAGAATTTTGGGAATCGACCTATATAATAACCGTTTCGTATCGGACGAACCTAGTTCATACGGTACGATGAGCGTGTACGAATATAGTTCGTACCAATATACATTAGGATCATTTCCAACACTTTAAGTAAAATCATCCAGGACGATCCACGATCGTACAGGACGATCCACTGCGTTCAGAATTGAAAACTTATAGTTTTTGGGCAGTTTTTCTTGTCTTTTATATATATAGTCGAAATTAGACTGCCACCCAATCTTTTTGCTCATTGATCTACGTGCCTATTGGAAGAAGAGTAAAGGAGAGAGTGAGAGAGAGCATTCAAAGAAGGATTTCTACCACTGGAGCGTGAAGGCTTCGCTTGGTGTTCAAAGGTTAGATTTCCTACTTATGATTTGAGATTACTTCACTCTTTTTCTTTCTTCCTTCTATATTTCGTGTGAAGAGATCTATCAAGGAGATCCGGTTCTCTGCCGACACTAGGAGAGTGTGAAAGGACGAACGATTCTCTGCCCACACTAGGAGAGTGTGAAAGGAAGAAGGGTTCTCTGCCCACACTAGGAGAGTGTGAAAGGACAACAGTTCTCTGCCAACACTAGGGAAAGTGTAAAAGGACAACGGTTCTCTGCCGAACCGGGTAGTGGTGAAAAGAGTGTTTGTAAAGGCTTCTCTGCCTTGCTGTGAGTGCAAAAGGAGCGACACTATTGATATTAGTGCAATACTCAGAGGGTGCCTCTGGGGAGTGGATGTAGGTCTGGTTTAGACCGAACCACTATAAATCGTGTGTCATTTATTTTACTGATTTTTATTTTCTGTATTTTTTTTTGTTTAAAAATTGTGGCTGAAATTTTTTTTATAAAAAAATCATTAAAGTTTAATTTCGATTCAATTTATCAAAAGAGGGATAATTTTTTTTAAAATACCAATTCACCTCCCTCTTGGTAGCTTTGGGACATTAACTTAGGTTTAACAACCTATTCACTAGACTCAACAATATGTATTCTTAAATATCTGTTGAGCTTGTAAGGGTGAAAATGATATTTATTAACCTTCTACAATTATATCATCTTCTTAAAAATTTGACATATTTTAAATCCTATGTCTAGGTATGCAAACATACTAATTCAATATTCCTAATTGTTCTTGTATTTCTCCGTCGAGGTTATACATCACACTAGGTTTTGACCGCATATATGATAACTATGCATATTAAATAAAGAGCGGAAAAACATTGAAAATATAATTTAACTTTATAGAACAAGAATCTTCATTAGTACTTAATATGTTTTCTACATCATTAATGCAAAACTAAAGAATTAGCCAGACATGGAATGAAAAATAAGCAAACTCATTTTCATTGAAATCTTGGAAGAACAAAAATACAAGAGAGTGATATCTCCATAAAAGATCAATGTATATTCTATGTACTCCTTCCTTAATGTACATAGTGGCTCAAACAAATACTGATTAAACACTTTAATGATTATATCTAGTACTTCTCTAGTCTATCTTAGAATTGAGTCAAAGAGATATCTAAAGTACTCTAAAAAGTACTAAAATTAGATTAGTGATCGAGCTCCCCTACAAACATAACATCTCTATTATTTCTAGGATAACACAAAAATTACAAGTGGTGTTGTGGCCCTTGAAAGAGTGGAACCACGACACCCTTAAAATGAATTAATGCTTTGACGTTGGAACTTCTATACCGCCGTTGTGCTTGTTGAAGTGGAATGATTACGTAGTGAACAGTCGTCTTGTTTTGCTGGTAAATCGTGTCCCTTGGAAGTTATAATTGCTACGCCGCGGTGCTGATGAATTTCAAACGCTACGATGCTTGATGGTAGATTTGGCGCTTAGATGTGATAGATTGTGCCACCACGACTCTTGAAGACAATGAACACGATGCTGCCATGTCCATGTGTGTCTCCTCGGTGGTGTCAAAGATAGCACTGTTGCATGGACTTGTTGGATGCTGTGATGTTTTTCTCTACTTTAGATTTTTTTTTTGCCATTTTTAAGTTTTTCTTGCACACAAATAATTAAAATAACATATTTAAACTAACAAAAATATAACATAATTTATGCTTTTCAAATTCTCCCCATCTTAAACCCTTGCTTGTCCTTAAGAAAATACCAATTTTGCTTAATTAAATAGCCATAGTAAAGATTGACAGTTTTAAATTACTAAAATATTAGATAATACATTAGAATCTAGAAATAGTGAAAATGAACATAGTTATCATTTTAGTTTGGAAAATACTAATAATTATCCTAACCAATCATTCTTAGCATTGCTTAATTAGAAGTTACTTGTTATGAAAACATTCATTGACTATTGAATTTTAACTTTAATAATAAGATTATATGTGTTTGTAATTAAAATTGAATTTTCATTAGTTCACAATTATTTGTATAAGTTTTTTCCATCTTGCTTGTTGTGAATTTTAGTATAAGATTGCTGTCAGATTCTAAGTTTTTAATTGATACCAATATTTGCATGTACTCTTTTTTTATTTAATTCTTTTCTTTTTTTTTTAATTCTTTTTTAAGTTTATTTTTTTCTTTTATTTTTTCTAGTACATAGTTAATAATTTTCAATATCAGTTTTGCTTATCATTTTTTTATAATCTTAATAATATTATTATATGGATTTAGTAGGTTAATTAATTCAAATTTGGTTTGCTTTATGATTTTCAATTTTAATTTACTCATATCTATTCTTTAACCTTAACCAATCATCATCAATTAGAGATCAATGCGTAAATAAATAATTTATATATTCTAGTAAGTCAATAACTTAAATGATTTAAGTTAGTTAATATTTAGTTTTTTCTAATCTATGGAGTATAAAGCAATGTTCATTTAAACTATGATATAGGATTTTACCATTATCATAATTTTATATAATTTTTAATTATTATTTTATTAAGGTTAGTTAGATAATTAGAATGCAGAGATATTAAAAAAAATAATATAAAAATTAAAGTATAAGGGAAATTTAATACATTGTAAATAATAACACAAACAAACGTAACAAACACATATTTTCATATAAATGATAGAAATACATAAAATATGTGATATAAAATAATAACTCAAATACAATGATAACTAGTGCTTTAAGGCTCCATAAAATCATCATAAGTGGGTTGCCTCCCATTAGTGCTAAGTTTAAAATTTTCAGCAAATTAAGCCAATTATTTCATTTTAGGATGAACTAATTCTATTATATTTTGCAATCAAACCAACATTTCAAGAAAAGTTTAGGAATCACATTCTTGAATGAACATTTTCTCTTGAGAACTACAAAGCATAATCATACACTATTTATTTTTGTGAACATAGATAATTTAAAATTGTCTAATGTTCTTATTGATCCAGATGCATCATTAGATATTATGACTCTTAGAAATCCTACATAATTGAAAGTGGATGCTTGTTAACTCATTTATGATAAAATGATGTTATGAGGATTCAATGAAAAGGGCAAGAGGGCTTTAGGTTTAAAAGCCCTACTTTTAAAATTTGGAAACATGAAAACTGAAGCCAAATTCATTATAATAAATTCCAAAACTTCTTTTAATGCTCTCCTAAATAGACATTAGTTTCATGAATATCATATTAAATACTCTTGCAAGGGAGCAAAGAAATGCATTAAAGTTTACTTGCAACCATTTTTAATTAGTGAAGTTGATATATACAAAAAGTCATTTCATACCATCTTCCTAAGAAGCAAACTGTCTTCTTTATAAATTCAAATTTGTTGAAGTGGAAGCAAAAGAAAAGAAAAAGAAAAGGAAAAATAAAAATAAAAACATTCCAATCTTAAACAATAAGTTCATTACTCAGCTGCTCCTCCCTCACAAATATGTTCGTAAATGGCTTAATGATCTAAATGAAGAGGTAAATGATAGAAAAATTATATAAAAAAAGAAAAAAAAAGTAAAATATGTGAGTAAAGGTGCCTATAATACATATATATTTTGAATCCTACTCGAAGGAGGAGTCATATGTGATTGACGAATATTCACAGGCTATAGAATATAGGAATCATATAAAATAATGGAAGTTTAAAATTTTTAAAGAAGTTAATAATGATGAGGATATAAGTTATGCAGAGTCTATCAAAGATTTTTTTTCCAGTTTTGCATGTAGAAACACATATGAATCCTCAAATTTTAAAGCATAGAAACAACTGTTTAAACATTTTGCATTTAACTATGCTAATTCTCTTTCTTCTATAGTCTAATCACTAAATGGTGTTTTGATTCTAATGCCATCAACAATTCTTGCAGGTCTAGTATAACCTTCATGTACTAAAATCCATAGGCAGAAGTCAACTGATTGTAGAAAAGTAGACACACGAATTTTTTAAAAATCAAAAGGAATGTGGTCAAGAGATCAAATATCATTCAGCAGTATTCCGGTTTCCAAGATTAGCCATGATCGTTTTTCAAAAAGTAGTCTAATCCTGAAATATGTAGTTAGTGTAGATTGTTAGACCTTTTAGAACTTTCCCAAGGCTAATCAAGAGAGAAAGAGAGAGAGAGAGAGAGAGAGAGAGAGAGAGAGAGAGAGAGAGAGAGAGAGAGAGAGAGAGAGAGAGAGAGAGAGAGAGAGAGAGAGTGTTGGGGGGGGGGGGGGGGGGTGGGGGGCAGGGAGGGGTGAATTAGTTATCTTAAAAAATTTCTTGGATTTTTAAAAAATATTTTTAGATTTCTTAGAAAATTAAATCACTGATCCTAAAATATGCAGTTGTTTAAAGAAATGACTATCACAGGATTTTTCAACCACAAAATTTAAAATGCAAAAAAATAAAAATGTATGAAAAATAAAAAAAATAAAAGAGAACCAAATTTTATAGTGGTTTGATCCAACTTGAGCTACATGCACTCCCTAGAAACTCCTTCTCCAGATATTTCACTAAATAATAGTGACTCTCGTTTTGCCACAACAGCAAAGCGGAGAAGCCCTTACAAATGCTTTTCTACCAATCTGGTGCAATAGAGAACCATCACCTTTTACACTCTCCATATGATGCCAGTGTATCATCACGTTCTTTTCACCCTCATGGTGAAGGAAGTGTACCATCATGTCCTTTTTCATCCTCCTGGTGAAGGCAGAGTATCTTGATCCAATATTGAAGTTCTTCTCCAAAGAGCCTCCAAAGAAAATGGGTATAAAATTGAAGAAGACAAAGAGATCCTCACTTTGGGAAACCTTGTGAATCCCTCACAACTCCCCCTATTAGATCTCTCACTATTCACTCTCAAAATTTCTCCCAAACATATTCTCAATGGCCACTCTCAAGAGAAATTCGCAGGCAAAAAATAATTAATACTTTTTTTGGATCACATATATAGAAAACACATAAAAACCATCCAAAAATTGAAATTTTCAAGAGAACCATCACACATTCGTATTGTATGATCATGAATTTTTTTGGTAAAAATAGTTCAAAAAATAAGGGCTTTGTTTGGTATGAACTTGACGAACTTAATTTCATACAGTATTAGTTGTCTGTATAAATGTAGATTGTAGTGTATGACTAGTTTAAAAAATAAATGTGTTCATTCAATATTATCTGGTACGAACCTAATTTCATACTCTATCAATGGTCTATAGGAATGCAGATCGTGTTGTAGTTCAAAAAATAAATGTGTACGCTCGGTACTTTCTAGTTCAAACCTATTTTCATACTTTTTGAGTCATCAATATGACTTGACATCGTATAATATGAATAGTTAAAAAATTTAAGCCATGATATGGTTAATTGCATTTTGGAGGAAAAATATGTCAAATTGTTTAGTTCGATTAGATATAGTATAATATGGTCAGACTTAAAATTATTTTTATCAATCTCCCCATGTGTGTGTGTGTGCACGGTTACCCAATTACAGTCACACTTGCTTAGACTCAAGAAATAAAAATAGAGATATACAAACTCTATTACATGAAATCCTATTATACCCTATTTTGAAGTCTTCAACATTCTGGAATAGTATATGCTTTCTCTGAAATATAAGTACAAACAAAAATATTTAATATATGCTAGGGGAAATAATAAAATCATAATAATAATATTTTATTGTCATAAAAAATCACAATTTTAATCTTGATTCATGAGTTGCAACATACATGTCCTTAAGAGGGATTTCGATCCCGTTAATGCTAAGAAGAGCTATATAAAATAAAAAAAAATCCTAGAGCTCAAAATCCCTTCTAAGTACAAGCCACAAAAAGCCTATGAAAAATTCTAGGGAGGCCAGGAGGCAACGCCCTAAACCTAGAGATCCACCATAGAGCTTTCAACAAAATCATCCTGCCAAAAATGAAAACCTCCTACAATTAGATGCATAACCAAGATCTGCAACAAAAAAAGAACTTACAAAATGAGATGTGAGAGAACCAACAGAATAAAATAATAGATAACATTAGTTAACAAGTAATAGTAACCACAACAACAATTATAAAAGTGACCCTCCATCAAAAGATCTATGAACTTGCAGCCATACCAGACATGATGGAGCAATAACAAAAGAAAAGGAAAAAATGTGCAAGCACCTAACCAAAAATCAATAAGCTTCAAAACCCGAGAAGGCAAGATAACACAAGTAACCATACAAAAAATCATTATATCCAAATAACAATAAATGAAATGAACTTGATGAGCATTCAGAGTGTGCATACTGAAAGGAGTTGCAACAATAGAGAAAAAAAATAAAGCTACAGATCCCAAGGCCAAGACTAGCAGCTGGAAAAATAAACAAGGGAAAAATAACTGCAACCTTCAAATCAACAATAAAAAGTGACATGGACCTAGCATAAGAGAAACCCCTACCAAATAAGAGAAATAAATCCCTTCCATAACCAAAAACATAAAATTAGAGTTCCAATTCCCAAGATAACTATAATACATAACCATAAGCCTTAACTCCAACCATTCCTGTAACCTATTGTACACATCAAACCAGAAATGACAATGTAGAGAAAAAAATTAATAGAAGAACTATCAATCTCAACAAGCCAACCAAAAAGAAATGGGTAATTCCATTAAATAAGCCTAAAAAAAAACTAAAGGGGACATATAAGGAAAAAAAACTAGAGAGTCAAAACAAATGAAGAGGGATGGGAAAATCCAGGTCAGGAGTATATTATATGTTTTGCAATCATTATATAAATTTGACAGCCACTCAAATCTAATTCAAAACCAACACATTCATCTCAAAGAAACCCTGTAGATGATGAATGGTTCAAAACAGACCGAGAAGAAATAAGAGATAAACTTCATAACCCGAAAGCAACAAGAGACCCTCTCCCAGCACTCCAAAAGGGAGAGAAAGCAAGAAGGAATACCTAACCACTCTTCATGAAAAAAAGGGACAAAAATAAAATTATCCGGGTAATGCTAGACACAAAATCATAGTCCACATCAACAACCCAAGAAAATAGTCCCTACATAATAGAATCTAGTACAGGAAAATAGGACCATAATAGAACATCTCATAAACTCGAGAACAAGAATAAATGAGTACCAATCAATATTTATTTCATAATCCAAAGAATTATGATCATATCCTAATTCAACCCAACCATACAAACTAGAAAAGAGTAAGAAAAGATACTAATGCAAGAAAGAAAACATAATGATAAAAGTGAAAAAAAAAAATAAGAGAAAAACTAAGCCACTCCCAGTCCCAACAGGCCAACAAAAAACTATAACTGAACACAGGGAAAACCCATTTTATCCAACCTTATGAAACCTTTTAAGATAGCAGGCAACGTGAGTAGTCAAGATCCATAAGGCAACTCAAAGAACAACCGTAATTAGCAAACCAATCAGCATAAGTATTAGCTTCCCTAAGAAAATGGGTTAGATTGAAGTTAAAAATAATTATAATATATTAAATTTCCCTAATGAGATAGAACAAATAAGGGCTACAAATATTAACATTAGAATTCTTCAGATAGTGTAAGCAATAAATAACATCAAACTCAATCAAATGGTTAAAAATACAAAATGAAGGATAGAGTCTCAACCCATATAAAATAGATGATAGTTCATTATAAATAACAGAGCTGCTATGAAAAGGGCCAACATAAGCCATAATAGTATTACTAGAAGAGTCCCTAATAATACCAGCACATCCAAAACTAGAGCTTTTGATGGAGCCATCAATATTAAATTTATAAGTATGCATAGCAGGCTTGATCAGAAAAACCACCCTAGGCTCATCAATAAAATGGTTAGCATTCATAGAGATACCAAAATTATAAACCATAAAAGAAACTCCTTTAAAGTTTTTAGCCCCCAAAAGATTGGCATTAAGAAACTTCAACACCTTATCTTTGATTTTATTAATAATAAGCTAATGGTTCTTGTTGATATTGTTAAAAAAAGAGTCATCTCTCACTAGCATAAGAACCACATAACTAGAATAGAGAGCACATTCGTGATATGACCTTTAGAATGGATAAATCACTTATTGAGCATGTCAATAATTATGTTAGTACCATTAAAGTGATAAGTTCTAAAAATATCATCAAAATGAATCAAAACATTAGTAGCAATAGGGCCAAAAATAAATATATTTTGCACATTCTCCTCATTGGAACAACATTGACATCTATAAGGTAAAATAAAACCTCTACCCTTTAACTTATGATATGTAGGAATTAACTTATGCATTATTATCCAAATAAAGATAAAAATAAAAGTCATAGAATATACCAAGGAAACTGAGTTGTTAATTCTAAAAGAATTCCAAGCCTCTTTAAATGTAAAAGTATCAATGTTGGAAGTTTTAAATAACAAACATTCATCAATATCTACATTTAATGGGAAATTAAGAAAAAAGTAATAACAACCTCTAGAAGAAGCTCAACAATCTTTTTGTAGTCCTAATTATTATCAATACTAAAAGAGCTCACTTTAATTAAAGTAGTGTTAGTATTGAGCATAATATCAATGGAGGATGAAACTAACTAGTGGCCATGCCAAAAGAAAATGTTGTCATAACCAAGACCCCATTGAATAATTTCCTCAGTTTCCCATTTAATATTACACAATCTTTTCAATATTTTAGAGTCACCTTTATTATAAAAATAGATATAAGAATATTTACCAATACAATATTTAGCCGTCCTAAATTTAGCCCAAAGGATTTGTTTGGTATGAAATTAAAACCACAATTTAATAGAAAAAGCATGATCTAAGTCACTCATATTATTGCAACTCAAATCCCCTTCTTCCATCACCACATAATACTTACTCCAAATAAGAGAAAAGCATTATGTATTAATTATTGGTACCCTTCCAAAAGAATTTATTAAACAATCTTTCCAACTAGTTTCAAACTACAATAATAGGGTCAAGGGTTTGAAACATGTAGTCAGGTAAGGAACATAAAACACTCCTAATGAGAATAAGTCTTCCCCCAAAGGAGAGCATGATAAATTCCTAAGAAGTCAAATGCCTTTGAGTAGAAGAAATAAGATTATTAAAAAAGAAAGAAATTCTCGTACCTTTAAAAGAGGCACACCCAAATATTTAATAAGTAATAAACTATGAATAAAACTAGTAATGCCTTGAATATTGTTAGTGCGCTCATGAGACATCTTACTAGGAATAAAATTAAACAACTCTTATTATTATTGAGAAAAAGACCACTAATGTTTTTAAACTTATGAAGAAATCTCTTGAGAATGCTAATCATATTCAAGGAACCATTGGTACAAATAATAAAATCATCAGTGAAGTTTAAGTGAGAAATTATAAAATCAACCATGGTCCCATAGTTATGATTGGGGTGATTATCATAAAGATTAATAATGCCTCTAAAAAAGTATTTCACAATAATAATAAATAAAGATGGAAAAATAGGATCACCCTGTTTTAAACCATGTGAAGACATGAAGAAACCATTACTTTTCCCATTCTCAATAATAGAAAAATAGCAACCTTCAATGTAAGTTTTGATTTTTTTTTGAAAGATACAAAAGTAATAACATTAAAATAAGAGGCTATTACAAACTACCAATAAGATCACATTCCTCCTTTAACAAATTAAGAAAAGAAGGATGAATAATACCCAAACTAATGTCATCCCAAAAAAAATTATTACTAATAGCAAGGTTAGTACAACGATTAGCTAACTTATTACAATCCTTGTACACACAATTAAAAATAACATGCTTAAAATATTTAAGAAAAGCAACCTCTTCCACCCAATTACCAACCTGGCTTTTTTACCATACTACGAAGAAACTTGATGATATTAGCATTATCACATTCAATTATAATTCCTTTATATTCCAAAGTCCAATTTTACATTATCAAGTTCAAGGATTGAATTTTTGAGAGCTCCAACCGAGATGCATCCCAATACACGCCTTTGAATCCAAAGACAATAAAAACATTCCTTTGTGATCCCTAAAACCCCCAACCAGCAGCCTTATATGTCTATAGTAAGGAAGCATTAACATTCACTTAGATCCAATCAGGAGGTGGAGGGTGCCAACAATTCATGAACAACCTATCTGGCTGATTACCACCCCAGATGTCCGACTTTACAAGACAACCTCCAAAAAAATCCAAGATTGAGCCAAAATTAATAGTGATGGTCGTAATATACAAGATGCTATCTTCAATACCACCATAAACACCTTTATACCTAGACTTCGATGAAAGAAAAATAGCATTGTAGTAAACCTTAACAAAACAACATTTCTTAGAAGCACATTGTTACAACTAAAAGCAACATTCATGAAATGAAACATAAATTAGTAAGGTAAAACCCCACTTATTCAGAACATGAATCACCTGAATTAGTTTCGAGCATCTCACAACCACATGTTGAAGAATTTCCACCTCCAAACAACCTCTAAGAAAAAAATTATCTACCATTAATCTTCTATACATTAGCAAATAAAAATTGGAGTTGCATCATGAAATAACCTCCATAAACAATTTTCTAAACGTGGAATCAGCTTTACCTTTTTAATCTAATTCCAAAATTGATTCGCCCATATGAAAATTTGAGAGCTAAGAAGCAAGAGCATAGATAATTTTACCTAATCTTAGCTGTATCAGTTCTAGTTGATCTTTAGGTAGATTAGGAAAAATATGAATATTACAGATTAGCACAACCAAATCTTCACCAAAATAAATCCTGAATTCGTCCTTACTCTAGTTTCCATTTAAAATGAACTTTTCCACTTTTATATCAACACTCCCTTGAGTAGAAATAAATATTGGCAATCTATTAAGAAATTTATCCAATATCCAAACATCTTTGAATACATTAATTGAATTACCAGATGCAACTTCCACCTAACAATGGGAGTAATAGCTTTAGCCCCGTGCAAAACAATCTTCCATGAAGGTGACGAACCCTTCTTTATCTCAAAATTCCAATTATGAGAACCATATCTAGCTTCCAAAATCTTGCATAACAGGGGACCCAAACCATTAAGTAATTTTTGAGCCAATTTGGCTTTTAAAGGACCCACCTTTCTCACACAAGAATGAAAAGCCCTTCCACCCAAATTAACTGGCTTACACAAGACATCCCAACTCACATAATGAAGGCCATTCTTTCCATCCTGCTTATGACAAATAAAATTTATGCATAGTTTGTTAATTTCAAAAAGAACACCCTTAGGAATAAGCAAGTGAGTACATTGAAAAATTTGAAGCGAAAAAATAACTGATTTAAGAAGAATAAATTTCCCCGCCAAAGAAACAAATTTATTTCCCCAAGCATTGACCTCATAGAATTCTCTAGAATATAGTTGAAGTCAACCCCTACTAGTCTCCTTAAGGAGATCTTCACCACCAAATAGTTCATCTCCTAACCGTTCTAAGACCCACCAACCTAAATATAACTCTTTTCTTCCTCTTTTTCATTGATTTCTTAAAGACCACAACAAATTTTTGATAATTTGTACTTTGGCTATACCAACTATAAAAGTCCAACAAGATACTCCTGACCTCCTTCACCATTTTAATACTAGCATAAAAAAAGTTCACAATATCATCTGCATATAACAAATAAGATATTCTCGAAATATTTGAGCTAAATTTTATCATAATATTATTACCTGTTTGAGCCAGTGCAATTAATAATAATTGAAAGCAAAGAATAAATAAGAATGGGGATAAGGGGCAACATTGCCGGAACCCACTCCTAGCCTCGATCCATTTTGAAAAATTCCCATTGATCAAAATTGAAAAACTAAGATCCTCCTCACATTCCATGACAAGCCTTGAAAACTTAACGGGAAAGCCCAAATACTTTGAAACTTTCTCCAAAGTGGACCACCCCATACTACCATAAGCTTGCTCTATATCAATTTTTAAAGAAACCAAATCTTTTGAAGATTTGGAAAATCTGAATTTATGAAAAACTTCTTCAACTATCAATACATGCTCCAATATAGAACGTCCCTTAAAAAATGTTGCTTTCTCTTTGGAAATGATTTTAGGAATAGAGCCATGTTGAGATTTTTGCAACTTAGTTCTTTGATTGTTGAAATTCATGTAACATGTATGTTTTTGATGATTCCACATATTATTATTTTAATTACAATCACTCATAACATATTTTAAATGTATTGCTTTTGTTGTTTGTGTGTACTAACATTTCAGAGAAATCATACTCCAAATTATTAAAGACTTCAAATTAAAATAGATTAGAGTTCATTATAAATAGAGTCTATATTTTTTAGTTTATTGAGTTTGAGAGAGTGTGATTGTAATTGAGTAATTGTGCGCACACACTGGCGAAGTGTTTAAAATTTGTAAAATTTTTTAAACTAATCATACTGTATGAATTCACTTTGTACCGGACTATTTGTTTAGTTAAACTCTCCTACGAGTAGTTAAATGAATGAGAGGAGAAAATTTTTCTAAGTATTGATTATACTGTATGGTAGGGAACTAATGAATACTGAAATGGTTAATAAAATTCTTTGTTGTTTGCCTACTACTTATGATGCTAAAATAACTACTATTACAGAGTCTAAGGACTTAAATGTTTATTCTATTAATAATCTTCTTGGATCACTAATTGCTTACTTGTAAGGAGTGAGTCAAAGAAAGATTGATGCATGAGAACATCAAAAGTAGAAGAACATAGCACTAAAAGATGATGACTCGAAGAGTTTCGGCCACAACCTAAGAATGAGGATGACATTGCCTTGATGATAAGGCAATTCAAGAGTTTTCTTAAAAAGAAGCAAAGGAGACGCCAGTAGTGGAATAAAGGTAAGTTCCACAAAAATGTCAAGGTTTCTAATAATGTGATTTATTATGAATGTAGGAAACCTAGACATATAAAAATAGATTTCTCTAATCTCAAAGCATCTCCAAGCAAGGAGAAGGTAGAGGAGAAAGAAAATGGGAGGAAGGGCAAGAAGAGATTTCAGAGAGATTTTTGGGTAGACTCAGCTTCAGATTCATCAAAAATAGAAAAAGAAGAAGTCACAAACTTATGCTTAATGACTAATAATTTTGATCAAAAAGAGATATATGACTTAACCTATGATGAATTGCTTGAAGTTTCTGAAATAATTCATATTGCATATAGAAAACTTAAGAAAATACATGCTAGATTGAATTTAGAATTGTAAGAATTATAAAAAGAGCATAAAACCCTTAAAAAAGATCACAAACAGATTGAAAACAACTACATGAGCTTGCTAAATGAATTTGATGATTTAAATAAGCAAAATGAATTACTAAAGTCATCCTATATTGAATTACAAAAAGAATTTAAATTTTTTAAGGATGAATATGAAAGTAAAGAACATTATTTAAAATATGATATTAATGTGTTAGAAGATGCTAATTCATTTCTTTGAACTAAGGTGAAAGCTCTTGAGGAAAATAGGACACTCCATATACTGAAGATTTTACTAATCCTTTTTTGATGTAAAAAATCTTAAAACCAATGAAGAAACAGATTTATTATCAGAGAGTAAAACACCCTTTTCATGAAGTTAAGTATTTTACTCATAGGATGATCATAATTATTTCACACACTTGTACCTTACATAAAAAAATTCATTTAGTGTGGACACCTAAGATACATATCATATATGTATATAATTTAATTTTTCCAAGAGGAGAACCCAAACTTGTTTGGGTTCCCAAGTCTAACATTTGATTATTTTATAGGAAATCTCTCAAACAAGATCTCGTGAGAGCATTTGGTACCTGGACAGTGGTTGCTCGAAGCATATGATTGGAGATACTAAATAATTCATATCACTGGAAGTCAGAAATGGAGAAAATGTTACACTGGGAGATAATACCACTAAGAAAGTGGTTGGCACATGTATTATCAGAAACTTGAATAACTTTTTCATTTAGAATGTTCTACTTGTAGAAGGCTTAAATCATAATTTATTAAGTATTATCCAGCTATATGATAAGGGTTATAGTATTAAATTTTTTCCCACTAGCTGCATATTAAGCCTTGGAAATGATGTATTTTATGGAACAAGGGTAAATAATGTTCTAGATTTGAACTATATTGAAACTCTTAATGCTTTTTGTTTAAAAATAATTTCTGATGAATCTTAGTTATGGCATAGGAGACTTTGTCACGTTAGCATAAAAAATCTTAGGAAAATTATCCAAAAGGATTTGGTTAGAGGTATACCAAAACTAGACTTTACTAAGGATCACCTTTGTGATGCATGTCAACTAGGAAAATAGGTGATGTCCTCATTTCATTCCATTAAGGATCTTAGAACTAGCAAACCATTAGAAATAATTCATATGAATCTTTTTGGACTACTAGCATTGTAAGTCTAGAAGGAAAGGTATACTGATTTGTGATAGTTAATGATTTCTCTAGATTAACATGGGTTAAATTTTTATTTCATAAGAGTGAATTATTTGATGAATTTAAATATTTTTTTGACTTTGATTTAGAGGAAACTAGGATGTGAAATTTTAATAATTTAAAGTGATCATGGAGGTGAATTTGAAAATAAAAAAATTGAGAATTTTTATAAAGAACATGGAATTGATTATAATTTTTTTGCACCTAGGACCCCTTAGTAGAATATATTAGTCAAAAGAAAGAACAGAATATTAATCAAAGTTTCTAGAGCCATTTTTGTCAGAATATTTACTTTCTAAATATTGTTTAGACTGAAACAGTTAGTACTACATATTATGTTATGAATAGGGTTAATATTAGATCAAAACTAAATAAAACACTCTATGAGCTTCTTAATGGGGAGAACACCTAATTTATCACATTTATATATTTTTGGATGCAAGGCGTTCATACATAATAATGGAAAATCTCCTTTAGAAAAATTTGATCTAAAATCAAATGAAGGAATCTTTCTTGGATTCTCTAGTATTGGAAAATGATATAGTTTTTTTAACAAAAGAACTTTGGTAGTTGAGGAGACCACACATGTTATGTTTAATGAAAACTGTATTTTGGAAGAGCTAACTTTGGAAGAGGATGATATAAAAAATAACTCCCAAAGGATTGGATGATAAACTTTGAAGATAATTTAGAAAAAGAAAATCGTTTGCCTAGAGAATTAAAATTTTCTAAAAACCACCCTAAGAAATTTGTTCTAGGTGAACCTAGCGAGGGTGTTAGGACTAGGCATGTACTTAGCAAAGAGGTCAACCATTCTAACTTTATTTCAATGATAGAACCCAAAAATGTTACTCAAGCACTTTTGGTTGAATTTTAGATTTTGGCCATGCAAGAAGAGTTAAATCAATTTGTAAGAAATGATATATGGGAATTGATTGTAAGGCCAAATGATCAAAGTGTAGTTAGAATTAAGTAGGTATTTAAAAACAAAATGAATGACTTAGAAGTTATTGTTAGAAATAAGGTTAGATTGGTGGCTAAGGGGTATAATCAAATTGAAAGAATTAATTTTGAGAAGACTTTTACCCCTATAAAAAGACTTGAAGTAAATCAAGGTTTTATTAGGCTTTGCCTATTTTAGTGGATTTAAATTATTTCAAATGAATATTAAAAATTCCTTTTTATATGGAGTGATACAAGAGGATGTTCATATTGAATAACTTTTAGGTTTTAAAAATTCTTAATTCTCTAAACATATGTATAAATTGAAAAATGTATTATAAGGATTGAAATATGAACTTAGGGCTTGGTATGAGAGGATAAGAGCTTTTATATTAAAAAAATCTTTTGTAAAAGGAAGTGTGGACATCACTCTTTTTTTTTGAAGAAATTAGAAGATGATATACTCATTGTTCAGATTTATATTGATGATATTATTTTTGAATCTTTAAATAATTTTTTTTTGATGATTTTTCTAAAATAATGAGTAGTGAATTTGAGATGAGCTTAATATAAGATCTTATTTATTTTCTTGGTTTTATCATTAAGTAAAATAAGGAAGGAACTTTTCTTAGTCAGTCAAAATACAGTAAGGACATCCTCAAAAAGTATAAAATAGACAATACTAAACCAGTAAGTACACCAATGAGTTCCTCAGTTCAGTTGGATAAAGTCTTAAAGGGAAAATATATTGTTCAAAAGAAATTTAAAGGAATTATTGGATCTTTGATTTATTTGACAGCTTGTAGACCAGACATTATGTTTAGTGTTTATTTGTATGCTAGATTTCAATCAGATCCAAAAGAATTATATTTGACAATAGTAAAAATGATTTTGAGAAATATTTTAGAAACTCAAAACTTAAGAATTTGGTATCCTAAGTATAACTCTTCATTTGAGATTATTAGATATTCTGATTCAGACTTTGCATGTTGTAGGGTTGTTAGAAAGAGTACATATGGAATATGTAAATTTATAGGAAATTCATTAGTTTCTTGGTCCAGTAGGAAACATAATTCTGTATCCCTATCTACTACTAAAGAGTAATATATTGCCTTAGGAAGTTATGTGGCACAAGTTCTTTGATTAAAATAATAATGGATTGATTTAGGATTTATAGTAGGCATAATTTCAATTTATTGTGATAATACTTGTGTCATTTGCATTTCAAAGAATCATATTCAAAATTCTAGAACCAAACATATAGATATAATACATAATTTCATTAGGGATCATGTAGCCAAAGGAGAAATTGAATTGAATCATATTTCAATTGAAAATCAATTTGTAGATATTTTTGTAAGACCTCTAGCCTTTGACACATTTAGCACCTTAAGGACAAGGTTAGGTGTGATTAATCTTAATTCATAGATAGAATTTTCTACAAAGTTAATATGATTGTAATGTGTGTTTTGATTTATCTTTACTATTTTAGTTTGTTAATATTTTTGTTTGTGTGTGTTTTTTGATTTTTGATTTTTTTGGGCTTTATTTTATTTGGACATGTATCACCTACCAAAAGTTTTGTTTTTAGTTTTCATACTATATATTTTAAGTGTTATATTCATATTATACAAATTTATTTTTATACTGTACAAATTATATAGCATGTTTATGATTGTTTTGGAGTTGAGTGCATAAAATTTGGATTTTCATATAGATCGTCCCATACGATCTGTATAGTTTTGTATGTATGCATGTAGATGGTTATCCAGGTAGAACCAATTATTATAACTGATCGTACATATGAAATTGTATTTCATATATATATAATCCATGTGTTATTTTCTATGGGGGAAGAACTTAACCATCATTAAAATGGTCTAAAATAATTGATTCTCCCAGATGAACACCTATTCGTTTGTACGATTGTATGGTCAAAAGTCTGTATGAAAGAACATCTCATAAATTGTGTGTTTATGAAAAGTCATTTGTTTTGGATGTTATCATTCATCCATATTAAAATTTTTTTGTCCCGTACGATATCAAGATCGTACATATGAACCATTTTTGTACTATACGATGGGTCTTTTTTCTTTAAATTGGAGGGCTTTTGAATTCATTTCCATTCACTTCTAAATCTTCCTTAATCCTTCTAGAGGCTCCAACTTAGGAATGACAAGTTCTTGCAAGCATTCTCAAGTTTCTAAGGGATCATCATCCAGGGGTGGGGACGACAACTTCTTTTCTAAAGGTAATGAGGATTCTTTCTATAGGTATATAGCCACAAAAATCACTCCTTCAAAACTTTTGATTCAAGATGAAATCCACTTTTCCGTTATGCTTCTATTTGCTTCAACCCAGCTCTCCTTCATTCTAACTTTGATCTACGTTTATCATAGAGAGACTTCTCATTATTTCCTAGATAATATGAGAGTCAGTGAGGATGAAAGAAGGATAACTTATTTTGTTAAAAAAAAAAAAAACAGGTGGAAATCACTAAGGAAGATCTAGACACCTTTCTTCACTGAAGGACTCGTGGGACTAGAGCACACAACTTTACCTCTAAATATGACTATCATTGGTCTGAGATAAATAAAACTCTTAGAGGTATCACTCAAGTATGTCACTTAGCTAGAGTCTACACTTTGAATCAAAATGCCAGGGTCTTCCTGTATGTCTTAAAAATTTCAATCATTCCTAAGGCTGGTGATCGCATAAATATGACTCCTCTTCTGTCCATCATTACCAATTTAATCATGACTGGATAACCTATAGATGAGGCCTAACTCCTCTTGGATTACATTCATAACCTTTCTAAAATTGGGCTTCCTCATCATAAGAAGAAGAAAAATATTGCTCTAGTGTTGATTCCGTATAGGTTGTGAAACCTAAGCTATTGTCCCAAGGCTAACCAAGAGGGGGGTGGGGGAGGGTGAATTGGTAATTTTAAAAAATTCTCTTAGATTTTAGTTAAAAAACTATTTTTGTTAATTTTCAAAAGTGATTATCTTTTTTAAAAAGCTTTTTAACAATGACAACAAAATTGTAGAAAATAAATTGTGGAAAATAAAAGACAAAGATTTATAGTGGTTCGGTTAAACACGACCTACATCCACTCCCTGAAGACTCCCTCTTCAGGTATTACACTATTACCAAAGTGTCTCTCCTTTTACCCCCATAATAAGGAAGAGAAGTCTTTACAAATCCTCTCTTCCACCAATCCCTAGTACAACAGAGAACCGTCGTCCTTTCACACTCTCCAAGTGTCGGCAGAGAATCATTGTCTGTTTAAACTCTCTAAGTGTCGACAGAGTACCATCATCTGTTCACACCCTGTAAGTGTCGGCATAGTATTGTCATCTGTTCATACCCTCCAAGTGTTGGTAGAGTATTGGATCTTCTTCAAAGATCTTCTCACGAGTAACTAGAAAGAAGAAAGGAAGAGTAATCACCAAAAAATACAAAGAGATCCTTACCTTTGAGTAACCTTGTGAACCCTTCACACTCCACTTGTAAGAAATCTCTCTTAAATACTCTCCCACACTCTCTTTTTCACTTGCTCTTGAAAATTCATGAAGAAGTACTCTTTCACATTAGTTTTAATAGACCTTTTATATCAAGACACAAAAAACTGTCGAAAAAACTAAAATTTTTCATTTTGATCGAGTACGTTCATACAATACGATCGTATATTCACACGTATAAATAGTTCAAAAACTATTACATATGAACCTTTTGTGAATATATATGAAAAGAGTTTGTACACACTGATCATCCAGTATGAATCCTATTCATACTATACGAATAGTTAGAAATTTTTTCATCTTTGTCAGGATGAAAAGAGATCCCATAATTTTGTACTCTGGATGGAGTATATATGATGATGACCTTATACTGAATGACCAGTTCAAAATTTTTTTAGAGTTCATCTAGATGAAAAGGGACCCAGCCAATTCTTACTCTAGACGGCGTACATATGATGAAAACATCATATGGCACAATCCATTCAAAAAATTCTCAAATTCATCTAGATGAAAAGGACCCATCCAATTTGTACTATGGATGGAATACATATGATGACAACATCGTTCGATACGATCAATTCAAAAAATTCTCAAATTCTTCTGGATGAAAAGGGACCCATCCAATTTATACTCTAGATGATGTACATACGATGATGACATCATACGGTATGATCCATTCAGAAAATTCTCTAATTCTGTTTTTTGAAAAAAGCAAAATTTGCTACTAATAAAGGAAAAAAAAGCAGGAAACAAAAACAACTACAAAGTAGATTCCTCCTCATGATTTTAACAAATGAAGGAGGAACCCTATCCAAGCATAAGTCTTCCCAAATAAAATTACTAACAATAGCATAGCTAGCACACAAATTAGCTATCTTATTCCCCTCCATCTTTATGCATTTGAAAATTACATTATTAAACCCCTTTTAAGAATTCCAATTCTTCCATCCCCTTGAATCCTTGATTCATAGCATGGTGGATAGCCTTAATGACGTTTGAATTGTCACTTTTTATGATTGCTCCTTTATACTTAATCATCCAATCCTTGATAACCTATTTCAAGGATTTAATAGCAAGAAGTTCCAATTGATAAATATCCCAATGAGTGTGAGATTTGCCAAAGGCTAACAAGAATCTCCCTTTGCAGTCCCTTACTACTCCACCGACGCCTGCTCTATATGAAGAACAAAGAGAATCATCTACATTGATCTTTAACCAATCGGGTGGAGGGGGATGCCAAGTATTAGACAACCAATATGACTGGTTAACATCCCCTATTTTCGGACTTAAGTTAAAAATCAATTTAGAAAAGGATGACAAGCTAATTGCATTAGCTACTATGGAATTTACACTTTCAACAATTCCATCATGTAGCAATTTGTTCCTAGCTTTCCATGATAGGTACGCAACATTATAATAAATATTAATAAACATACCATTAACCTTAGATGTTGTGTCGAGCCAATTGCAGTAATCTTCAAAACTTTCGAATGTAGGCATATGAAATCCCCAAACATTCAGCAAAGAAACCACCTCTCTTAATTTTATGCATTTGAATAGGATATGTTCTTCATCTTCTATACCCGTTGCACATCTTGGACAAGTATCATCTTCTTGTAATCTCCTGTGAGCAAGGAACTGATATGATGGAAAAGAATTTTTGAATAGCCTACAATAGAAAACTTGCACCCTTGGATTAACTTTCGCCTTCTTAATCCATTTATTCCACCTGAGGACCTCTTGATGTTAATACAAGATTCAATGATCATCCCTGTAATTGACTCTCCAGAATTTTGATATAATAGCTCTCTCACATCTTCAATTTGTTCTTCATTGATTTTGATCTTAAGTATAAGATTCACCATATCACTTCCAAAGACCTGCATCAAATTAGTAACTTTCCATCTCATTTCTTCAATAAATCTGCTTAATTTAAATTCTCCATCAGTTTGTGGTACAATAAAGGTTGGCCATTTGCCAATTCTTCTATCCAAGATCCACTTGTCTTTGAAGACATCAACCGCTGATCCATCAGCTATACTCCATTTTAAGAAAGGATTAAGAACTCTTCCTCCATCACATATTATTTTCCAAGAACAAGAAGAGGAATTCTTCTTGACATCTTCATTACCCACTCTCATTCCATATTTAGGAGCCATTAATTTATGTAACAGAGAGTTGCTGTTAAAAAGATATCTCTAAGTGATTATAGCTCTAAGAGGATCCACTCTAGAAGTAGAAGAGAACAAACCCCCACCACCAATGCTTTTGGGTTTGCATAAATCCTCCCAGCTAATGTAGTGCATTCCCATCTTGCCGCCAGATTTATTCCAAAGGAATCCTCTGCATAATTTTTCAACCTCTTTAAGAATTCGGATATTAACCAATGAATGAGTGCTGTAGAAATTAGGAAGAGATAGGATTACTAATTTGATCAGAGTAAGTTTTCTAGCCAAGGATAACACCTTACTTCACCATATATTAAGCCTTTTAAGTGTCTTCTCAATGATAAAATAGAAGTCACTTGCTACCAATCTTCTTAAGGTTAATTTTATACCCAAATAGAAAAGCTCCTTAACTTGTTTAAAGCCCACAGTTCTTGAAATAGTTTTCTTCCTTCTTCTATTTACATTCTTCCCAAAAATCGATGCAGATTTTTCTGTGTTAATGGATTGGCCGGTCCATTTACTGTAATTTGAAAGAATGTTCTTGACTTCACAAGCAGCTTTCTTGGAGGCTTCCGAGAAGATGAGGATGTCATCTGCATAAAGTAAATGGTAAATACGAAGACCATTCATGCTTATGGTAATACTAACTGAAGATTGAGCAAAAGCATTCGCTAGTAGTTGAGAACAAAGAATGAACAGTAAAGGAGACAATGGACATCCTTGACGAAATCCACTATCAGCTTTTATCCATTTAGATAACTTGCCACTTATGATGAAAGAAAATCTTGGATTCACAGCACATTCCATTATTAGCTTTGAGAACTTGGGCGGGAATTCAAAATAATCCAAAAATTTCATAAGTGTAACCCATCTTATTGAGTCATATGCTTGCTCCATGTCTACTTTGTAAGACACCATCCTTTTAGCTGCCTTGGAAAATCTGAGCTTATGAAACAATTCTTGAGCTATCATTACATGATCGGATATAGATCTGCCTTTAATAAAGGCAGTTTGTTCATCCGAAATAAGAGGAGGAATCACCTGAATCAATATGTTCAAGATTACTTTTGCAGCCACCTTATAAAAAGAATTACATAAGCTTATGGTCCTGTAGTTGGATGACAACATAGGATTTGAAACCTTTGGAATGAGAACAATCAAAGTACTTTTCCAATCCTTGTCGATCTCTCCATGACATAGGAAATGGTTTATAGCATTCATAAAATCACCTTTAATTATTTTCCAGTAACTTTGGATGAATGAGTATGTGATGCCATCGCAACCAGGAGCAATATTCCCTCCCAATTGATTGAGGACGAGTTCAATTTCTTCCACTAAAAATTCACTGGATAGCAGATTTTTGTCTTCATTCTTCAATATGTTTCTAGGTTTCTGCCACCCTTCAGTAATACATTGCCTCTGTCTCCATTTTGATTTAAAGAATTTCCATATTACTTCTTCAATCTGATTTGCTTCTTCCACAACCGTGCCATATTCACTTTTGATTTTGACAATTCTATTTAAACTCCTTCTAGCACCTGCAAAAGAATGACAGAATCTAGTGTTACAGTCACCATAAGTTAACCATTTTGTTTTGGTCCTTTGTTTCGACCAACCATTCAGTAGAGCTAAAGTAACATTAAATTCATTTTTCTTGGCTTTTAACATCCAACTCTCCTCATCAGTAAGCCAACCTTTATCAGATTCAGAAATATGAAGCTTTAAAATGTCTTCCAAAAGACATTATTTGAGCAAATTGAGATCCTTCAATTTAGCTTTACTCCAATAAAAAAAGGTTTTTAAAGATCTTTTGAATTTGGAATTTAAAATATGAGAAGGAGTACCCTTGTAGTTCTTGTTCCATTCCTTTTTCACCACAGATAATGAGGCCGGGTTGGATGCCCATACATCCTCAAATTTGATACTTCTTCTTGTTGAAGCATCAGGGGAATTGATATGTAGAATAATTGGACTATGGTCTGAGGAGATTCTAGCAAGGTGTCTCAAAACTAAGTGTGAGGAACAATTCAAAGCCATAGAGTTAAGGAAGCACCTGTCAAGTCTTTCCAAGATCCGAGCTCCTCTGATTTTATTGTTTCACCATGTGAATCTTGGGCCAATAAATCCTATCTCATGATAGTGATTATTGGTAAAGAAAGCCTCCATCTCTTTAGGACATTGTGAAAAATGAGAATTCCTTCCGCCTCTTTTGTCTACCATGGAAGTGAGACAATTAAAGTCTCCACCTATCACCATAGGATATTCTTCCAAAGAGTACATTCCCAATAATTCCCAAAACTCCCTCCTTTTGAGCAAGTCTTTACTTCCATATATTGAAGCCACTCTCCATTTATCTTTGCCATAAATGGATAAATCTCCTATGATACATTGAGAAGTAGAACCAAGCATTTAAATATCAGCCAAGTAAGAATTCCACAAGGCAATAATTCCTCCTGAGAGTCCAACCGAAGGCACCAATACCTATTTCCAACCATTTCCCAACAGCTTCTTTGCTTCTTCAATATAGAAAGAAGAAATTTTTGTTTCCAATAAACACAAAAACACCACATTATACAATTTAACAAACTACTTTATGTATAGAGAAGCTCCCTTCTTCCTTGCTCCTCTACTGTTCCAGAAAGCCAAAGAATTCATGGTTGAAGACTTATGGGGGAAGTCCCCACAGTGCCTTTCGCTTCTAACTCCATTCTTCTTCTCCTTGTTTTGCTACTAATTGGACCATTATCCTTTAATTGCTTAGATTTCTTCTTCTTAATAAACCTGGAATCCTCTCCTATGTTGATTTCTATAGAAACATTCCCCTTGCTTAGATTTTCCTCTATTTTCTCATACAGAGGTGCCTTCTTTGCTGGAGAACTGATATTAATCTTTTGAATTATTTACCCATCTTCAATTAGCTCACTAATAACATTGAATTTGTTCTTAATAATTGGAATAGAATTGTTATTTCTTATGTATGCTGCTTTGGTAGGCTAATCCAAAGTAGTGTTGACATAAATTGCATAGTTATCGCTTTTACTAGGCTCTTCTCTTATAACCATACCCAATTTTTCTTTTATACTTTCTTCCTTCTCAGCATTGCTTTTGTCTTCTAATTTTTTCCACACCTTCCTTATCAAAGGCCTTTGAATATCTTTTTTGAGAAAACTAACAGTTTTCTTTCTTCCATGATTTACTATGAGCCAAGGTCCATATTTAGTTTCTTCATTGATATCTCCTTCATCTCCTTTGTCTTGTATATCATTACCTGCTACTGAGATAGCCACAGCACCATTCTTCTCTTGGGTTTTTGAAGTAGCTTTCACTTCTTTGCATACATCTTGACCATGCCCGATTAATCCATATTTGAAGAAAAAGTTTGGAATGCGTTTATATTCTATTTTATGGAAAAATTTACCAGAAATTCCTTCTACCCAAACACCGACTGGGAGCTTCATGTCTAGTCTGATTTGAACACACACCTTTCCAAATTCTCTTCTTTCCCATTGGAACATATTTCCATCTAGTAAGATTGGTTTTCCAACCATAGAAGCGATTCTACAAATATTTATGTTATCCCAACTGTGAAAAGGTAGATTTGGAAGTCTAATCCAAATCGGTGAAGTTAAGCCTTTCAGAGATGTTGGAGAGAAGATTTTGGACCATTTGTCCATCCCAATTATTTTACCATTAACAAACCACGGTCCGTTAGTAAGGACAGATTCCAAATTCTGTGGTTCTTGAAACGAACAGAGGATCCATCCCATGCTGAGCATGGTAAGATGAAATTTACCTTATTGTGACCATTGCTTCCTAAGCTCTGAGCTAATGAATGTCAATGGTGTTTCTCCTCCAAAAATTTTAATTACCAAAGAGTTATTTAGTCTCTTGGCATTTTCCATTTCATTCTTTTCATGTAACTTCATAGTCATTCCATCTTATGCTATGAATTCTCCCAATTCCAGTTCTGAAACCGGAATGTATTCTCTCTTCCTCCAAACATTAGATTGATCAGCATCAGTGATTCATTCAGGAATTAGACCAGCATCCATGCCACAATTATTTTCAACTGATTCTACCTCTCTTACTTTAAGTAGATCACTAAAACGAGCTGTAATCTGCATCTTAGAAACATGAGTAGAACCTTCAGCTTCTGAACCTTCTTCTTGAATCCTAATAATTTCTTCAAACGAAACCGAGAATTCTTTAGTGCTTGATAAATCCTTATTTGCTTGCTCCATATTAGTATTTCCATGAAAATTAATGATCTTCTCATTTGGCAGCATATTGGGTGGAGATGCTTTGAAACCTTCATTAATCAACAAATCTGCACCAAATTTGATTTTCTTGACTTTCTCTTCCATTAAAAATAACCTTGCCTTTTCCCATAACTTATGGTTCCTTCCTCACAACAAATCCACCTTCATTAATTACCAAGCTTGTGCCTCTTCCTCTAGAAATGTTCACATGGTTTAGGATCACCCTTCCATCACCAAAAGCTGGTGGAGAAGATGAATAAGATTTGACCGCAGTTGATGGAGGCTTAGAACTAGTTCGGCAATCAATTTGAAAACCTCCGGCCAAGGGATGCCAGCAAGAATCTGTCGCCATCCAAATTTCGTTAAACCCGCAAAGAATGAAATTTGAAAAAATCCTGTTTCTCCCTCTTCGTTTCCTCAGACGTTCTCTCTCTACTTTCTCTTCATATCCCAAAAATTCTCAAATTTATTTGGAAAAAAAGGGACCCCTCCAATTCTTACTCTGGGTGAAGTACATACAAAAAAAGGCTTTGCACAGTATGATTCGCACTTAGTATTTTTTTTTACCTACTGTTCGTTTGTCTACTCGAAGGGAAAAATAAATGAACATATATCCCATATGAAGCTAATTTGTATTGAACAATTAGTTTAAAAATTACAATTTTAAACACTCCCCTAGTGTATGTATGTGCATAATTACTCAATTATAATCACACTCTCTCAAACTTAATAAAAATCAAAATACTTACTTCATTTATAATAAACCCTTATCTAGTCTAATTTGAAGTCTTCAATAATTTGGAGTATGATTTCCCTGAAATGTTAGTACACACAAACAACAAAAAAATACTTCTAAAATATGTTAGGAGAAATTATAATCAAAATAATAATATTTGAGAATCATTAAAAACATACTTGTAGCAAGAATTTCAACAATTGAAAAACTACGTTGCAACTAACTCAAACAATCTCCCCTTTTTGATGATGGTAAAATAATTATTATTTGAGTAAAATTGAATGCCCTAAATTTCTCCTTAGCTCCCCCTAAAAGAATAAATGTGTAAATATAGGGGAATTCCATGAAGAAAACAAAAATAAAAAACCTTTTTTTCAATAATATACAAAACACAAATAACAAAAAAAATTAAAACAAAAACACCCCAAAAACAAAATACAAACACAAGAAATTACAAAAGCAAAATAACACAAAACAATATTACTCCCTCTTTTGACAACAATATGTTGCAAATTCAGGCCTATGAACTATGTTTTGATGATTGGCAAACACTCTTACTTGACTTAGACTGTCTTTTACTACTGACTTTTCAGGAATCAAAGATCAGACGAAAAAATGGAGCCAGCTCAAGATGGGGTAGATTAGGGTTGAGTCAGTCTGTAATTTTATTTTTCCCCTCTTGAGTCAATTGTAATCTTTTGTGTGACTAATGCTAAGTAACCCAACACACACACACACACACACTTGAGAGACTTAGAATTTTTATTTTTACTCAAATCGGCCAGGATGATATTTTACATCGTCCTGGACGATCGGGCTTAAAACAGAAAATCTAATCAGGGGTCTTAATTAAGGCAGCCCTCATTAGCCAATCATCCTGGACAATACGTGTATCGGCCAGGGCGATAAGCTCAAAATAGAAAGAAATTACGGCCATAAATAATTAAGGTATTATGTAATTTTTGATAATCGGCAAGGACGATCTTGGATCGGCCTGCACGATATTCACAATTATGTCTTAATTAATCAAACAAATTAAGGAAGTAATTAAGGATGATTGATACGATCATATCAATCAAGAAAATCGCAGGTTGGCTAGGATGATCTATTCAAAAACCTTAGTTACTTCTGGACGATAAATATCGGCCAGCACATATTCAGGGCGATGTGCTGGACGATCGGGATCGGACAGCTTGAATTCAGGGCGATGCTCTAGACGATTTTCCTCTGATTTGAACTGATCGGCCTGGACGATCATGTGATCATCCTGGATGATCAAACCAATTTTTAATCGTCCAGTTTGCATTCAGGGCGATGCTCTGCCTGATCTTCTGAGATTTGTACTGATCGGCCAAGACAATTTCCATATCGTTCTGGACGATATAGTCGGCAACTTACAGTTAATGAGCTCCTTTGAAGCTCTTCTATTTAAGAGCTCTTGTTCAACATTTTTGAACATCTTTTACTGCTGCCTTGACCTGAGAAGACCTTGAGGAGAGAAAGAGAGAGAGAGAGAGAGAGAGAGAGAGAGAGAGAGAGAGAGAGAGAGAGAGAGAGAGAGAGAGAGAGAGAGAGAGAGAGAGAGGATCTTGTGAGGGGGAGCTTGTGAGGGGATTCACAAGGGTTTCTTCAAGGATCCCTCTACTTCTTATTCATCTAGAGTTTCTCGTCCAAAGAAGGGTCGGTAGAGGTAAGGATTCAGCAACTGTTAGTGGTTCTCTGCCAGCTTCAGGAGGAAGCAAAAGGAGATAGGTTCTCTCTCTTGCCTGGGTGGCAAAAAAAGGTTCTTTTAAAAGGCTTCTCCGCCTAGCTGTGGGGGCTAAAGGAGAGTCACGATTGTAGTGCAATACTCGGAGGGCGCCTCCGGGGAGTGGACGTAGGTCGAGTTAACCGAACCACTATAAATTTCTGTGTTCTTATTTCTTGTATCCGCACTTTAATTTTCACACTTATTTTTCTTATGGTGTGATTTTGGTTTATGTGATTTTACTTCTTTGTGAAAAGAATTTTTAAAATACCAATTCACCCCCCTCTTGGTTAGCTTGAGCCAGTTCTATAGGGCTTAACATTCCCAACAAACTTTCACAATAAAATAGGAAAATGAAGATTGAAATGAAAGAAGTCATATGAGAAATCTTAATAATTGATCATGAAAGAGATTGAAGTAGAGATGCAATAACAAAGTTAATTATCATTAGATGAAAAAGAAAGATTCAAAAGATTTAAATTAAAGTATAACATGAGATAAGAAAAAGATTGATTAAGGCCATGAAGTATTCTAGACAATTAGATAATGAGAATTATTGCAAAAGTGATAAAATGAAAATTAGTTAATTTCAATTTTCAAAATAAATTAAAATTGAAAATTAGATTGATTTGAAATAAAGATTAAATGATAGAGAAAAGAACATACTCAATTGATGACATTGCTCATCTTTTTAAATATTTGGGGTACACTTTGTGCATCTTTTTATATTTAGGCTAATTTTGTGCATCTTTTTTAATTTTGTGAACCATTGCACATTCTTTCAATTTTAATACACATTGTGTATTTTCTTTTTGATATATATTTTTTATAATTGATCTTTCAAAAATAAATAATCTAAAATAAAATTTCTCTAATTATAAAGATAATTTTGTTGAAAAGAGAAATAAAAAATAATAAAATATCAAATTTGCAATAATAATATTCAAATTATGTTTGCCTAAAAAGTCATGAGATTGATATCCTTAACATGACAGAGTTATAAGTTAACTTAAAATTTTGAAAAATTAGAATTTATAATGAAATTAATTTTGTAATGCATGTTAATTTATAACACTTTTAGATCAATTAAAAATTGATTTATCATATATACAAACTCAAATTTCAAACAAGGAATAAAAAATCAAAAGAAGACATCTTTTATTGATATCAAATAAGGATTGGATAAATTAAGACTAGTGATATCAACTATCATAACATTAAAAATATCAGAATATGAACATAAAACTAAACAAAGACGAGTACAACAGAAATACATAAATAATGAAATCATCATGTCTAGATAGAATTGGCAACAACAACTACAAAGAAATGTAACTAAAACTCTGAAGTTCCTTGGTCTGGAGGAGGAGGCTAGTTGAAGACTGAGAAATTGTATTCATCATTACTATATTTATGTTCATCGAGTCAAATTGATCTAAGATCCACCCCATGTCTTATTGGTACTATGCATCTTGCTGGTTCAAGCTAGTCTAAATTTGATCAAAATATTGATCAAAGTAACTCTCCATCCGGTCAAAATACTGGACCATCTCCTGAAAGTCATGTCCCTGACCAGGTGCAGATGCTCCTCCTTCTTCCTCAGCATCCTCATTAGAATGCTCATTCCTCCTAAAAAGAGATTAAAAAGAGGCATTGGTGAAGTAGATTAGCATTTCGGTGGGAATCTCAGGATGAAAAATGTTGTACTTCTTTTTTAAGATATATGTCACTAAGTGTCCTAGAGTAATATTTTTCTTTCTCATATGAGAAGGAAACCTAATCTCAAAAAGGTTATGAATGTAATCTAGAATAAGTTGGGCTTCATTAATTGGTTATCCAGCTTTGATCAAATAGGTTAAAATGGATAGAGGAGGAGTCATGTTTATACGATCACAAGCTTTAAGAATTACTGAGGTTTTTAGAACATGCTGGATGATTCTTGCATTTTGATTTAAACTATAGACTCTTGCCAAGTGACCAACTTGAGTAACACCTCTAAGATTTTTGTTTATTTCAAACCAATCATTATTAGATTTAGAGGTCATAGTGTATGCTCTGGTCCCTTGAGTCCTTAGGTGCAGAAAAGTTCCTAGAACTTTCTTAGTGATTTCTCCCTGTTTCTTTTGGACATATGATTTTATCCTAATCTCATCCTCACTAAAAATTATATTTTCCAAGAAATAGTGAAAGGTATCTTTATGATAAGAATGAATTATATTCAAAATAAAGGCTAATTGTGTTGAGGCAAGAAGAGGCATTACTTAAAAATGGATATCTTCTTGTATCAGTAGTCTAAGGGAGTGATTTTGGAAGCTATAAACCTATAGAAGGAATCCTCATTACTTCTAGATTGAAAGTTTTCATCCCCACTCCTGGAAGATGACCCCTTAGAAGCTCTACCGTACTTGCTGGAACTTGACATTCCTAAATTGAGAAGGATTCAAGGTGGATGTTGAAGTGAATGAAAATAAATTCAAAATCCCTCCTAATTAAAGAAAAATGACCCTTCGTATAGTACAAAAATAGGTTTGTGCATACGATCGTGAGATCATACGGGATAAATTTTTTTGTATGAATGAATAAAAATGTTCAAAATAAAACGACTCTTCATAATCACACAAGTTACGAAGCATCCTTTTGTACTGGATTTTTGACCATTCAATCATATAGACGAAGAGGTGTTCATTCAGAATGATCAGTTATTTAAGATTATTTTAATGATGATTAGGTTCGCCCCCATAGAGAATGACACTTGGTTCGTAAGTATGAAATCAAAATTTGTAAATACAATAAGTTATAATAAATGATTCTACACGGATAACCATCTACATGCATACAAACGAATGAATACAGATCATACGAGATATAACAGTTTTGTACAGTATGATATATATGAGAAAATTAAACTTTTTATGCAATCACCTCAGAAACAACAGTCATGCTATAGAATTCATATAATATGAAAATAATTTCGTACAGGATGAATATAATACTTATAAAATTTAGCACAAAAAACCAAAAAAAAAAAAAAACTTTTGATACATGATACATGTCCAAATCAAACAAATCACAAAACAACAAAACCAAAATCTAAAAACACACATAGACAAACAAAAACATAAACAAACAAAAATAGAAAACTACACAAGAAAATATATCAAGTTTGTAGAAGACTTTATCTAAGCATTAAGATCGATCACATGTTCTTAATGTGCTAAAAGTACCAAAGGTTAATATTTTTGTAAAAATGTCTACAAGTTAATTTTCAGTTGAAACATGGTTCAATTCAATTTCTCCTGTGGATAAATGATCACTAATGAAAGGATTCCTTATGCCTATGTGTTTGGTTATAGAATGTTAAATAGAATTCTTTGAAATACAAATCACATTAGTATTATCACAATAAATTGGTATAGTGCCTATTAAAAATCCTAAATCAACTAACTATTATTTCAACCAAAGAACTTGTGCCACATAACTTCTTATGACAATATATTCTGCTTCAGTAGTAGATAGGGCTACGAAATTCTTTTTTCTACTGGACCAAAAAATTAAAGAATTTCTTATAAATTGACAAGTTCCAAATGTACTCTTCCCATCAACCCTATAACCTACAAAGTCTGAATTTGAATATCCAAAAATTTAAAATGAAGAGCCATACTTAAGATATTAAGTTCCTAAGAGATATCTCAAAATCCCTTTTAATGCTATCAAATGTGATTCTTTTGGATCTAATTAAAAGATAGTGCATAAATAAACACTGAACATAATATATGGTCTTCTAGATGTCAAATAAAGTAAAGATCCAATAATTCCTCTCAGTTTCTTTTGGTCAATAGTTTTTCCCTTTTGGTCCTTATCCAACTGAACTGAGGAACTCATAGGTGTACTAACTGGTTTAGCATTATCCATTTCATACTTCTTGAGGATGTTCTTAATATACTTTGACTGGCTAAGAAATATTTCATCCTCAATTTGCTTAATTCTAAAACTAAGAAAATAACTAAGATCTCCCATTAGGCTCATCTCAAATTCACTACTCATTATTTTGAAAAAATCATCACAAAATTTTTTTAGAAGATCCAAAAATGATATCATCAACATAAATCTAAATAATGAGTATACCATCTTCCAATTTCTTCAAAAAGAGAGTGGTGTTCACACTTCCTTTTTCAAAAGATCTCTCTAATAAGAAAGTACTTAATCTCTCATACCAAGCCCTAGGTGTATGTTTCAATCCATATAATGCATTTTTTAATTTTAAAACATGATTAAGGAATTTTGAATTTTTAAAACCTGGAGGTTGTTCAACATAAACATCCTCTTAAATCACTCCATTTAAAAAGGCATTCTTAACATCCATTTAATACATTCTAAATCCTCTAAAATAGGCAAAGGCTAACAAAATTCTAATTGCTTCAAGTCTTGTTCAGGGACAAAAGTCTTCTCAAAATTAATCACTTCAATTTGATTATACCCCTTAGCCACCAATCTAGTCTTATTTCTAACAACAACTCCCGAGTCATTCATTTTATTTTTAAATACCCACTTAATTCCAACTACGCTTTGATCATTTGGCCTTGCAATTAATTCTCAAATATAATTCCTTATAAACAGATTTAATTCTTCTTGTATTACCAAAATCCAAAATTCATTTGAAAGTGGTTGATTTATATTTGTGGGTTCTATTATTGAAATAAAAGAAGAATGATTGACTTCTTTGCTAAGTCTATGCCTAGTCCTAACACCCTCACTTGGTTCACCTAAAATTATTTCCTTTGGGTGATTTTTAGAAAATTTTAATTCTCTAGGCAAAGGGTTTTCTATCTTCAAATTTCTTCCAAATTATTCTTCTCAATCTTTCAGGAGTTATTTTCTATATCATCATCTCCAAACTTGGCTCTTCCAAAATGCCAGATTCATTGAATATAACATATGTGGACTCCTCAACTACCAATGTTCTTTTATTAAATATTCTATATGATTTTCCAATAATAGATTATCCAAGAAAAATTCTTTCATCCAATTTTGGATCAAATTTTCCTAAAGAAGAATTTTTATTATTATCTATGAACATCTTACATCCAAAAACATGTAAATACAAAAAATTAGGTGTTCTTCTTTTAAGAAGCTCATTGGGCGTTTTAATTAATTTCAATTTAATGTTCATCCTATTCAGAATATAACATGCAGTACTAACTGTTTCAGCCCAAAAATATTTAGAAAAGAATATTCATCCAACATGACTCTAGCGGCTTCAATTAATATTCTATTCTTTCTTTTGATTACCCCATTATACTGAGGAGTCCTAAGTGCAGAAAAATTATGATCAATTCCTTTCTCAAAAAAAAAAATTCTCAAATCTTTCATTTTCAAATTCAGCTCCATGATCAATTTGAATAGTTAAAGTTTCACATCCTAGTTTCCTCTGAATCCAAGTCAAAAAACCTCTAAAGTCCTCAAAATAGGATTAGTATAATCTTTAAGTGTAGTGGGTGCCCTATTTTCTTCAAGAACTTTTACTTTCAACTTAAGAAATATGTTTACATCTCCTAACACATTAATATTATATTTTAAATGATACATATTATTTGTAGATTCATCCTTAAAATTCTTATAATCTTTTTCCAATTAAGTGTAGGATGATTTTAGTAATTCATTTTGCTTATTCAAATCATCAAATTCATCAAGTAAGATCATGTGGTTATTATCTATCAATATGTGATCTTTCCTAAGGATGTCATGCTCTTTTTGCAATTATTGCAATTCTAGGTTTAGTCTAGCATGTATTTTCTTAAGTTTTTTATATGCATCATGTATTCTTTTAGAAACTTCTAGCAACTCATTATAGGTTAAGTCATATATATCTTCTTGATCTGACTGATCAAGATTATCAACAGTAAACACAAGTTGGTGACTTCTTCCTCCTCTTCTATTTCTAATAAATCTTAAGGTGAGTCCGTCCAAAAGCTCTCTGAAATCTTTTCTTTCCCTTCTTCACATTTTATTTCTCCTTTACTTAATCCTTTATAGGAGTGGCTTTAAGATTTGGGCATTCTGATTTTATATGACCAAGTTTCTTGTATTCATAACAAATCACATAATTATAAATCTTAACATTTTTTTGGATCTTACCTTTGTTCCACTACTAGTGTCTCCTCTGCTTTCTTTTAAGAAAACTCTTGAATTACCTTATCATGAAGGCAATGCTGTCCTCTTCCTCAGGTTGTGATAGATCACTCTCTGAATCATCCACTTTCAGTGCTATATTCTTCTTCTTTCTCTATTCTCTTATATCAATCTTCCTTTGTCTCGCTCCTTGCTCTTAAGTAATCAGTGATCCAAGAAGATTATCAATAGAGTAAATATTTAAATCTTTAGACTTTGTAATCAAATTTATTTTAGTATCGTAAGTAATAGGAAAATAATGAATAATTTTATTGACCATTTTAGCATTCGTTAACTCCCTACCTAATGCATGCAAAGAAGTGACTATTTGAGTAAATTTTATGTACATTTCAGAAATAGATTCATTGGGTTTCATGTGAAATAATTCATAAACATGTAACTAGATATTTAATCTAGATTGCTTTACTTCATTAGTCCCTTCATAAACATACAAAGCTTATCCCATATGTCTTTTCCACTTTTGTAAGTGGAAACTCCCATGTAATCTTCTGACTTAAGTACACAAAAGAAACTATTTAAATTTTTTACATTTAGTTGTGCTAAGTCACATTCTTCTACAGTTTAGTCAGTAAAGGATATTTTAATTCTATTGTCATATACTTTTCTAGTTGGCCTAGTATACCCTTCTTGAACTAAGATCCACATACGATAATCAAGTGACTGTAAAAATATAGACATGCATGTTTTCAAAAAATCAAAAGGGATATTGTCAAATAATGGAGATGTTGTGATCAAATACCCTTCAGGGGTGTTTTGGTTTCCAAAAGTAGCCATTCTCATTATTTTTCAAATAGTAGTTTTAACTTATGATTTTAAAATAAAGCTCTTATACAACTTGTTGATTTCATATAGGTTGTTAGGCCTAAGCTATTATCCCAAGGCTAACCCAGAGGGGGGGGGGGGGGTGGTGAATTGATAATTTTAAAAATTCTCTTAGATTTTTATTAGAAAACTATTTTTGTTAATTGTTAAAAGTGATTAACTTTTTGAAAAAGCTTTTAAACCACAATAATGAAATTGTAGAAAATAAATTATGGATAATAAAAGACGCAAAGATTTATCGTGGTTCAGTCAAATATGACCTACATCCACTCCTTGAAGACTCCCTCTTCAGGTATTACACTATTTTCAAAGTGTCTTTCCTTTCACCCCCACACTAAGGTGGAGAATCCGTTATAAATCCTCTCTTCCACCAATCCCTAATGCGGCAGAGAACCATCATCTATTTACACTCTCTAAGTATCGGTAGAGTATCGTTGTCTGTTCACACTCTCCAAGTATCAGCACAGTACCATCATCTATTCACACCCTCCAAGTGTTTGCAGAGTACAAGATCTTCTTCAAAGATCTTCTCACGAGCAACTAGAAAGAAGAAAGGAAGAGTAATCACCAAAAAACACAAAGGGATCCTTACCTTTGAGTAACCTTGTGAATCCTTCACACTCCACTTGCAAGAAGTCTCTCTCAAACACTCTCCCACAGTCTCTCTTTCACTTGCTCTTGAAAATTCATGAAGAAGTACTCTTTCACATCATTTTTAAAGGACCTTTTATATCAAAGACACAAAAAATTGCCAAAAAACTGAATTTTTCCATTTTGAGCAAGTACAATCATACATTACGATTGTATGTTCGTATGTACAAATAGTTCAAAAACTATTGTTTACAAACCTCTTATGACAAAATGACTTCATACATGCTGATCATCCAGTATAAATCTTGTTTGTATTATACAAACAGTTAGAAAATTCTTCATCTTTAATGGGATGAAAAGAAATCACATAATTTAATACTATGGATGGCATATGTATGATGATGACATCATATGATATGATCAGTTTAGAAATTTTTTAGAGTTCATTTGGATGGAAAGAGATCTATCAAATTCATACTCTGGATGGCATACGTACGATGACGACCTTGTACGGTATGACCCACTTAGAAAATTCTCAAACCCATCTGGATGAAAAGGGACCCATCTAATTCATACTCTAGATGGCATATGTACGATGATGATATCATACGGTATGATCCATTCAAAAAATTCTCAAATTTCTTTGGGAAAAAAGGGACCCGTCCAATTCGTACTTTGGATGGCGTATGTACGATGAAAACATCGTACGGTATGATCCATTCAAAAAAATTATCAAATTCATTTTGATGAAAAGGGACCCGTCCAATTAGTACTATGGGTGGCATATATATGAAGAAGGCTTTATACATTACAATCTACACTTTAAAAATTTTTCTACCTGTAGTTTATTTGTCTACTTGAAGGGGAAAATAATTGAACACATCATCCCATATAAAACTAGTCTGTATATTATGATTAGTTTAAAAAATAGCAATTTAAATACTCCCCAGTGTGTGTGTACAGTTACTCAATTACAATCATACTCTCTCATACTCAATAAAAATAAAAATGCGGACTTCATTTATAATAAACCCTAATATGATCTGATTTGAGTCTTCAACAATCTAGAGTATGATTTTCTTGAAATGTTAGTACACAAAAATAACAAAATAATACTTCTAAAATATGTTAGGAGAAATTTTAATCAAAATAATAATATTTGGGAATCATAAAAAATATACATGTTACAAGAATATCAATAATAAAAAACTAAGTTGTAACTAATTCAAACATCTAGGACACTTAGTGACCTATATTTTGGAAAAGAAGTACAATATAATTCATCCTGATTCTCCCACTAAAATGCCAATCTTCTTCACCGATTCCTCTTTTTGATCTCTTTTTGGGAGAAATGAGAGTTCTAGTGATGATATTGAGGGAGATGGGGGAGCACCTGCACCTTCTCAGGGACCTGATCATAATTACTTTCAAGAGATGGTCCAGCAATTTGATTAGTTAGAGACTCATTTTGATCAATATTTTGATCAAATTTGGACTCATCTAAACCAGCAGGATGCAAGATACCAAGAAGATATGGGGTGGATCCAAGGTTAGTTTGACTCGATGAACATGAATGTAGTTATGATGAATAGCTATTTCTCAATCTTTAACCAGCCTCCTCCTCCAGACTAGGGCCCCTCTGAAATTTAGTTGTACTTCCCTAATATTATTTCTATAAGTCCTTTTCTTATGATGTGATGATGTGATGATGTCTTTATTTATTGCTTTCAGTAGTGCTTGTTTTGGTTTAGGTTTGTGTTGATGTTTTGATATTCAGATGTTATATTAGTTGGTATCAATGGATTTGATATATTTGATCTTTTAGTTGATATCAATAAAAAATATCATGTTTTGTGATTTACTTTTATTCTTAGTTTTTGAAATGATAATATTCCTTTATGAGAAATCCTTTGAAATTGATCATTAAAATTGGATTTAAATTATTTTGCTTTTCAAATTAATTTCAATACAAAAATCCTATCTTTCAAAGACTTTAAATTAAATTTTAACTCGATATGGATAAGGAAATCAATTTCATGTTCTTTAGGCAAATATAACTAGAACATAATTATTGTAATTTTGATATCTTACTATTTTTATTTTCTTTTTCAATAATTTTATTTTTGTTATTAGTGAAATTTGATTTTAGAAAACTAATTTTGGAAAGACTTAAAAAGCAAATCAAAATAAAATGCATAATGTGTGTAAAAAAAAGGTGCAATGGTTCGCAAATTGAAAAGATGCACAAAATGTGCCATAAAAAGAAAAGATACACGAAGTGTGTCATTCAAAGAAAAGATGCTCAAAGTCGCCAAATTGAAAATTTTGTTAAGGTCTTTCATTTTTTATTTTATTTCTACTTCAAAATTTTCTAATTAACAATTATACTCCATATTGAATTTGAAATTAAAAAATTTTCATTTCGTCATTTTTGCAATAATCATCCTTATCTAAATTTGTCTAGAATTATGAACTTGATTAACTTTTATTTTCTTAGTTGTTCTTTAACTTAAATTTTTTTGAATTTTTCTATTTTAGTTTGAAATTAATATTGTAATTGTAATTAATTTAAAGAAATTTTCTCAGTCAATTCTTTTGATTTCTAATTTGACTGGTTTCTTTTCAAATTTTAGTCTTCTTCCCTTTTTGTTGTTGTCAAAAGGGGGAGTAATAATATTATTTTGTGTTATTTGTTTGTGTTTTTTTTTTGTTTGGTTTTTATTTGATTTTATTTATTTATGTTTATATTTTTTGGATTTTCTTATCTGTGTTTGTATGTTTTTAAAATAATAATAATAAAAAAATTTGGTGTGCTCTCATGGAAACTCTCTATATTCACATGTTCATTCTTTTAGGGGGTGCAAAGGAGAAATTTAAGATATACATATTAACTCAAACAATAATTATTTTTCCATCATAAAAAAGGGGGAGCTTATTGAGATGATTGCAACTTAATTCATCAATTATTGAAATGCGTGCAACATGTATGTTTTTGATGATTCAAAATATTATTATTTTAATTACTAGTTCTCCTAATATATTTTAGATGTATTACTTTTATTGTGTGTGTGTACTAACACTTTAGAAAAATCATACTCTAGATTATTGAAGACTTCAAATAAGAATAGATTAAGGTTCATTATAAATGTAGTCTATATTTTTAATTTTATTGAGTAATAAAGGGTTTGATTGTAATTGAGTAACTTCGCACACACATATTAGGGGAGTGTTTAAAATTTGTAAAATTTTTAAAACTAATTGTGTTGTACGAATTCACTTTGTACAGAATGATTTATTCAATTATACTCTCTTACGAATAGTTAAATGAATGAGAGGAGAAAATTTTTCTAAGTATTGATTGTACTGTACAAAAGGCTTTTTATACAAACGACATCCAGAGTATGAATTTGATGGTGTTAAGAGAGTGGCTACTTAGCTTTTGCAAGTTTTACATTTCTTGTGACTTGTTTAGTTTTATTGATTCCAAATATTATTATTCTAATTATTATTTTCTCCCAACACTTTTTTGGAAGAATTATTTTTGCTCTTGTATGGACTAAAATTTCAGGATAATCGAACTGCAGACTAATGAAGACTTCAAATAAAATTCAGCATAAGATAGTTTGTAAATTTAAGCCTGTATTTTTCAATTTATTGAGTTTGAGAGAGCGTGATTGTAATTGAGTAACTTAGCGTGCACACACACACACACACTTAGGGAAATATTTAAAAATAAAAATTTCTTATGCTGATTGTACGGCAAGAACCATGTTCGTACAGGACGATCAAGTCAGTTATACCCCTCGGAGAGGAATGGAACGAATAAGAAGTGAGAAAAATTTTCTAAGTCCTGGTCGTCCATACAAATTTCTTTATTCGTCCCAGGATGTTGTCCTCTGGATTCTCACTATGAGCTGTTCATCCAAACAAAGTATACCATTCATCCCAGGATGATGTCCTATGGACACATAACTTGAACTAATCATCCCGACGAAGTATACCATTCATCCCAGGATGATGTCCTCAGGATCCTTGAATTGAATAGTTAGTTCAGACGATTCACCCCATTGATCCCAGGATGATGTCGTCTGGATCCTTGAATTGAATAGATAGTCCAGATGATTCACCCTATTCATCCCAGGATGATGTCCTATGGACACATGACTTGAACTAATCGTCTAGAAGAAGTCCTATATTTGTCCTAGGATGAAGTCCTCTATTCCTTAAAAGTTTGGATCATCTTACAGTTTTGTCCAAATGAACACTTGATATAACTGTTCGTACCAGAAGAACTTAGTTCGTACGAGACAATGATCGTGTATGAAGTTATTTCGTACAAATATACATTGGGTTCGTACGTAATAGTTTTTACACTATTTGTACAGGACGAAATCACGATCGTACGGGACAATCGAGTGCGTACAAAATTAAAAATTAGTAGTTTTTGGATGGTTTTTCATGTCTTTCCTATATAAGTTCACTTAAAACTATCTTGTAATCTTTTTGGTCTTTGGTCTTCGTGCTTACTAAAAGAAGTGTGAAGGTGTGAGTGAGGGAGAGTATTTAAAGGAGAGTTCTTACCATTGGAGTGTGAAGGATTCACTTGGTACTCAAAGGTAAGGATCTCAACTTTGTGAATTGTGATTACTTCACTCTTTTCTCTTGTCCTTCTAGATTTCTTTTGAGAAGATCTTTCAAAGAGATTCGGTTCTCTGCCGACACTTGGTGAAGTGTGAAAACATGAAAGGTTCTCTGCCTACACTTGGAGAGTGTGAACAGCGGGAAGGTTCTCTGCCTACACATGGAGAATGTGAGAGGACAAAAGATTCTCTGCCTACCCTTGGAGAGTGTGAACAGCGGGAGGTACTCTTCCTACTCTTGAAGGGTGTAAATGGACGATGGTTCTCTGCCACACTAGGTAGTTGTGGAAGAGAGTTTTGTGAAGGCTTCTCCGCCTTGCTGCGGGGACAAAAGGAGAGCACTATTGGTATTAGTGCAATACTCGGAGGGTGCCTCCGGGGAGTGGATGTAGGTCGTGTTTGAATGAACCACTATAAATCTTTTATTTTTTTAGTTTTTGCTACTTTTCTTTTTTTACTTTACTTTTTCTGTTGATCTGTGGTTGAAATTTTTTTTTGCCAAAAATCATTAATGTTTTCTTCGATTTAAAAATTAAAGAGGAAAATTTTTTAAATTACCAATTAACCCCCCTCTTGGTTAGCCGCTAGGATATAAGCTTAGGTCTAACAACCTAATTCATATTGAACAAGTTTCAACAAGTGGTAATAGAGCTTTGTTTCAAAATCTTAAGTTTAGACTACTTTTTGATTAACATACATGGCTTCATTTGGAAACCGAAATACACTTGAGGGTTACTCTATAACTAGACCTCCATTGTTCGACAATATTCCTTTTGATTTTTTGAAAACACGCATGTCTACATTTTTATAGTCACTTGATTACCGTATGTGGATCTTAGTTCAGGAAGGGTATACAAAACCAACTAGACTATTTGACGGAGTTAGAGTTGAAACACCTTTTATGGACTAGACAGTAGAAGAACGTGACTTAGCATAACTAAATGCCAAATACTTGAATAGTTTCTTTTATGCTATTAAATTAGAAGATTATATGCGGGTTTTCACTTACAAGAGTGGAAAGGATATATGGGACAGACTTTGTATAACTTATGAGAGGACTAATGAAGTTAAATAATCTAGACTTAATATCTTGTTGCATGATTATGAGTTGTTTTGCATGAAACCAAATGAATCCATTTCTGACATGTACATAAGATTCACACAAATAGTCACCTCTTTACATGCATTGAGTAGGAAATTAATGAATGCTGAAATGGTTAATAAGATACTTTGTTGTTTGCCTACTACTTATGATGCTAAAATAACTGCAATTACAAAGTCTAAAGATTTAAATATTTACTCTATTGACAATTTTCTTGGATCACTAATTACTTATGAGCAAGGTGTGAGTTAAAGAATGATTGATGCAGGTGAACCACGAAGGGAGAATAACATTGCACTGAAAGTGGAGGAGTCAGAAAGAGAACTCTCACAACCTGAGGATGAAGACGACATCATACTAATGACTAGATAGTTTAGAAACTTTCTAAAGAGGAAGCAAAAGAGACACCAACAATGGAATCGAGATAAATTTAATAAAAATGTTAAGGTTTCAAATGATGTTATTTGCTATGAGTGCAGGAAATCTAGACATATTAAGTCAAACTGCCCAAAACTCAAAGCCACTCCTAGTAAAGATAAGGTAGACGAGAAACCAATTATGAAGAAGGGCAAGAAGAAATTCCAAATAGCTTTCTAGGTGGACTCAGCTTCAGACTCATCAGAGACTGAAAATGAAGAGAAGGTCACTAATCTATGCTTAATGGCCGATAATATTGATCAGTCTAATCAAGAAGAGGTATGTGACCTGACTTACAATAAACTTTTTGAAGTTTCTGAACACATACATGATGCATATAGAAAGTTAAAGAAAATGCATACTAGTCTGAATTGAGAATTTCAGAAATTACAAAAAGAACATGAAATACTTAGAAAATATCATGCTTTAATTGATGACAACCACATGAAATTGCTTGATGAGTTTGATGATTTGAGTAAGAACCATGAAAGTTTAAAATCATCATATGAAGAACTTGAAAAAGAATTTAAAATTTTTAAGGATGAATATGAGAGCAAAATCTATAGGATTAATTATAGGAATCATATATTGGAAGAAGTGAATTCATTTAATAAATTAAAGATAAAAGCTCTCGAGGAAAATAGGATACCCCCAAGACTTGAAGACTTTATGAATCCTATTTTATATCCTAAATTTATGCAATCCTTAAATTGACATAGAAATTTTAGAAGATTAAGAAACCCCTTTCAAGGAGTCAAATTTCATAATTGTGGATTGTTTAGACATATAGCTCACACATATACTTTGAAGAAGAAAACTTATTTGGTGTGGAGACCTAAGATGCATAAACTAGACATATCATATATACATCTAATTATAAATTGCCAAAAGGAGAACCCAAACTTGTTTGGGTTCCCAGGTCTAACGTTTGATAATTTTGTAGGATCGCTCTCACACAAGACCTCATGAGAGAATATGATGCATGGATAGTGGATGCTCAAAGCATATGAATAGAGATACTACATAATTATTGGAAGCCAGGAGTAGAGGCAAGGTTACACTTGGAGATAACACAACAAGGAAGGTGGTTGGATCATGTATATTGGAAATCTTAAAAACTTTTTTTATTGAAAATGTGTTATTGGTAGAAGGCTTATAACATAATTTGTTAAGTATTAGCCAGCTATGTGATAAAAGATACTGTGTAAAATTTTTTCCTACTAGCTTCATATTAAGCCTAAATGGTAATGATATTTTAAATGATATAAGGGTAAATAATGTGTATATGCTATACTTGAATTGTATTAAAACTCCTACTGCTTTTTGTTTAAAAACTATTTCTGATGAATCATGGCTTTGGCATAAGAGACTTTGTCACTCTAGCATGAAAAACGTTAGGAGAATTACCCAAAAGAACTTAGTGAGAGGTATACTAAGACTAGACTTTACTAAGGACCATCTTTGTGATGCATGTCAACTAGGAAAATAGGTGAAGTCTTCTTTTCAGTCTTGTAAGGATCTTAGAACTAGTAAACCATTAGAGATTTTACATATGGATCCTTTTAGACTAGTTGGAATTGTAAGTCTAGAAGGGAAGGTATATGGATTTGTGATTGTGGATGATTACTCTAGATTCACATGGGTTAGATTTCTATATAATAAGAGGGAATCATTTAAGGAATTTAGAAACTTTTCGACTTGGATTCAAAGGAAGCTAGGATATGAAATTATGACTATTCAAAGTGATCATGGAGGAGAGTTTGAGAATGAAAAATTTGAGGATTTTTGTAAGGAGAAAGGATTTGATTATAATTTTTTTGCACCTAGAACCCCTCAATAGAATGGGGTAGTAGAAAGGAAAAATAGAACATTAATAGAAGCCGCCCGATCCATATTAGTAGAATACTCACTTCCTAAATATTTTTGGGCTGAGGTGGTTAATACTGCATGTTATGTTTTGAATAGGGTGAATGTTAGATCAAAATTAAATAAAACACCATATGAGTTGCTAAAGGGAAGAACACCTAATTTGTCACATTTGCATGTTTTTGGATGTAAGGTGTTTATTTATAACAATGGAAAATTTGCCTTAGGAAAATTTGATCCAAAATTAGATGATGGTATTTTTATAGGATACTCAAGTGTTGGAAAATCTTATAGAGTATTCAATAAAAGAACTTTGGTAATTGAGGAGACCACACATGTTGTATTTGATGAATATGGAATTTTGAAAGAGCTAAATATTGAAAAAGATGAGATAGAAATTAACTCTAAAAAAATTGAGAAAATAAATTTGGAAGAAAATCTGAAGATAGAAAACTCGTTGCCTAGAGATTTAAGATTTTCTAAGAACCATCCAAAGGAATTGATTATAGGTGAACTTAGTGAGGGTATTAGGACTAGGCGTGGATTAAACAAAGAAGTCAATCACTCAGCCTTTATTTCAACTATAAAACTCATAAATATTGATCAAACACTTTTGGATGAATTTTGGATCTTGGCTATGCAAGAAGGCTTAAATAATTCGTAAGAAATGAAGTTTGGTAATTAATTGCAAGGCCAAAGAATCAAAGTGTAATAGGAACTAAGTGGGTATTCAAGAACAAAATGAATGACTCTGGAGTAGTCATTAGAAATAAGGTTAGATTGGTGGCTAAGGGGTATAATATGATTGAAGGAATTGATTTTGAGGAGACTTTTGCCCCTGTAGCTAGACTTGAAGCAATTAAGGTTTTGTTAGCCTTTGCCTATTTTAGAGGATTTAAATTGTACCAAATGGATGTTAAAATTTCCTTTTTAAATGGTGTAATTCAAGAGGACATTTTTGTAGAACAACCTCCAAGTTTTGAAAATTCTAAACACCCAAATCATATTTTCAAATTGAAAAAGGCATTATATGGATTGAAACAGGCACCTAGGGCTTGGTATGAGAGATTGAGCACCTTCCTATTTGGAAGATCATTTAAAAAAGGAAGTGTGAATACAACTCTCTTTTTGAAGAAGAGAGGATATACTCATTATACAAATTTATGTTGATGACACCATCTTTGGATCTTCAAATAAAAATCTTTGTGATGATTTTTCTAAAATGAAGAGTCTAATGAGAGATTTACATTACTTTCTAGGCTTTAACATTAAGCAAATTGAGGAGGGTACATTTCTTAGTCAGTCAAAATATGTTAAGGACATCCTCAAAAAGTATGAAGTGGACAATGCTAAACCTGTTAGTACACCAATAAGTTTCTCAGTTCAGTTGGATAAGGACCTTAAGGGAAAATCTGTTGATCAAAAGAAATTTAGAGGGATAATTGGATCTTTTCTTTACTTGATAACTAGCCAGCCCGATATCATGTTTAATGTTTGTTTATGTGCAAGATTTCAATCAGATCCAAAAGAATCACATTTGACAGTAGTAAAAAGGATTTTAAGATATCAATTAGGAACTTAGAACTTAGTAATTTGATATCATAAGTTTAGCTCTTCATTTGAAATAATTGGTTATTCAGATTCTGACTTTATAGGTTTTAGGGTTGATAGAAAGAGTACTTCTAGAACATGTTAGTTAATTGGAAATTCTTTAGTCTCTTGGTCCAGTAAAAAACAAAATTCAGTAGCCTTATCTACTGTTGAAGCTGAATACATTGCATTAGAAAGTTGTGTGGCACTAGTACTTTGATTGAAATAAAAGTTGATTGATTTAGGATTAACTACAGGTACTATTCACATTAATTGTGATAACACTAATGCTATTTGCATTTCTAAAAATCCTATTCAACATTCAAGAACCAAACATATAAACATCAGGCATCATTTCATAAGGGATCATGTTATCCAAAGAAGAAATTGAACTCATTCATGTTTCAACAGGAAATCAACTTGCAGACATTTTTATAAAACCACTAGCCTTTGATACTTTCAGTACATTAAGAACAAGGCTTGGTGTGATCGATTTGAATGCTTAATTAAAGTGATTCTACAACATTGATGTGTGTTTTTTCGTTAGTGTGTTGTGTGCCTTTTTGATTTTGTGATTTTCTATATTTTTCAATCATTTTTTTGTGTTTGTGTTTGTTTTTGAAAAATTCTCACATCTAGATTTTTGAATGTTTACTTTAATATTGAGTGATAATCATCTGTACGAAATTTATTTCATACGGGAAGAATTATGTAGTGTATTAACTGTCGGATTTGAATGGTTTACATACAATTTTTCAGTTTTCATTTTACTATTCATCTGTACGATCGTCCGAACGGTGTTTATTCAATCGTATGTACGAATGCAGATAGTTAAACAAGTAAGTTCAGTTTTGTTATTCATGATCGTACGTATGTACTTTTGGTTCTTACATACGAACACGTGACGATTAAATATGTGGGACGGTTCAAACTACCATAAAAATGATCTTAAATGTCTGATCATCCTGAACGAACACCTGTTCGTCTGTACGATCATTTGGTCAAAAGTCTGTATGAAAGGATGCTTCATAACTTATGTGCTTACGAAAGTCATTTCATTTTTGGACTCATTAGTTTGTCCATATGAGTTATTTTTTGTACGTACGAACCCAAATTCATACGGGACAAAATTATTTTCATCTGTATGAAAACTTATTTTTTCTTTAAATTGAAGGGTTTTGAACTCAAATTTCATCACTTATAAAATCCCTTTCAATCTTCTATTCCCTTAGATCTCATCCATGACTAGTTCGAGCCAGAGAGTTAGGCAAGCAAAGGTACTCCCAAAGGGTCCTCCTAAAAACTCAAGTGAAAACTTCCTGTTCAAAGCAAATGAGGAGTCCTTCCCTAGGTTTGCTTCAGCCAAAATCACTCCCTCGAGAGTTCTTTTTCAAGAACAACTGAACTTTAAGGTAATGGACCTTTTTGCTTCCACCTAGTTTGGCCTCATTCTCACTCTTATCCATTTCTACAATAAGGAGACCTTCCACTACTTTCTTGCCAACATGTCATTTAACTCTGACCATTATGTGATTAGGTCTTATGTTTTTAAGAAGAAATTAGAGACAATAAAAGAGGTTTTGGAAATATTTTTAAACTCAAGGACTCAAGAGATTAGAGCCCATACTTTGACCTCTTCCTCTGACTTTGACTGGACAATAATAAATCAAGTAATTAGAGGTTATAGAGGAGTAGGTAATTTACCTAAGGTAGCCACTCTTAATCTCAATGCCCGTATCATCTAGCATATCCTTCGCACCTCCATCATACTTAAAGTTGGTGATTGAGTAAATATCACACCTCTTCTTTATACTCTGACTTATCTGATCATGACTAGCCAACCTATAGATGAAGCCCAACTAATCATTGACTGCATTTATGGACTTTCTGAGATTGGCCATGTCTCCCATAAAAGAAAGAAAAATATTGCCTTAGGACATCTTGTGACATACATTTTGGAGAAGAAATATGATCTAGTCCATCTAGATCAAGATCTAGAGGAGCCTCTCTACTATAATGATGGATCTTTTTGAGCGATCTTTAATAAAGATGATCAACATGAACAACATGTTATTAGTGACTCAGAGGAAGAAATGGGAGCACCTCCACCTGCACCTGCTGGAGAACTAAATTATCAAGATTTGGTTCACAGATTTGATCATCTAGAGACTCATTTTGATCAAAGCTTTGATCAAATTGAAACTCATCTATAAATGCAAGATTCTTAGTACCATCAGGATATGAGTTGGATGCAAGAGCAAATAGATGGTATAAACTCAAATATGATTATGATGAGCAATTATTTTAATTTCTACAACCAGCCACCTCCTCCAGATCAGGGCCCGTCTGAGTGATGAATGTATTTATTTTATGTGTTTTTTCTCTTCTGCATTAGATGTGATGTGATGTGACCAGTTATGATTTTTATGTTGTGTTTTAGTAAAATCTCATGTTTTATGTATTTTTCAATAGTCAATGTATTGACATTATTCATGCAAAATGTATTATCATCTACAAATGATATTAATAAAAGTTATAATGTCTTGTTTTACTATTTTTATTTCATTTCAGAAATGTGTGTTAGCTTATATGAACATTCTTCAAATTTTTGATCTTGAAAATGCTATATCTTGAATTGCAACATAGAATTGAATTCATTAGAAAATCTAATTTTTCAAAAGTTTAAGTTGTGATTATAACTTGATCTAGTTAAGAATGTCAATCTCATGTCTCTTATTAGACTAATATAATTTTTATACTATTATTGCAATTATGATGTTTTCTTATTTTTGTATTTCACTTATCAATAAATATTGTTGTACATAAAGAAATTTAAAATTTTTGATTAATGATTTTGGAAAGATCAAGATTACTCTTAAAAAATGTATAAATTTACAAAAATTAAAAAGAATGCGCAATGGTTCGCAATTTAAAAAAGAGGCACAAAATAAGCCCGCAAGTAAAACGATGCACAAAAATGTGCCACAACTATTGTAAAAGATGCGCAAAGCGCCACATGTGGTAGTTAATTCTTTCTTCAATATTTCAATCTCTTAATTCAAATTGATCTTATGTATAATTTTATTTAGTATTGAAATTTGAAATATACAAATTTTACATTCATCTACTTTGCAATGATTTTGTTTATCTCAATGTCTAACTTGATTCATGTATTTTGATATTTTTTCTTTGTCTATGTTATGTCTCTTTTTAAATCATATGACTTCTTCTCTCTCTAATGATATTCAATTGTATTTACAAATATATCATAATCTCTTTCAAGGATCAATTATCAAAAGGATTATCATATGACTTCTTACATTTCTGTTTTGGTTCTTTTTCTTCTTCTCTTTTTATTGTTGTCAAAAAGGGGATAAATATTATTCGTATCATTTTTGTTCGTATCGTATATGTTCTGTCGTATCTATTCTGTTTGAGTTTTTTTTTTTTTTTTAAAGAGAATGTTCTGCAAGTGCCTCCTTATTCTCATATGTTTATCAATTCAAGGGGAGTTTAGGAGATACTTTGAATTTAAAAATTATACAAACAATAATTATTTTGCCATCATAAAAAAGGGGGAGATTGTTAAGAGAGTTGCTACTTAGCTTTTGCGTGTTTTATATTTCTTGCAACTTGTATAGTTTTGATGATTTCAAATATTATTGTTCTAATTATTTATTTCTCTTAACACTTTTTTGGAAGAATTGTTTTTGCTATTGTGTGGATTAATATTTTAGGATAATCGAACTCCAGACTAGTGAAGACTTCAAATCAAATTCAGCATAAGATAGTTTGTAAATTGAAGTCTGTATTTTTCAATTTATTGAGTTTGAGAGAGTCTGATTATAATTGAGTAACTAAGCACACACACACACACACACACTTAGGGAGATCTTTAAAAATAAAAATTTGTTATACTGATCATACGGGATGAACCATATTCGTACGAGACGATCAGGTCAATTATACCCCTCGGAGAGCTATGGAACGAATAGGAAGTGAAATTTTTTTTTTTTAAGTCCTGATCATCTAGAAGTCCTCTAGATTCTCACTTTGAACTGTTCATCCAAATGAAGTATACCATTCATCACAGGATGATGTCCTCTGAATTCTCACTTTGAACTGTTCGTCCAAACGAAGTATACTATTCATCCCAGGATGATGTCCTCTAGACACAAGACTTGAACTAATCATCTAGACGAAGTATACCATTTATCCCAGGACGATGTCCTCTGGATCCTTGAATTGAATAGATCGTCCAGACGATTCACCCCATTCATCCCAGGACGATGTCCTCTAGATCTTTGAATTGAACAGATCGTCTAGACGATTCACCCTATTCATCCCAGGATGATGTCCTCTTGACACATGACTTGAACTAATTATCCAGAGGAACACCTATATTCATCCTAGGACGAAGTCCTTTGTTCCTTGAAAGTTTGGATCATCTTGCAGTTTTGTCCAAATGAACACTTAATATAACTGTTCGTACTAGACAAACTTAGTTCGTACGGGACAATGATCGGGTATGAAGTTATTTCGTACCAATATACATTGGGTTCGTACGTAATAGTTTTTTCACTATTCGTACAAGAAAAAATAACGATTGTATGGGACGATCGAGTGCATACATAATTGAAAATTAGCAATTTTTGGACAGTTTTTCGTGACTTTCCTATATAAGGTTCACTTAAATCTATCTTATAATCTTTTTGGTCTTTGGTCTTCGTGCTTACTGAAAGAAGTGTGAAGGAGTGAGTGAGAGAGAGTGTTTGAAGGAGAGTTCTTACCATTGGAGCGTGAAGGATTCACTTGGTACTAAAAGGTAAGGATCTCAACTTTGTAAATTATGATTACTTCACTCTTTTCTCTTGTCCTTCAAGATTTCTTTTGAGAAGATCTTGAAAGAGATCCAGTTCTCTGTCGACACTTGGTGAAGTGTAAAAAGACGAAAGGTTCTCTGCCTATAATTGGAGAGTGTGATCAGCGGGAAGGTTCTCTGTCTACACTTGGAAAGTGTGAAAGGATGGAAGGCTCTCTGCCTACACTTGGAGAGTGTGAACAGCGGGTGTAAAAGGATGACAGTTCTTTACCGCATCGGGTAGTGGTGGAAGAGAGTTTTGTGAAGGCTTCTCTTCCTTGCTGTGGAGGCAAAAGTAGAGACACTATTGATATTAGTACAATACTCGAAGGGTTCCTCCGGGAGTGGATGTAAGTCATGTTTGATTGTACCATAATAAATCTTGTGTCTTTTTATTTTCTGTTGTTTTTCTTTTTTACTTTACTTTTTGGTTGATCTGTGGTTGAAAAATCTTTTTACAAAAAATCTTTAGAGTTTTTATCTGTTTAAAAATTAGAGTGGAAAATTGTTTAAATTACCAATTCACCCTCGTCTTTGTTAGCCGCTGGGATATAAGCTTAGGTCTAACAACCTAATTCATATTAAAGAAGTTTGAACAGATGGGTCCCTTTTCATCTCGACCAATCACAAAGTTTTTTGAACTAATCGTACTGTATAATATCCTGTTCATATAAATGATGTTTAGAATACAAATGGATTGTTCCTTTTTCGTCCCGATGAAAACCTAATTTTTCTAAACGGATCATACTATATGATTTCTTATTCGTATAGATGACGTCTAAAGTATGAAAATGTGGGATACTTTTTCATCCCGATAAAGTTAAAATTTTTTTAACTGTTCATATAGTATGAACACTGATGATCATCGTGTACAAAAATATTTTTGTACAAATTCACAAAGGTTCATACGTAATAGTTTTTGAACTATTCGTACGTAAAAAATATGATCGTACATGGTTAAAATTGGAAATTTTAGTTTTCTAAACATTTTTTTGTGTCTATCATATAAAAGGACCATAGAAACTGACGTGAAAATGATTATTCTTTATGAATTTTTTAGAGAATATGAAAGAGTGTATTTGGGAGATTGTTTGAGAGAGATTTCTTGTAAGTGGAGTGTGAAGGGTTCACAAGGTTACTCAAAGGTAAGGATTTCTTTGTGTTTTTGGTTACTACCCTTCTTTCTTCTTTCTAATCGCTTGAGAGAAGATTTTTGAATAAGATCTGGTACTTTACTAACACTTGGAGGGTGTGAAAGGATGATGATTCTCTGTCGATACTTGGAGGGTTTGAAAGGATGAGTGTTCTCTGCCAATACTTGGAGGGTGTGAAAGGATGACAATTTTATGCCAACACTTGGGGAGTGTGGAAGGGCAATAATTCTATGCCGACACTTGGAGAGTGTGAATAGATAATATTCTCTGTTGAAACATAGAGAGTGTGAAAGGATGATGGTTCTCTATTGCACTGGGTTGGTGGAAGAGCGAAATTGTAAAGGCTGCTCCACCTTATTGTGGGGGCAAAAGGAGAGCCACTTTGGTAATAGTTTAATATCTGAAGAGGATGTCTTTAAGAGTGGATGTAGATCATATTGACCAAACCACTATAAATCTTTATATCATTTTATTTTTTTGAAATTTTATTACTGTGGTTGAAAAAGCTAATTTCAAAAAGATAATCAAATTTGGAAATTTGTTAAATTATTTTTCTATGAAAAAATCCAAAAAAAATTTAACTTACCAATTCACCCCCTCTTGGTTAGCCCTGGGATAATTACGTAGGTTAAACAACCTATATGGAATCAATAAGCCATATATTCTATTCAGAAGAACTTTAGCCAATATTTTATAAATAGTCTTACATAAGCTTATTGGCATGAAGTTAGTTGAGACCAAAGGATTATACATCTTTGGAATGTGCACCACTAAAGTCTCCCTTCAATCCACATCCATAATATCAGAAGAAATGAAATGATAGACCACATTCCAAACATCATTCCTAATAATATTCTAATAAGTCATAACGATAGAATAAGACATCCCATCATTACCTGGAGATTTATAGCCACCTAGCTTATTCGCCACTCCCATAACCTCCTCCAAAGTAAGATTTGCCACTATTAAGTATCTATAATCATCATCCAACACACTCAAGGGGAAAGGCCAACCATTCAACATGCCATCCCTATTAAGTCATTTACTGCTGAAGTAATCAAGAAAGTTTTTTATAATCTGATTTTGATCTTCCACAACTAACCCATTATCACCTTCAATTTTATAAACCCAATTAGGATTACTTCTAGCACTAGCATAAGAATGAAAAAATCTGGAATTATAATCCCCATCTGCCAACTATTTTACCTTAGGCTTTTCCTCCACCATGTGTTTAACTAGGCTATGGTATTGTTTAGTTCATTCACCTTTGACCTAAGAACCACTATCTTCTCTTCCGAATGCCACCCTCATTAGCTTCTTATAGTTGCAAATAAATAATATACCTTTTAATATAATCCTTCAAGGTATGAAGATCTTGAATTTTAGCTTTACTTACAAAGAATAAAGCTTTTAAGTATCTTATGAACTTGATGTTTAGAATTTTAGAAATGCTCCAAACATCCTTTTAGCCTTTGAAACAACACATATCGAAGAATGATAAGAGGCCTAACAATCTTCAAATCTAATAATCCTCTTTACCTTAGGATTATTCTTTAACATATTTATCAAATTGGGGTAATGATCTGAAGCTATTCTAGCAAGATGCCGCACCACCACCAATTGAGAAGAAATAACCACCAAAGAGTTAAAAATACACCTATCTAATCCCTCCAAAATTGGAGTTCCACCCACCTTATTATTGTACCATGTGAATTTAGGCCCAATGAAGCCAACTTCATGATAATGATTATTTTGTAAGAAAAGCCTTCATTTCCTTGGGTCCTCGGGAAATTATAAATATGTTCCCTTCCCTTTTATAATCTTTCCCTAACAAATAATTGAAATCCCCACCCACAACAAAAGAAATGTCTTTGGAAGAGTACAATTCAATTCTCTTCCAACGTTCCCTTCTTTTATATACATCTTTGCTCTCAGAAATAGTAGAAATATGCCAATCTCCTATTTTATGGATATCAAGATTACCAATGTTACATTGAGAACAAGAATCCAATATAGTAAAAGAAGCCAAAAAAGACTTCTACAGCAACAAAGTATCACCAGATAACCCATCAAAAAGAACATTAAAAAAATCCCACTCAACTCCAATAAGAAAATTAACTTTCTTCATATCAATAGAAGTTAATTTAGTTTGCAACAACCCAACAAAAAACATCATTCTCATTCACAAACTCCTTATGATGAAGAGGAGCTTTAGTCTTCCTAGCCCTCTATAATTCCAAAAGTCAATGGTTGTCATCTAACCACAAGAAGGGGAAGTAGCCCCTAAAATGTCTTTATTCCCCACATCAATTCTCCTATTTCTTGGAGCCAACATAATAGGACCTAATCCTTTAAGTTCTTTAGCCAACTTCCTTTTAATAGAAGATGAATATCCATCACCACAACCACTCCCATCCAATCACAAATTACTTTTATCAAATATTGTTGATTTAGGAGAACCCCCCTCTCCTAACCCAACTCCATCAGAAAAACCAGCCACTTCACCATCTTTAATCCCAATCAAATGATTTGACTCTAGCTCCTCACCAACTTCCAAAAGAACATAAAATTTATTAGTATTTAGAATAGGAGAAGATGAATTCGAGGCACAAACCTTACCCATCTATGAACCAACAATAGAAGAAGAACCCACCGAATTCTTTCTTCCATTACCATCAACAATTGAATCTTTAACATGAACCGAAGCATCAAACCTTCTAGCATTCATCTGATTAAGAAAATTCACCCCTTTGAAACCACTATCCATATCATCTTTCCTCTAAATGTCCCTAGTTGATTTCCTCATTCCCATGTAACCCCAAATATCTCTGGCAGAATTTTGGACCCTCTTACTCCTAACAGAGTTCTTAAAATATCCCTTACCATAGTTGAAATGGATCCAAGGTCTATAAACTAACCTCTAATCTACCACACCACCAGCATAATTTTGAGATTATTTCCATTTACTTCTTTGGTTATTTAGATTCTTACAATATATATTTTTGATGATTCCAAATATTATAATTTTAATTACTATTTCTCCTAATATATTTTGGATATATTATTTTTGTTGATTGTGTATACTAATATTTCAAGATAATCATACTCCAGATTATTGAAGACTTAAATTCAGATTAGATTAAGTTTCATTATAATTGGAGTATATACTTTTTTTTAATTTATTCTGAGAGAGAGTTATTGTAATTGAGTAACCGGGCACACACACACACTGAGGGAGTGTTTAAAAGCTATAATTTTTTAAAATAATCGTATTGCATGATTTTGGTTAGTACGGGATGATTTGGTTAGTTTATTTCCTCCAGCAAGTAATTAATCAAAAATTTGGTGAAAATTTTCTATGTACTATTCATACTGTATGAAGTTTTCTTCTTACATACGATGTCCAGAGTACAAAAATATGGGGAACATTTTCGTCTAGAGGAACATGCAAAATTTTTGAACTATTTGTCTGGGACAAAATGTCATTTGTATGGATGACATCCAAAGTATGAAAATGTTGGGAACATTTTCATCCAGATAATATGCAAATTTTTGAACTATTCATCCGGGACGATCTGGTCTTCGTACAGACGTCGTATAGATTACAAAATTATAGGGAAGTTTTTCATCCAGACGAATTTGGATTTTTTTATTACTGTTCGTACTATACGATATGCAAATCATATGGGATAATATGCTTGTATGAAAATAGTTTGTGCAGGATCGTACATGAAAAGTTTTAACAATTCTTTCGGGTTGAACATCGTCTATACTGTACGGTCATGTATGCTGAAAATTGAAAATTTTAATTTTCTAGATGATGTTTTGTGTCTTCCATATAAAAGGTCTATAGAAACTAACATAAAAAATATTGTTCTTCATGGTTTATTAAAGGCAAGTGAAAGAGGGTTTGAGAGAGAGTTCTTGCAAGTAGAGTGTGATGGGATCACTAGGTTACTCAAAGGTAAGAATCACTTTAGTTTTTGGTTATTACTATTCCTTTCCTCTTTCTAGTTGCTCAAGAGAAAATCTTTGAAGAAGATACGGTACTCTGCCGTTAATTGGGGGGTGTGGAAGGATGATAGTTCTTTGCCGAAACTTAGAGAGTGTGAAAGGATGATGGTTCTTTACCGACACTTAGAGAGTGTGAATAGATGGTGATTCTCTATCAACATTTGGAGAGCGTGAAAGGATGACGGTTCTTTACTGCACCGTAATAGTGCAATAAAGGCTTCCCCTCCTTACTGTGGGGGCAAAATGAGTGTCACTTTGGTAATAGTGCAATACCTTAAGAGGGAGTATTCAAGGAGTGGATATAGGTCATGTTTGACTGATGCACTATAAATCTTTGTTTCATTTTATTTTTTGCATTTTTATTTTATGAAATTTTATTATTGTGGCAGAAAAGCTTATTTTAAAAACATAATTAAATTTGGAATTTTGTTAAATTGATTTTCTATTTAAAAAAAAATCCAAGAAATTTAATAAATTACCTATTCACCCCCCCCCCCCCCTCTTGGTTAACTTTGTACAATTGTGTAGGTTTAACAACCTATATGAAATCAACACAGCACAACCTTTATCAAGTAGAACCACCAACCGGAACATCCTTACCACTCTTAATTCTGCACACCTACTACTCAAGTGGCAAAATTTACTAAACTTAAAGTAGAAATTTGAAATCTTCTCCTATTTAATTTTTTGGAAAACCCTACCAGAGCTCCCTTGGACTTGAACACCCAAAGGAAGTTGTTTCTTCAACAAGATACGAACACAAACTCTACCTAATTCTCTCCTCCCCATTGAAACATTTTTCCATCTAATATATATGGTTTGCCGATTTGGGAAGAAATTCTATATATATTAATTTCATCTTAACATTTTAAGGGTAAATTAGCATCCTGATCCACACCAGAGCTGATAACTCCTTCAAAGAGGATGGAGAAAAACTTGACAACCACTTATCACGCCAATAATATCCCCATTAATATACTAAGGTCCTTCAGTCAAAACTTACTTAACCACCTCAAATTTACTAAAAGAACACTAGACCCAATATAATCCCAACATTGTTAGGTGAAATTTACCAAACTAACTCCATTGCCTCCTCAATTCAATAGTAATCTCATAGAAAGGATCATTATCACCAAACACTTTAGCAACAAGAGCATTTTGCAGCTTCTTAGTATTTTCCCATTCATTCAGCTCATTCAACTTCACAGCTTTCCCATCTTCAGTTGAACAAGACCCAAAATCCATATTATTAACCTTGATATTCAACTTCTTATTACAAAACCTCAGCATAACATTCCCTACAGGATCCTTCGTAGCAGGTAAAGCCAACGTATTGGTTCCATGCTCACAGAAATTCAGGTCCCATGAATCATATTGGAGAATGACATTACGATCATCCTTCAATTGAATACCCCGAGGAATTCCAACAACACCAATCTCCAAGTTATTGACAGATAATCCAATATCATCACACTATCCAGAACTAGCACTAGGAACCAGAGAATTAGCTAGCTGCATGTCTTGAAACCCCTCTGAATCCTTAGCCCCATATTTTGGGATATGACACCCAAACCTATTGACATTAATCTTCAATCCTGTCGATGAAGATGCATTAAAATCAAATTTAAAGCTACATTTTGTCTTCTCAAATTTACAAAAATTAAAAGTTTTAGGATCTTAAAATCATTCTCAATAATCACCTCTTTCCCTTTCTCAACTATAGGGGCATTCTTCTTAATAAGAGCCGAACCACCTTCATTAATGAGCAAGGGTTTAACCTTGAAAAGATTATTGTGGATCTCCTTGATCGATGAACCACAAAGAACACCGTTGAGCACATCAGCTGAAGAATGAACCTCCATCTTCAGACTAAAACAAGGATAGCCGATAGAACAATAAATAGGAGAATGAAACTCCCCAAACAAAAAAAATATGAGAACCACTGGTGGATGGATGGAAACTATCTATCGCGATACCAAGGATGAAACTAAGAGAATTAATTTTTTGAAAATTGCACTCTCTCAAGAAAATTGGACTCTCTCTAGGAAATGGACTCAAAGCAGTTTTTGATGAGATCAAAATAAGTTAAATTAAAACAAAATAATTATAAAATTTTTGTAATAGCTCTTGTTAATATTATCATAAGCTTTATTAACATCCAACTTGAGAATAACATTCCTTCCACTTACCTTGATATCAAGATCATGAAGCAATTCTTAGGCAAGTAAAATATTGTCAGAAATGGCTCTCCCTTTTATACAACCAGTTTGAAAAGGAGAGATAAATTTAAGATGAAAATGGGTTCACCAATTCATGAGAGTTTTAAAGGTAAGCTTGTTAAAAAAGTGCAAAGGCTTATAAGCCTAAAATGTTCACAACAGTTGGAAACATTCTTCGTAGGAATAAGAAGAATGGAACAGAGAAAAAATTATATCACATTAATAATATCATTAAAATTACCGTTAATAATATAGAACAACATCATATAATTCACCAAATAAATCTAGAGCAAAATCATATAAATCACCATTAATAATATCCCAAGCTTTTTGAAAGAATTTAGAGGTAAACCCATCAAGCACAGCCACAAAGTCAACATTCATGGAATTCACAATCTCCAAAACCACTTTAAGAGAAGAAGGTTCAACTAAAGTCATGCTATCCTCCTCACTAATAATAGTTGGGATCAGATGGGGTAGGTGAATAGGATTAGGAGAGAAGTTCTTATTAGGAGAGTTTTTAAAATGATCCATAAATAAATTAAGAATTTCTTCATCCTTGTCAATACAGGAAACATCAAGAAAATAAAATTTATGAATATAACGCTTAGTTCTATTCTTATTAAGAAGTGAATGAAAGAACTTAACATCATTATCACCCTCAACAGGGTGCTTAAAATAAACTTTTTTGCTTCAAAAAGGCCTTTTCTAGAGCTTGAAAATTCAATGAAGAGTGTTTAGCATCTTGCAGGGGCTTAAAATTCTCATCACTAGGCACATATTGATAGGTAAGCTCCAAAGAGTTGACCTTATCTTCAACTGATAGAATATTAGTGAAGATATTTTTGAAGGTATTATGGTTCCACCAATTCATTTTGAATATAATCCTTTTAAGCTTATGCCAAAGCCTATTCATGCCATATATAGAATTATCATGAGGGAGAGGATCTTGCCAATTATCATGGATCATATTTAAGAAAGTATTGTGAAGAAGCCACATATTTTGAAATCTAAACATAGAAAGGGGACCCCTTTAGCTTATCTTAATACTAATAAAGAGGGGAGAATGATTAGAAAGAGTTTTGCTAATATACTTGACATATGTACCCTTAAAAGAATCAATCCAAATATTATTAGAGAGAGCACAATCAAAATGATGCCACAAACTACCACGATTCCAAGTGAAAGCATTCTGGAAAAAGCCAATATCAACTAAATGAAAATAAAAAATCATATTATTAAAATACTCCATGTATTGATAGATAGGGTTATCACTACCAATCCTTTCAGAAGGAGAATATATAGTTCTAAAATCAGGACTAACTAGCAAGGCAAAGAAACATGTTATGAATTGTAGAAAATTGATCCCAAAGAAGTCTTCTTATAATTCAAGAGGAGGGAACACAAAAAAAAGAAGAAGAAAGGCACTTAAAATGAAGAAACTCAATGAGATAATGCATAACTTGAATAAAATCTCTAATAATATTAATGACCAAGGGTCTCTCCAAAAATCCCAAATCATAGTAGAAGTATTATCCCAACCAAGATGAAAACCCAAATATCGAGTAGTAGCAACCAAGCTAACATCCGAAATTAAGGGTTTTAACAAGACTAACAAAGAAATATTATGAATAAGACAAATATTTTTAACCCTACTCCTAGAAGAGGAACAACCAATCCCTCTAATATTCAAAATAAGAGATTTAAACACTAATTGATGAGTTCCCAGCAACTTGAGAGTGAGTGCTTCTAAAAAATTATAAAATAAGATTTTTTATTTTTTCTGAGTGTTTATCCATAGAATTTTGTAAATCCTTTATTAATATCATCCAATTCCATTGCATCATGCTCACCAATAATTTTCTTAGCCCTCAAATCAAGATTATCATAATGTACATAATTATCAATTTTAATAGAAGAGTTTAGAGGGACTTGGATGATTTTGCCTCATTCAACACCACTCACATTTTCACCTTCTTCTAAAGTATCGTTCATAATGAAAGAAAGAACTTTAGTAATATTTTATAAATAATGGACTTTATCAGAGCTTTGGCAATGAAAAATTGACATATTCTTATTAAAATTATAGTCCATCTAGGAGCGAACTAAAGCAATATAATTTTCTAAAAAAATGAAAACATGTTGATCATCAATAGGTTCAACATTAGAAGTAGAATTGCATTGCATGGATGAGTTAGGAATAATGTTGGATTCTCTCATGAAATTTTGCTGTAACATTTCTAAGTGAATCTATAAAATAGGATTAGTAATTATTGGTTCATTTTGAGAAGGTTCAATAACTATGTTATGCATTACATTAGAAGGATAATATTCGTTCACTTGAGTGTTAGAACATGAATGAATAGCATTTATATTAAGGTCCTACAAAGAATCACTATGATGTTTATTAACATCTTTTACTTGATCTTTTTACTTAAAGAGATGGGGATGTAAATTAAAATATTCTTAAAGACTATGACCATGCATTTGCAATGTCTACAAAATATAGGAAAATTATCAAATTAAGCCTACTACAAGTATCCCAAGTTTTTAGGACTGAGCGATATTTCCTTAGGATACTTTTTAGTAACATCAAATTCAACCAAAACATGAGCAATATAAGGATGAGAGATTGAAGCAGTGTCTTCATAGTTTTATAATGATTATAAAAAAATAAAGGACAAACCATACATAATTTGAGAATTAAACATTTTAAGCCTTAAATTGGGAAATGAAATCCACACTAGCATAATAGGGGATTCTTCCACAATATCAAGAGGAGTCCATTTTAGCAAAAGCATTTAACACATGTTAATATAATATGATCGATGGGAGAAAATATGGCTATAGACTAAGCTATTTAAAAATTGAATAGCAATTTGGTGAAGATCTAAAAGACCAACAAAGAATGACCCTGCATGTTTTAGATTCACAAACAAAGCATGTACATAATTAAGAATAGGATGAGTAAGAACTAATTTACCCATAAGAGTGAACTCAAAGGGTGAAGCCAACTTATTAATAATATCTTCATCAAACATTAAAGTAGGAATATAATCTAAAGAAGTGTTAACTAAAGAGATCTCAAGAGAAGAATGTGAAGAACCTGTAAAAACAATATCTTTAATGGATATGAGTTACCATCTTCAGAAACACCCCAAAAACTAGATATCATACCAGACAGAGCTAGTTTTCAAGTGGTCTAGGGGTTCATTGTTTCTTGAGAGACCGTGTAAAAAAAAATACCCGAATGATGAAACCAATAGAATAATAAAAATAAAGTTAAAGAAAATAAAAATTGAGGACCAGGAATGCCCCAGGCCACAAAGCAGAGTAAAAACCAATGATCAAAGAATAAAAATGAACACCCTAGAAAGTAGCAAGAGATGAAAGCAAAAGGAACCCTAAAATTGCCAAGATGATCGCTAGAACTTGATGACTTGGATTCTACCCTATAGAGAAAATTAGGTTTGGATTTTATCTTAAATAAGAAATATTAAGGAAAGATAAGATACAAGTAGATAAAGTGTTTTGGACAAATGATAGTGAATTTCCAAAATCTTTTAAAGTAGAATCTTGTATGTTGGTTCTGAATCAGAGCTTATGCATCTTTAGAGCTCCAATGAGCTTGTAAGGATGTAAAGGAATGAATAAGCCCTCTTACATTTATTATTTCCTTATGAACTCTAGAACATTAAACATTATATGCCTTGGCATGTAATAGTTTCATTACAATACTCTTTATTATTCTAATATTTGTCCCTCGAGGTAATATATCACACTATATTTTTACTCAAAACATGGCCTTATATAAATTAAAAAAAGGGAGATATTGAAAACATCCACTAATTCATTAAAGTTAAGAGTCTACATTCAAAATAACTATATCTTCACATCATTAGTCTAAAACTAGAAGTTTAACTAGCCAAGGAATTAAAATAAAATAAAATAGATTTTATTGATTGCTTCAAAAAGAAAGTACATTGATAAAAGTGTAATAATATAACACCAGGATAATAAAAGTTCACTCTTTATAGTTTTATATTCTTTAATTGCTTGTTTCCTTGTAATAAGGTAGGCCAATTACTACTATTGCTATAAGTGTTTCTCCGCTGGTCCCCCTTAGACTTGACTCTATGGTGGAACAACACTTAAGCACTAAAAACTCACTAAAATGATAGAAAAACTATTTAAAAAAGAATAAAAAACTATTTATATTTAGTACATAAATGGACCTAGGTTCCAAGAAGCTTAAAATGTTAGTGATGCAATGTTATAATCTAAACTAGCACCTCAACATTATTAAGTAGGTTCGACTTTAGCATTGGATTGACCCGTCATGGTTATTGCTAAACCAAGGCATCTACTTGGATGATTCATTTCTACTCCTCACTTCATCAATTGCTCCACCACTATGCTAGTGTTGTGGTGCGAGAATGTATAATATGACACTATAGTGTTGTATACTTCAATTTATGGCACTCAAATTCTTGAGACTCAAGTACTACAATGCTGGTTTATGGTTTTGTGATATCGTGAAGCACTTTAATGCTAGTCTTTATTCTATCAGAGTGGAAAATTAATTAACATTTTCCCAAGGCTCCAACATTGTGATGTCCTAATTTGGTGCCGTGGTGTTGTAGTTGTTGTGATGCTACTAGTTTGAGCCCCAAGACAATGGTTCAATACTTGTGATTTTTTTTTTTTTTGTTTTTTAAGACATACTTGCATAACATCAACTAAAAATAATATTTGTATTGGAATTCAAAAAAAAAAATAATACTACACAATTTTCACTTAACACTTTCCACATTCTTTCTTTACATTACTTTATTTATACACCTGCTATGCATATATGTATTAATTCAGTGATTGTAAATATTTAAAATTAAAAATTGCATGCTTTTGTTAGGTTTCTTAGTGTTGCATGCACCTATTCCTTAAAGTATTTGTTAGACTCGTAGGACTCTAAGTTCTTTATGCTTTTAAACACCAACACTTCAATTTTTTTTAGCATATCATACATTTTACTTTTTTTTTTTTGCTATATGCATTATACCTACATGTGTTAGTGATAAGGAAGGGGGTGGCCTAAGCGATGGGCTGGTCCACTATTCCTTATGGTTTAGATCCATTACGCTACAAAATGTTTTTTAGAAAACTGATTATGTTTTTTTTTTCTTTTTTTTTTTTGAGAAAAATTCAAACAAGTGCATTAAAATTTCATTAAAGAGATACAAAACAAGAAACTAAGAAATAATAATAGATTCCTCATTTGACAAAGAATTAAAAGGAGGAGCCTTATTCAAAACTAAATCATCCCAAATGAACGAGCTAACAATAGCATAGTTAGCACAAAGTTCTGCTAACTTATTGCATTTCCTATCTATACAATTAAATATAACATTTTTAAGATATTTGAAGAGGAATCCCAAGTCATTATTTTTTCAATATAACCCATCTTGGAGAGTCTTGATGACATTTGCATTATCACTTTCAATGACGATACCCTTGTAGTTTAACATCCAATCTTTAAACACCACTTTGATTGATTGGATAACAAACATTTCAAAACTTATACATCCCAATGAACACAAGTATGTCCAAAAGCCAATAGAAATATTCTTTTAAAGTCTCGAAAAACACCACCTATCCCAGCTTTATAATATTTAAGTAAAGATGCATCAACATTTACCTTGATCCAATCAAGTGGAGGGGGGTACCAATGATCATCCAATGAGAAGATTTGGATTTTGAAGTTGTAGCCATGCTGAGTGATTCCATAGCAATGAATAAGGGTCCATCATCTTTACCCTCATAAATAAGCTTATTCCTAGATTTCCATGAGAAATAAATGGTGCTACAAAATAAATTTACCACATAATAGATCTAATTTGAAATCCAATTTACACATTATGCCAACGAGTTAAAAAATTGAGATTCCAAATCCCCACTGGTCTAGTTGTTCGAATATCTTGGTCATTTTTTTGCATTTTGTTTGAATAGTTGCTATTTGAATGATTTATAATTGTGCAACTTATGTAGTTTTGATGATTCCAAACATTATTGTTCAAATGTATAGTTATCTCCTATCAATTTCAGAAGATTTGCACTTGCTCTTGTGTGTACTAACATTTCAGGAAAATCAGACTCCAGACTACGAAAACTTCAAATCAAATTCAACATGAGACTTTGAATTAATTTTGAAAGGGAGTGATTGTAATTGAGTGAATAAAATCTCACACACACAAAATAAGGAGATCTTGAAATTCTATACTGATCGTACAGGACGATATTTATCGTACTGGACGATCTGTCAGTTATCTCCTATAGAGCACTTGGAACGAATAGGAACTTGCTTGAAATTTTTTTTTCTAAGTCCTATTCGTCCAGGACGAATTTTAATATCGTCCCGGACGATGGGTTCTCTGTAAAATTTTGTCCAGACGAATTTTACCATCGTACGAGGCGACCAGTCCTCTGGAAAAATTTCGTCCAGACGAAAATAATTATCGTACCGGACGAACAGCTCTCTGGAAAATTTTCGTCCAGACGAAACCAAATTATCGTCCCCAGCGATTGGTCCTTTGGAAAATTTTCGTCCAGACAAAATAAATAATCGTCCAGGACGATCGGCTCTCTGGAAAATTTTTGTCCAGATGAATAAATTTTCGTCCAAACGATAAACCGACTTAGAACAGTTTTCAGCAGTTTCTAGAACCGACCTTGTAATAACCGTTCGTACTGGACGAACCTAGTTCGTACAGGACGATCAGCTGTACGAAGTCATTTCGTACACATATACAAATTGGGTCGTTTCAGATCGTTTAAGTAAAATCGTCTAGGACGATCCAGGATCGTACGGGACGATCCACTGCGTACAGAATTGAAATTATGCAGTTTTTGGGCGGTTTTTCATGTCTTTTGTATAAATAGTCCAAATTAGACTGCCACCCAATCTTTTTGTCATTTGATCTTCGTGCCTATTGAGAGAATAGCCAAGGGGAGAGTGGAAGAGAGCATTCAAAGGAGGATTCCTACCATTGGAGCAAGAAGGGTTCACTTGGATTGCTAAGGTAAGAATCTCTACTTGTGAAATTGGATTTCTTCACTCTTTTCTTTCTTCCTTCTAGATTCGTGTGAGAAGATCATTCAAGAAGGTCCGGTTCTCTGCCGACACTTGGAGAGTGTGAACAGACGTGGGTTCTCTGCCTACACTAGGAGAGTGTAAAAGGAAGAAGGTTCTCTGCCTACACTTGGAGAGTGTGAACAGCCGTAGGGTTCTCTGCCCACACTAGGAGAGTGTGAAAGGACGACGGTTCTCTGCCCACACTAGGAGAGTGTGAAAGGACGACGGTTCTCTGCCAGCACTGTGGATTGTGTAAAAGGACGACGGTTCTCTGCCGCACCGGGGAGTGGTGAAAAGAGTGTTTTGTACAGGCTTCTCCGCCTTGCTGTGGGTGCTAAAGGAGAGTCACTTTGTGGTATTAGTGCAATACTCAGAGGGTGCCTCTGAGGAGTGGATGTAGGTCTGGTTATAGACCAAACCACTATAAATCTGGTGTCATTTACTTTATTGCTTTTACGTTTCCGCATTTTAAATTTCAGTTTTAACAACTCTGTGGTTGAAAAACATTTTTCTACAAACTTTAAAAGAAAATTTTATTTCGGTTCAACTTTATTATTAAGAGGGTTTAAAAATTTTTAAAACTACCAATTCACCCCCCTCTTGGTAGCCGTGGGGACATTTACTTAGGCTTAACAACCTAATTACTAGACTCAACAAGTGGTATCAGAGCATAGTTTCAAAATCATAAGTTTGAACTACTTTTTGATTAACGTAGATGGCTACATTTGAAAACCGAAACACACCTGAGGGTTACTCTATCACTAGACCTCAACTGTTTGACAATATTCCTTTTGATTTTTGGAAAACACGCATGTCTACTTTCTTACAGTCACTTGATTATCGCATGTGGATGCTAGTCCAGGAAGGTTACACAAAACCAACTAGATTAGTTGATGGAATAAGGGTAGATACACCCTATGCAGATTGGACTATAGAAGAACGTGACTTAGCACAATTAAATGCGAAATGTTTAAATAGTTTCTTTTGTACTTTAAAATCTGAAGACTACATGCGAGTTTCCACTTGTAAAAGCGGAAAAGACATATGGGATAGACTTTGTATTACTTATGAAGGGACAAATGAGGTTAAGCAATCAAGACTCAATATCTTGTTACATGACTACGAATTATTTTGCATGAAACCTAATGAATCTATATCTGACATGTACACAAGATTCACTCAAATTGTCACCTCTTTGCATGCACTTGGTAGGGAATTAACTAATGCTGAAATGGTTAATAAGATTCTTCGTTGTTTACCTACTGCATACGATGCTAAAATTACTGCAATTACAGAGTCAAAAGATCTGAACATTTATTCTATTGACAATCTTCTTGGTTCACTCATTGCTTACGAGCAAGGAGTAAGTCAAAGAAAGATTGATGCAGGTGAACCAAGAAAGGACAAGAATATTGCACTAAATGTGGAAGAGTCAGAAAGTGAACACTCACAACCTGAGGATGAAGATGATATAGCACTGATGACTAGACAATTCAAAAGCTTTTTAAAGAGGAAGCAGAAGAGACGCCAGCAATGGAATAGAGGTAAGTATAACAGAAATGACAAGGTTTCTAATGAAGTGATTTGTTATGAATGCAGGAAACCAGGTCATATAAAGACTGATTGTCCAAAACTCAAAGCCACTCCTAGCAAGGAGAAGGTAGAGGAGAAACCAATGGTAAAGAAGGGCAAGAAGAAGTTTCAAAAGGCTTTTTGGGCGGACTCAGCTTCAGACTCATCTGAGACTGAAAAAGAAGAAGAAGTCACCAACCTTTGCTTAATGGCAGATAAAGCTGAACAATCAGATCAAGAAGAGGTATGTGATTTAACCTATAATGAATTGTTTGAAGTTTCTGAACACATGCATGATGCATATAGGAAAATGAAAAAGATGCATGCTAGTTTAGTTTTAGAATTTGAAGAGCTTAATAAGGAACACGAAATCCTTAGGAAAGATCATGCTTTAATTGATAGCAACCACATGAAACTACTTGATGAATATGATGACTTGAATAAAAATTTTGAGAATTTAAAATCATCCTATGCTGAACTTGAAAAAGAATTTGAAAAATTTAAGGATGAATCTGAGCACAAGACATATAGAGTAAACTATACAAATCGAATCTTGGAGGAAATGAATTCATTTTACAAACTTACTATAAGAGCTCTCGAGGATAATAGGAACCCCCCTAAACTTGAAGATTTTACAAATCCTAAATATTATCCTAAATTCATGAAATCCCTTAGAAGACAATCATATGAGAGAAAACATAGGAATATTTTTCCTAATGTTAAATGTAACAATTGTGGATTTTTGGGACATATATCTCACACCTGCACTTTAAAGATTAAACCTAATTTGGTGTGGAGAATTAAGATGCATAAACCTAGACATATCATACATGCATCTGATTATAAATTTCATAAAGGTGAACCCAAACTAGTTTGGGTTCCCAGGTCTAACATTTGAGAATTTTGCAGGTATACTCTCACACAAGACCTCGTGAGAGTATATGGTACCTAGACAGCGGATGTTCTAAGCACATGACTGGAGATACTGCTCAATTCATAACGCTGGAAGCCAGGAGTGGAGGCAAGGTTACACTTGGAGATAATACCACAAAGAAAGTGGTTGGATCAGGTATGATTGGAAACTTGAAAAATTTTTTTATAGACAATGTTTTATTAGTTGAAGGCTTAAAACATAATTTGCTTAGCATAAGTCAGCTATGTGATAAAGGCTATAATGTAAAATTTTTACCTACTAGCTGCATAATTAGCCTAAATGGGAAAATTGTTTTAAATGGAAAAAGGGTGAACAATGTCTACATGCTAGATTTAAATTGTATTCAATCTCCTACTGCTTTTTGTTTGAAAACTGTATCTGATGAATCATGGCTTTGGCATAGGAGACTTTGTCATTCTAGTATGAAAAATCTTAGAAAAATTACCCAAAAGAATTTGGTTAGAGGAATACTAACTAGACTTTACTAAGGACCACCTATGTGATGCATGTCAATTAGGAAAACAAGTGAAATCCTCTTTTAAGTCCATTAAAGATCTTAGGACCAGTAAACCTTTAGAAATTCTTCACATGGATCTTTTTGGACCTGTAAGCACTGTTAGTCTAGGAGGAAAGGTATATGGATTTTGTTATAGTAGATGATTTTTCAAGATTCACCTGGGTTAAATTTCTTTTTCATAAGAGTGAATCATTTGAGGAATTCAGAAATTTTTCAACTTGGATACAAAGAAAACTAGGATGTGAAATAATTTCTATACAAAGTGATCATGGAGGAGAATTTGAAAATGAAAGATTTGAAGATTTCTGTAAAGAAAAGGGGATTGATCACAATTTTTCTGCACCTAGAACTCCTCAACAAAATGGAGTAGTTGAAAGAAAGAACAGAACATTAATAGAAGCCGCCCGAGCAATGTTAGCAGAATACTCACTTCCTAGATATTTTTGGGCTGAGGCGGTTAGCACTGCATGCTATGTTCTGAATAGGGTGAATGTGAGATCAAATTTGAATAAAACACCCTATGAGTTGCTAAAAGGTAGAACACCAAATTTGTCTCATTTGCATGTATTTGGTTGCAAGGTGTTCATACATAATAATGGAAAATCTGCCTTAGGAAAATTTGATCCAAAATCAGATGAAGGAATTTTTGTTGGATATTCAAGTGTTGGAAAATCTTATAGAGTATTCAACAAAAGAACTTTAGTCATTGAAGAAACCACACATGTTGTTTTTGATGAAAATGGAAACATGGAAGAGCCAAAAGTTGTTGAAGAAGAAATTGAAGAAAACTCCCAAAAGATAGATAGATTAAATTTGGAAGAAAATGTGGAAGAAAATTTATATAGATAAGACCCTTTGCCTAGAGATTTGAGATTTTCTAAAAACCACCCAAAGGAATTAATCATAGGTGAACCAAGTGAGGGTGTTAGAACTAGGCGTGGATTAAACAAGGAAGTCAATCATTCAGCCTTTATTTCAACTGTTGAACCCACTAACATTGATCAAGCACTTTCAGATGAATTTTGGATATTGGCCATGCAAGAAGAGTTAAATCAATTTGTAAGAAATAAAGTGTGGGAACTAACTACAAGGCCAAAAAGATCAAAGTGTTGTTGGAACCAAGTGGGTGTTCAAAAATAAAATGAATGACTCAGGAGTAGTCATTAGAAATAAGGCTAGATTAGTAGCTAAGGGGTATAATCAAATTGAAGGAATTGATTTTGAGGAAACTTTTGCTCCTGTAGCTAGACTTGAAGCAATTAGGGTTTTACTAGCCTTTGCCTGCTTTAAAGGTTTTAAATTGTTTCAAATGGATGTCAAAAGTGCCTTTTTAAATGGAGTAATTGAAGAAGATGTTTTTGTAGAACAACCTCCAGGTTTTGAAAATTCTAAATTTCCAAATCATGTTTTCAAATTAAAAAAGGCATTATATGGATTGAAACAGGCACCTAGGGCTTGGTATGAGAGGTTAAGCACCTTCCTACTTGAAAGATCTTTTGAAAAAGGAAGTGTGGATACAACTCTCTTTTTAAGGAAAATTGGAAAGGATATACTTATTGTTCAAAATTTATGTAGATGACATCATCTTTGGATCTTCAAATAAACATCTTTGCGATGATTTTTCTAAAACAATGAGTAGTGAATTCGAGATGAGTCTAATGGGAGATTTAAATTACTTTCTAGGATTTAGCATTAAGCAACTTGAGGAAGGTACTTTTCTTAGTCAAACCAAATATATTAAGGACATCCTCAAAAAATATGAAATGGACAATGCTAAACCTGTTAGTACACCAATGAGTTCTTCAGTTCAGTTGGATAAAGACCTTAAGGGAAAATCTGTTGATCAAAAGAAATTTAGAGGGATAATTGGATCTTTACTTTACTTGACTGCTAGCCGACCAGATATTATGTTTAGTGTTTGCTTATGTGCTAGATTTCAATCAGATCCAAAAGAATCACATTTGATAGCAGTGAAAAGGATTTTAAGATATCTACTAGGAACTCAAAACTTAGGAATTTGGTATCCTAAGTTTAGCTCTTCATTTGAAATTATTGGTTACTCAGATTCTGACTTTGCAGGCTGTAGAGTGGATAGGAAAAGTACTTCTGGAACATGTCAATTCATTGGAAATTCATTAGTTTCATGGTCTAGTAGAAAACAAAATTCAGTGGCACTATCTACTGCAGAAGCAGAAAGAATACATTGCATTAGGAAGTTGTGTGGCACAAGTACTTTGGTTAAAACAACAGTTGATTGACTTAGGATTAACTATAGGCACTATTTCCAATTTATTGTGACAATACTAGTGCAATTTGCATTTCCAAAAATCCTATTCAACATTCTAGAACCAAACACATTGATATAAGGCATCATTTCATAAGGGATCATGTATCCAAAGGAGAAATTGAACTCATACATGTTTCAACTGAAAATCAACTTGCAGACATTTTTACAAAACCTTTAGCCTTTGATACCTTCAGTACTTTAAGAACAAGGCTTGGTGTTATTGATTTGAATGCTTAACCAAAATGTCTTTGCAACATTGATACTTGTTGTGTTTTGTTTTTGTGATTTTGTGAATTTTGTGTGTTTTTGAATGAATTGTTTTTGGATTTATGATTTTGTCTTATGTTTTCTGTGTTTTTTGATTGTTTTTGTTGATTTTGTTAAATTAAAAAATTTAAAATTAAAAATTGTTTTTGGAGGAAATCGTCCAGGACGAAAATTTTCGTACGGGACGATGTGTAAAGAAACAGTTTGCGCGAATTTAAACCGTTTTGAGAGCAGTTTTTTTATTAGATCGTCTGTACGATCTGTGATCGTCCAGTACGAATTTTTTTTTTTTCTCAAACGTCGGGACGATTGAATGCAGCGGTTGAGTGGATAAGACAGTTTCTAATACGAACTTCGTCTGTACGAAATTTTTTTTTTTCGTCTGTACGAACATGTGTCAGTTCATTGTAGGGGACGGTTTTCAAGAGTCATTAAAACGAAACACTTTTTCGATCGTCTGTACGAAATTTTTTCGTATGTACGATCGGTCAAGTCAAAAAGCCTGTACGAAGGGTCGCATCGTAAGTTGTGTTGAATACGAAAAGCCGTTACATTTTGGACGAATTGGATCGTCTGTACGAAATTACTTCGTCAAGACGAACGATAATTTTTCGTCCAGGACGAATATTTTCGTCCAGGACGAACGTATCGTTTTTCTTTTTAAATATGAAGGCTTTCAAAACTTGACAATCACACTTTCAAACATCTTTTTCAATCCCTTTCTACATCAAATCAACTATGGCCTCCTCTAGCAAAAGACAAAAAGTTTTGGCGAAGAAACCTAACAGGAATGCCCCAGACAACTTTCTTTCCAAGGCAAATGAGGAATCTTTTCCTCGTTTTGCATCTGCAAAAATCACTCCGTCTCTCATTCTTATCCAAACAGAGTTGAAATTTAGGTATTACACACCTCTTCGCCTCAACCCAATTTCATTTCATTCTTTCTCTTGTCCACTTATACAATAAGCAAACCTACCAATACTTCCTAGCCAACATGAGTTTCAATTCTGACCACTCTATCATTAGTTCTTTTGTTTTTAAGAAAAAAGTTGAGATCACCAAGCACGACCTTGGTGCATTTTTAAACTTAAGAACTGAAGGATATAGAGCCCACACCCTAGCATCAGAAAACACCTTCCAATGGTTTGAAATCAATAGGGTAATTAGAGAAAATGCAATTGACAATCATGTTGCTAGAGTGGCCGGTATGACCCAAGATGCCCGAATCATCCAGCATATTCTTAGATCCTCAATTATTCCTAAAGCTGGTGATAGGATTAACATTACTCCTCTCCTTTCTTGTCTAACTTTTTTAATCATGAAAAGACAACCTATTGATGAAGCCCAACTCATCCTAGATCATATCTATGGGCTATCAGAAATAGGACATCCTGATCAGAAGAGGAAGAAGAACATTTCTTTAGGGCACTTGATTACTTATATTTTGGAGAAGAAGTACAATATAGTGCATCCTGATGAGGAATATGAAGAGCCAGTTTACTACAACGATGCATCATTCAGACTGCTCTTCAAGGAGGAAAAAAGAAAAAGAAAAAAGCACATGTGGCAGTGCTTCAGAAGAAGAAGAAGAAGGAGTGCAAGCTTCTGCTTCTCAATCAGATTACCAGAATCTGATTGAGAGATTTGATAGACTAGAGACTCACATTGATCAAAGGTTTGATCAATTTGATGCTCATCTTACGCAGCAGCAACATGACATTGGTAATATTAGAGATGAAGTTCATGAAAAATAAATACCAATGTAATGTTGATGGCCTCCTACTTCAACCTCTTTTGGCGGCATTCCTCCTCCTCCTCCTCCTCCAGAACAGTAGAAGTTTTTTTTTTTTTGTGTGTCTGTTGTATTTTTTTTTTTTTGTTGTTTTTGTTTTTTTATCTTATATGTGTTATTGTGATTGTTGTGATGTTGTTTGTTTAAGTTCAATGTTTTTTATGTTTTTTTTTTTAATCAATGAAAAGTTTGTTTGTTTTAGATTTGTTTTGAAATGTGGCTAATCTTTATGAATTTCATTAATATTGTTTTTAATCTACATTGTGCTCAAATTCGATTGTAATGTGAGATTATCTATATTAGAAAATCTAGACTTTCTAAATTTATAATTTGTTTATAACTTGTTGTATTTAGAAATTTTTTAAATTCATGTCTATTCATTTAGACTACATAAAATTTAATATTGTTATTGCAATTTTGATGTTTTCTTATTTTGTATTTCTATGCTCAAATGATATTTATGCACCTAGAAATATTTGAAATGTTAGATTATAGATTTTGGAAAGAATTGGTCAAATTACTCTTGAACATTGTACAAATGTACAAAAATCAAAAGGGATTTACAAAAATTTGCAAAGTGAAAAAGAGGCACAAAATAAGCCCAACCAAAGAAAAATGCACAAAAATGTGCTCCAAAACTTTGAAAAGATGTGCAAAGCACCACATGAGGTAATTCTCTTCTTTCCAAATTCGTTTAATCTCTTAATTCAAGTTGATCTAATGTTCATTTATATTCTATTGAACTTTGAAATATAGAATTTTTTTTTTACATCTCACTTGTAATGATTTTCAATAATCAAAATGTCTAAATTGAATCATGTCTTTGATAAATTCTTCTTACTTACAATGTTATATCATTTCATAAATTTTATGAATTTCTATGATTGACCTAATATCTTTAGTTTAAAATTGCATACCCTATGTCAAATCACAATTTAGATTAAATTTTTACAAATGAATTTCATATAATTATTTACATTTCTTGTCTTTTTCTTCTTCACTTTTTGTTGTTGCTGTCAAAAAGGGGGAGAAATTATTATGTTTGTGGTTTGTGTTTTATGATTATGTTTGTGTTTGTGTTTTTGTGGTTTGTGTTTTTTGTGTTAAAAATTTTTGAAAAACAAAAAAATATTGTTCTTTAATGCCTCCTTATTTTAATGTACTCATAAATTCAGGGGGAGTTTAGGAGATAAGAGATTTGTTTTAACTTGAAACCATACTAACAATAATTGTTTTGCCATCATCAAAAAGGGGGAGATTGTTTGAATAGTTGCTATTTGAATGATTTATAATTGTGCAACTTATGTAGTTTTGATGATTCCAAACATTATTGTTCAAATGTATAGTTATCTCCTATCAATTTTAGAAGATTTGCACTTGCTCTTGTGTGTACTAACATTTCAGGAAAATCAGACTCCAGACTACAAAAACTTCAAATCAAATTCAACATGAGACTTTGAATTAATTTTGAAAGGGAGTGATTGTAATTGAGTGAATAAAATCTCACACACACAAAATAAGGAGATCTTGAAATTCTATACTGATCGTACAGGACGATATTTATCGTACTGGACGATCTGTCAGTTATCTCCTATAGAGCACTTGGAACGAATAGGAACTTGCTTGAAAATTTTTTTTTTCAAAGTCCTATTCGTCCAGGACGAATTTTAATATCGTCCCGGACGATGGGTTCTCTGTAAAATTTCGTCCAGACGAATTTTACCATCGTACGAGGCGACCAGTCCTCTGGAAAAATTTCGTCCAGACGAAAATAATTATCGTACCGGACGAACAGCTCTCTGGAAAATTTTCGTCCAGATGAAACCAAATTATCGTCCCCGGCAATTGGTCCTCTGGAAAATTTTCGTCCAGACGAAATAAATAATCGTCCAGGACGATCGGCTCTCTAGAAAATTTTCGTCCAGACGAATAAATTTTCGTCCAAACGATAAACCGACTTAGAACAGTTTTCAGCAGTTTCTAGAACCGACCTTGTAATAACCGTTCGTACTGGACGAACCTAGTTCGTGTAGGACGATCAGCTGTACGAAGTCATTTCGTACACATATACAAATTGGGTCGTTTCAGATCGTTTAAGTAAAATCGTCCAGGACGATCCAGGATCGTACGGGACGATCCACTGCGTACAGAATTGAAATTATGCAGTTTTTGGGTGGTTTTTCATGTCTTTTGTATAAATAGTCCAAATTAGACTGCCACCCAATCTTTTTGTCATTTGATCTTCGTGCCTATTGAGAGAATAGCCAAGGGGAGAGTGGAAGAGAGCATTCAAAGGAGGATTCCTACCATTGGAGCAATAAGGGTTCACTTGGATTGCTAAGGTAAGAATCTCTACTTGTGAAATTGGATTTCTTCACTCTTTTCTTTCTTCCTTCTAGATTCGTGTGAGAAGATCATTCAAGAAGGTTCGGTTCTCTGCCGACACTTGGAGAGTGTGAACAGACGTGAGTTCTCTGCCTACACTAGGAGAGTGTAAAAGGAAGAAGGTTCTCTGCCTACACTTGGAGAGTGTGAACAGCCGTAGGGTTCTCTGCCCACACTAGGAGAGTGTGAAAGGTCGACGGTTCTCTGCCCACACTAGGAGAGTGTGAAAGGACGACGGTTCTCTGCCAGCACTGTGGATTGTGTAAAAGGACGACGGTTCTCTGCCGCACCGGGGAGTGGTGAAAAGAGTGTTTTGTACAGGCTTCTCCGCCTTGCTGTGGGTGCTAAAGGAGAGTCACGTTGTGGTATTAGTGCAATACTCAGAGGGTGCCTCTGAGGAGTGGATGTAGGTCTGGTTATAGACCGAACCACTATAAATCTGGTGTCATTTACTTTATTGCTTTTACGTTTCCGCATTTTAAATTTCAGTTTTAACAACTCTGTGGTTGAAAAACATTTTTCTACAAACTTTAAAAGAAAATTTTATTTCGGTTCAACTTTATTATTAAGAGGGTTTAAAATTTTTAAAACTACCAATTCACCCCCCTCTTGGTAGCCGTGGGACATTTACTTAGGCTTAACAACCTAATTACTAGACTCAACACATTTCACAATTACATGTTCAATATCCTCAATCATATTGCAATGTCTAGGACATTCGTAATGTATTTCCAATCTTCTATAACATAGAAAGTCATTCGTTGGGATTGCTCTATTAAATAATCTCCACAAAAAACCTTCAACCCGAGGAGAAAGTTTAGATGTCTTTATCAAGCTCTAGTAAAGAACTTGTTGTGAATTCTAAAGAGAAGCTTTATAAGCCATTGAAGAGATTGAATTTCAAGAATTTCTGGAAATTAGCTCCATGCAATCTTTTGGAAATTAAGAAGAAATGTTAATTTGAGAAATCAAATTCATGAGATCAAAACCAAAAAACTTTCTTAGTTCCTCTAAATTCTAGCATCCTCTTGATATAAATATGTCTACCTTGATATTCTCTAATCTTTGTGGAAACACATATGCAGGCCAGCTATTAAGATTTTTATCCAAGATCAAATGTCTTTGAGAGCATCTATCAATTCACCATTAATAATTTTCCATCTTTCTACGGGCCTTAGAAATACTCCCCCATTATGTATAATTTTTGAAGCAGTGGATCCCATCCTCTTTGAAAAAACTATCTCCATATAATAACCCATATTTAGGAAATAACGCTTTATGCAATAATGATTCTTCATCTTGGTTGTATCTCCAAGCAAGTTTAGCTCTTAGAGGACAACGTTTATCATGACAAGAATGAAGATCTCTCCCACCCCATTTTAAAGGAAAGCACATAACACTCCAATTAACATAATGCATACCATGATTACCATTCATCTTGTTCCAAATAAAGCTTCTACACAATTTTTCCATCTCATTAAGAATGCCTTTTGGAATCAAAGAGTGGGTACTATGGAAAACTGTATAGGAAAGCAATACCATTTTGACAATATTTATTTTTCCAACCAAGGAAATGAATTTGATTACCCAAATATTAATCATCTTTAATGCCTTTTCAAAAATAAATTGAAAATCCCATCCAACTAGCCTTCTTAATGATATCTTGGTTTTGACACCTTTAATTTCCATAATGCGAGTTATTATCTTCTTCTTCCTTCTTCTAACCATATTCCCAAAAAGAATACAAGATTTATTTGCATTTACTTTTTGTCTCATCCATCCATAGAAATCTTCTATTACACACTTGATGTTCTTTAGAACCATCAAGTTGCTTCGAAAAAAATTATGATATCATCCGCATATAGAAAATGAGAGATCCTGGGTCCATTTGGACTTATGCTTACACCATAATTATCCTCTCTTTATTTAAATGCATTTGATAAAAGTTGAGCACAAAGAATAAACATAAAAGGTGATAAGGGACAACCTTCATGAAATCCGCATCTAGCCTCGATCCATCTTGATGAATTTCCATTAATAAGTAATGAAAATTTTGGATTTATAACACATTCCAAAATCAGAGAAGAAATAGAAGAAGGAAACTCAAAGTACATCAAATCTTTCTCCAATGTTGGCCATTTTATGGAGTCATATGCTTGCTCCAAATCTAATTTAAAAGAACCCCATCCTTTAGTAAACTTTAAATGTCTGAATTTGGTGAAGATTTCATGAGCCACCAGGATGTGATCCGACATAGATCTACCTTTCAAAAATGTTACTTGTTCTTCATATATAACTTTAGGAATGATGGAGGATATTCTATTTAAAATGACCTTAGCAGCCACCTTATAAACCGCATTGCACAAACTGATTGGCATGAAGTTAGATGGAGAAATTGGATTAGAAACTTTAGCAATAAAAACAACTAAAGTTTCTTTCCACTTTGGATTCATATTTATAGTTTGAAAAAATGGATTAAGAGCCTTCCAAATCTCTTGCTTGATGATGTCCGAATAACCTTTAAGAAATGAATACGTAACTCCATCATGTCCAGGTGCTATATAGTTGCTAGAATTCTTGACTACCGCCTTAACCTCTTCAATAGAAAACTCTTTATTTAAACACCTAGAATCCTCTTCATCTAGACAAGTGCATTGTTTTGACCATCCTTCCAAATTACACTTCCTGTATTTCCACTTTTTTTTTTGAAAAAACTAAATTAATCTGTCTTCAATTTGGAGCTGATCTTCTACCTCCAATCCATCATCATTTTTTATTTTACTTCTAAAGTTGGAATTCCTTCTTGCACTCTCATATGCATGAAAAAATCTGGAGTTGTTGTCTCCTTTAGTTTCCCATTTCACTTTAGCACGTTGCCTCCTCCATGTGTTAAGCTGAGCTAGATTTGAATTGAAACCCCCACATTGACTTTGAGAATCTAGCTGTCATCACCCGAGAGACCTCCTCTGCTTTCATTTTCCTATAGCTTTAGGATTTCATTATTTAAACAATCTTTTCTCTGTACAAGGGAATTGTGTTTATCTTTACTCCAATAATACAAAGCCTTGAATGATCTCTTCATTTTAAAATTTAGAATTTGACCATAATCTCCCACTGCTTTCCTGCTCCAAATTTTTTTAACCACCACAAAGGATGCTGGATTAGATATTCAAACATCTTCACATTTAATTTGTTTTTTAAAAATTGAATTGTATTCCAAAATGTTTAAGATTATTGGATAGTGGTCCGAAGCAATTCTAGCCAAGTGACTTACCACCAACTGATGAAGAGAGATTAAAGCCATTGAATTTAAGTAGCATCTATCCAATCTTTTAAGAATTCTATCTGCTCCAGATTTATTATTTCACCATGTGAATTTGGGACCAACGCAACACACCTCGTGAAGGTCATTATTTGCATAAAAAGTTTCCATTTCTTTGGCACCTAAGGAATAGATAAATCTTTTTCCACTCCTTTTGTCTTCCTTATTAAGAAGACAATTGAAATCACCTCCAATTACCAATGACATTTCCTTTGAAGAAAAAAATAGTAATTTTTTTAAAGCATTCTTCTCTTATACACATCTTTGCCTCCATAAATAGTAGTAATTCTCCAACTCCCCTTATTTAGGAAAACTAGTTCCCAAATGATGAATTGATTTGAAGCTTCCACTACTCTGAATGAATCCATATTCGATCTCCAAACTACCATAATTCCACCAGATAATCCTATAGGAGGAACTTTGAAGTAGTCCCAATCCGCACCAATTAATAAGTTTACCTCCTTTCTATCAAACAAGGAAACCTTAGTTTCTAGCAAACCTAGAAAAAAAAAAAACTCTATTTTCCTTTACAAACTCTTTAATGTATAGGGAAGCTCTTCTCTTACTAGCTCCCCTACAATTCCAAATGCCAATGGATGACATTATTATAAAAGAGGGGAAGGATTCCCAGTTTTTTCCTTAAGACCACCCTCCAATATTCTACTCCTTGTAGCCATTTTGATAAGGCCTAATCCTTTGAGTTGTTTAGACACTTTCTTTTTTGATCCAATTTCCTTAACACCCACCATCTCATTCCCATTATCAGTTTCCACAAGCATATTATTTTTCTCTAATAATCTAATTTAAGAATTTTCCTTAGGACTATCACCCTTATCAGGAATTACAATCTCTCCTTCCTCAACTTCATCATCTAAAACTTTAAATTTATTATCATCAATTTGAAATCATAGGGAAATTAGAATCCATACAAAGGTCAACATTTTCTTCAACCCGTTGAAAAATTGGAGCAGGGTTGTCTTCATTAGCTATTTTCTCCACTTTTTTTCTACACAGTAGTATTCTTCAGTGGAAATTTGGATTTGCCAGATTCATCAATCAAATTATTCTGAAAATTATTTTTTGGACCTTGGTACTTTTGTTCTTTTCTTCTGAAGTTTACGTGTATCCACGGCCCGTATTTAGCATCATTAGAATCCACCTTTTTAACTAAAACTTCTTCCTGGATTGGACTAATTTTTGAAGCCATTGACTCATTATTTTTGGATGTTTGAATACCCTTCAAAATCTTATCCGAGCAATGATTTTTCAGGTGGACAATTTTTCCACAACTAAAGTAAAAGTTTGGAATCTTCTAGTACTCAATTCTTTGGAAGAATTTTTTTAGAACAACCTTAAACACAAACTCGAAATGAAAGCTTTCTATCCAAGTTTATACGTACACAAATTCTAGCAAATTCCCTTCTAGTCCATTGGAACATGTTCCCATCAATCATATACAATTTTCCAACCATTAAAGCAATCTTGCAAATGTTAATTTCATCCCAGCATTAGAGAGGTAGATTTGGCATTCTAATCCAAACTAGAGTAGAAAGACCTTTCAAGGACAATGGGGAGAATGTTGGAGACCATCTATCCAATCCAATTATATTATGTTTCACATACCAGGGTCCATTAGAGAATACTGAATCCAATGCCTCTTATTCATCGAATGCACAAAGCACCCATCCCAAACCAAGCATTATTAAATGAAATGTGCCAAATTGTGATCATTATCTCCTTAGCTCCATGCTAACCATTTGAAATGGAATACTTTCCCCATACACTTTAATAACCAGAACTTTCTGAAGCTTATTTGAATTCTCCATTTCATTTGTTAAATGAAGCTTTACCACAAAGTCTTCTCCTGCAATGTCTTTTTCAAAGTCCAGTTTCAAAACATTGATGTTATTCTTTTTGATCCAAGCATAATGTAATACTTTACTAGAAGGCATCATAGGAATAACAGGTTGAACATTCTCCACTACACATCCAACCAGGTTACCTTCTTCACATAAGCGGACTTTATTCGGATCAAAAATTTGGATTCCATCTTGATTAATAGTACTTCCAGCTTTCCCAATCTCTTTAGTAGTAACTTCCAGATCAATAATATTCTCTAAATTATGATCTTTAAAGACAATGATTATTTTATGATTATCATCAATACCATCCAGTTTCAACCTAGATTTAATTGGAATTACCTTCGAATTCGATGATGACTCATCCACATCACCAACTTTAGAAATTCCTCTGGAATCAGGTGGGGAACCAAATTTTTGAAAACCCATAGATTTCTCAGAGACAACACTTTTACCTTTCCCAATAATTTCAATAGGTTTCTTCTGTTTAAGAAGACCTCCTTCATTGATTACAAATGGTTTGCCCGACATGAAACAAACCTTTCCGTCCAATGGATTTGATATCAGATCATCGCCAAAAGATGGAGGAGAAGATGCTAAGTTAGATCGTGATGAGAAAAGAGAAGTCGAATTTGCACGTCGACTCTTAAAATGACCAACAACCTTTGAAGACGTCCGGCAACCATCTGCCGCCATCAAAAGTATGAATCAAGAATTTGAAAAAAATTATTTTTCTCACTTTAGAAATCCCAGACCTTCTCTCTCTTGAAAATCTCACTTATCAATAGAGCTCTTAGGTTATTAGAGTTGAAAATTGATTATGTAGATTTACATTAATCACAAATAATATTTTTAGAGTTAGGATAAAAATTATTTTCAATTTATTTTATTATATGCATTTAAATGCATGCCTTGTTCATACCATGATTTAAATTCTTAAACATTAATCTTTGATTCTTAGACAAGAACCTATTTATCTTACATACATTTTTCCTGAAAGTATGATTTTTTAAAAGTGACTAGGTTATTACCTAGCTATCTACTATAGGAAGATGTAATTCTAGTACGCACTTGTGCACAATCCTTATATTTCCTTTAAAAAGGATTATCCCGATAATCTTAAAATTTGATAACTTAAGCTAAAATTAAACCCTTACCACAATTTATGAAGGCAAAATTTAGAATAAATTAGATTGTTCTTTGTTTCCCAACATCTGAAACATTCTCTACCTTTCATTCTTTGACTCTATAAGGAAATGTTTAGGCTTTAGACTATCCTCAGTTGTTAAATTTATATTCAAATCCATGATTAAAAGTTTTATTTATTTAAAGAATTTTAGACACAAAATTAATCAAGAGTTTTCTCAAGGTTCATCTTGGGACGTAACTAACCGTAAGGGTTTTGTGAAGATCCTAGCACCAAGTAAAAAGAAACTATGCTTTTGTTTGATAGATTTGGGGAAAAATATTTGGACAAAAATAATAATTTATTCACATGTGAAAGTTTGAGAAAGTTGTTAAGCCTCATGAAACTTACTCGAGGTGCACCAAGAGGGACCACGATGGCCAAATATTTAAAAAATTTCCTTATCACAAGGAAAATCTTTTTGTAAATTTTTATACTTTGAAATAAACAATTTGATCACTTAGTGCGACGATAAATAAACTTAATAATAATTACAATAATGATGATGACATTATAAATAACACAAAAAAACATTACTATCAGATTTTAACCAAATAGTTGTTGCAAATCTGATTTTATGAATTAGAATTTTTATGATAGCAAATATTCTTATTTTTTCATGACTTTCTTGCCTACTAACATTTTAGGATCACAAGATCGAGTGTAATTCTAGCCAGCTCAATATTAGGTAGACTAGGTCTGTGTCAGTTTATTAAATTTTCCCTTTCTTGAGTCTATTGTAAACGATATGGTTTATGATGCTAAGTAACCTTGCACACACATACTTTGGTGAATTTTTTCTTTCTAATTTAGAGTTTTTTATTTTTTCTCACATCATTAGGGATGATCAACAAATTGTACTGGATGATCAGTTAAAAATAAAGACCTGAATTTGGGCATCCTGGTAAAGGCAGTTGTCATTAAGCTCATCGTCCTGGATGATATTTATATCGGCCAGGATAATAGGCTCAAATCATAAAGAATCAGTCACCAGATCTATTTAGGTAGTATTTATTTTTAGACATTATCCAGGACATCATCCTAGATGATGCAACATAATTATTCCTAAATTAATCTGGTAATTAAGGAAAGCAATTAAGGTTTGATTGCTCGATTGTATCATCCTGGATGATCTCAGGATCAGCTTAGAAAATTAGTTAAAAAAACCTTAGTTGTTCCTGAATGATCAACATCGACCACCTTCTATTCAGGGTGATGTTGTGGATGATATTCATGGATTTAAACTAATCTTCCGGGATGATCGTGAGATCGGCATTGACGATCAAGCTATTCTTCCATCGTCCAGACATCCTTTTAATGTGATTATCTAGATGATATTCAATAATTTGTACAAATCATATAGGATGATATGTTATCATCTTGGATGATATGTTATCACCCTGGATGAAATGAAAAAATTTCTTTTGATC
>CM033690.1:15443913-15654329 GCA_019514585.1 Dendrobium officinale
TGGTTTCAAGATTCGCGTCAACACTGATCTCTCTCTCTTATTAGGAGTATAATGTGAAAAATCACGTAGGAGTGTATTCGTCGAGAAATCATCCATCATAACCCAATTCTGTTACTTCCATCCTAGGGACTTACATTTCTACCTGGTCCAAAAAAGATCCATGTGTAAAATTTCCAATGGTTTACTAGTCTAAGTTCCTTAATGGATGAAAAGAGGACTTCAATGTTTTCCTAATTGAACATTGCATCACAAAGGTGATCCTTAGTAAAGTGGCCTTGTTTTCGTGATACCTACACTAAGTGCTTTTGGGTAATTCATCTAAGGTTTTTCCATACTAGATTGACAAATTCTTATTATGCAAAGCCATGATTATCAGTATAGTTTTCAAACAAAAGCAGTAGGAGATTGAATATTATTTAAATCTTAGCATGATAAACATTGTTTATCCTTTTTCCATTTAAAATACATCTTTCCCATTTAGGCTTAATATGCAGCTAGTAAGTAAAAATTTTACATATAGCCTCTTATCAATAGCTGACTTATAAAAAAAAATTATGCTTTTATAGCCCATTCAACCAATAACACTTTTATGTAATTTCTTTTTTTACAAATTTCCAATTCATTACTAATCCAACCACTTCTTTGTGGTATTATCTCCAGTGTTAACCCTGCTCCACTCCTGGCCTTCCAGCGTTATGAATTGAGCAGTATCTCAGTCATATGCTTTGAACATCCATGTCCAGGTACTAAATGCTCCCACGAGATCTTGTGTGAGAGCAACCCAGCAAAAATATCAAATGTTAGACCTGGGAACCCAAACAAGTTTGGGTTCTCCTTTTAGCAATTTATAATCAGATGCATGTATGATATGTCTATGTTTATGCATCTTAGGTCTCCACAGCAAATTAGATTTCATCTTCAAAGTGCAGGTGTGAGATATATGTCCAAATAATCCATAATTATTACATTTGACATTAGGAAAAGTATTCCTAAGTCTTCTACCATTTGTTTGTCTTCTAAGGGATTCCATATATTTAGGATAAAATTTAGGATTTGTAAAATCTTCAAGTTTGGGGGGTATCCTATTATCATCAAGAGCTCTTATTTTCAACTTATAAAATGAATTCATATCTTCCAAGATTCGATTTGTATAATTAATTCGATATGTTTTGCTCTCAGATTCATCCTTAAATATTTTAAATTCTTTTTCAAGATCAACATAGGATGATTTTAAAATATCATGATTTTTATTCAGATCATCAAATTCATCAAGTAATTTCATGTGGTTTTCATCTATTAAAGCATGATCTTTCCTAAGGATTTTATGTTCTTTCTTAAGTTCTTCCAATTCTAGACTTACACTAGCATGCATCTTTTTCATTTTCCTACATGTATCTTGCATGTGTTCAGAAACTTTAAATAATCCATCATAACTTAAGTCACATACCTCCTCTTGATCTGATTGATCTATGCTATCTGCCATCAAGCAAAGATTGGTGACTTCTTCTTCCTTTTCAGTCTCTGATGAATCTGAAGCTGAGTCCGCCCAAAAAGCTCTTTGAAACTTCTTCTTGCCCTTCTTTACAATTGGTTTCTCCTCTACCTTCTCCGTGCTGGGAGTGGCTTTGAGTTTTGGGCAATCAGTCTTGATATGACCTGGTTTCTTGCATTCATAACAATTCACTTCATTAGAAATCTTGCCATTTCTGTTAAACTTACCTCTATTCCATTGCTGGCATCTCTTCTGCTTCCTCTTCAGAAAGCTTCTGAATTGTCTAGTCATTAATGCAATATCGTCTTCATCCTCAGGTTCTGAGTGTTCACTCTCAGACTCTTTCATTTTTAGTGCTATATTTTTCTCCTTTCGTGGTTCACCTGCATCAATCTTTCTTTGACTAACCCCTTACTCATAAGCAATGAGTGAACCAAGAATATTATTAATAGAATAAATGTTTAAATCTTTAGACTCTGTAATTGCAGTAATTTTAGCATCATAAGCAGTAGGTAAAAAATGAAGAATCTTATTAACCATTTCAGCATTAGTTAATTTCCTACCAAGTCCATGCAAAAAAGTGACAATTTGTGTGAATTAGATTCATTTGGTTTCATGCGAAATAATTCATAATCATGTAACAAGATATTAAGTCTTGATTGCTTAACCTCATTTGTCCCCTCATAAGTTATACAAAGTCTATCCCATATGTCCTTTCCACTTTTGCAAGTGAAAACCCTCATGTAGTATTCAGATTTGAAAGCACAAAAGAAGCTATTTAAACATTTGGCATTTAGTTGAGTTAAGTCACGTTCTTCTATAGTCCAATCTGCAAAAGGTGTTTCTACCCTAACTTCATCAACTAATCTAGTTAGTTTTGTATAACCTTCCTGGACTAGGATCTTCATACTATAATTAAGTGACTATAAGAAAGTAGACATGTGTATTTTCCAAAAATCAAAAGGTATATTATCAAACAGTGGAAGTCTAGTAATAGAGTAACCCTCAGGTGTATTTCAGTTTCCAAATGTAGCCATCAACATTAATCACAAAGTAGTTCAAACTTATGATTTTGAAACGGAGCTCTGATACCACTTGTTGAGTATAGTGAATAGGTTGTTAGACCTAAGTTAATGTCCCAAGGCTACCAAGAGGGGTGTGAATTGGTATTTTTAAAACTTAACCCTCTTTTAAATTTTTGTTGAACCGAAATTAAACTTTTAATGAAATTTTTTATAGAAAAGTTTTTCAGCCACAAATTTTTAAAACAAAAAAATGCGGAAAATAAAAAGCAGTAAAGTAAACGACACAAGATTTATAGTGGTTCGGTCTAAACCAGACTTACATCCACTCCCCAGAGGCACCCTCTGAGTATTGCACTAATACCAATAGTGTCTCTCCTTTTGCACCCACAGCAAGGCGGAGAAGCCTTTACAAACACTCTTTTCACCACTACCCGGTGCGACATGTTGAGTCCAGTAATTAGGTTGTTAAGCCTAAGTAAATGTCCCAAGGCTACCAAGAGGGGGGTGAATTGGTAGTTTTTAAAATTTTAAACCCTCTTAATAATGAAGTTGAACCGAAATGAAATTTTCCTTTAAAGTTAGTAGAAAAATGTTTTTCAACCACAGAGTTGTTTAAACTGAAATTTAAAGTGCGGAAACGTAAAAGCTAAAAAGTAAATGACACCAGATTTATAGTGGTTCGATCTATAACCAGACCTACATCCACTCCTCAGAGGCGCCCTCTGAGTATTGCACTAATACCAATAGTGACTCTCCTTTTGCACCCACAGCAAGGCGGAGAAGCCCTTACAACACACTCTTTTCACCACTCCCCGGTGCGGCAGAGAACCGTCCGTCCTTTTACACAAAACCCAGTGTTGGCAGAGAACCGTCGTCCTTTCACACCCTCCAAGTGTAGGCAGAGAACCTTCGTCCTTTCACACTCTCCTAGTGTGGGCAGAGAACCCTTCGTCCTTTCACACCCTCCAAGTGTAGGCAGAGAACCTTCGTCCTTTCACACCCTCCAAGTGTGGGCAGAGAACCCTTCGGCTGTTCACACTCTCCAAGTGTCGGCAGAGAACGGATCTTCTTGAATGATCTTCTCACAAGAATATCTAGAAGGAAGAAAGAAAAAGAGTGAAGAAATCCAATTTCACAAGTAGAGACTCTTACCTTAGCAATCCAAGTGAAGCCTTCTCGCTCCAGTGGTAGGAATCCTCCTTTGAATGCTCTCTTCCACTCTCTCCTTAGCTATTCTCTCAATAGGCACGAAGATCAAATGACAAAAAGATTGGGTGGCAGTCTAATTTGGACTATTTATATAAAAGACAAGTGAAACCGCCCAAAAACTGCAAATATTCAATTCTGTACGCAGTGGATCGTCCGGTACGATTCTGGATCGTCCTGGACGATTTTACTTAAACGATCTGAAACGACCCAATTTGTATATGTGTACGAACTGACTTCGTACAGTTGATCGTCCTGTACGAACTTGGTTCGTCCAGTACGAACGGTTATTGCAAGGTCGGTTCTAGAAACTGCTGAAAACTGTTCTAAGTCGGTTTATCGTTTGAACGAAAATGTGATCGTCTGGACGAAAATTTTCCAGAGAGCTGATCGTCCTGGACGAATATTTATTTCGTCTGGACGAACTTTTTCCAGTGAACCCATCGCCTGGGACGATGATTTGTTTTCGTTCGGACGAAAAAAAAAATTTTCCAGAGAGCTGATCGTCCTGTACGATATTTATTTTCGTCTGTACGAAATTTTTCCAGTGAACCCATCGCCTCGTACGATGGTCAAAATTCGTCTGGACGAAAATTATCCAGAGAACCCATCGCCTGGGACGATGATAAATTTCGTCCTGGACGAATAGGACTTAGAAAATTTTTTCAAAGCAAGTTCCTATTCGTTCCAAGTGCTCTATAGGAGATAACTGACAGATCGTCCAGTACGATAAATATCGTCCTGTACGATCAGTATAGAATTTCAAGATCTCCTTATTTGTGTGTGTGTGTGTGAGATTTTATTCACTCAATTACAATCACTCCCTTTCAAAATTAAAAAAAAAAAAAATCAATTAAACAAAATATCTCATGTTGAATTTGAATTGAAGTTTTCGTAGTCTGGAGTCTGATTTTCCTGAAATGTTAGTACACACAAGAGCAAGTGCAAATCTTCTGAAATTGTTAGGAGATAACTATACATTTGAACAATAATGTTTGGAATCATCAAAACTACATAAGTTGCATAAATATAACTCATTCAAATAGCAACTATTCAAACAATCTCCCCCTTTTTGATGATGGCAAAACAATTATTATTAGTATGGTTTCAAGTTAAAAACACATCTTTTATCTCCTAAACTCCCCCTGAATTTATGAGTACATTAACATAAGGAGGCATTAAAGAACAATATTTAATGAACAAAATTTTTATTTTTTCAAAAATTTTAACACAAACTTGCAACACAAACTTGCAAACAAAACATACCACAAAACACAAAACATACACAAACTAATAATTTCTCCCCCTTTTTGACAGCAACAAAAAGTGAAGAAGAAATAGACAAGAAATGTAAGTAATTGTATGAAAATTCATTTGAATATTTAATCTAAATGGTGATTGATATAAGGTATGCAATTTTCAACTAAAAACATTAGGTCAATCATAGAAATTCAGGAGATTTAAAAACTGATATAACATTGTAAGTAAGAAGAATTTAGCAAAGACATGATTCAATTTAGACATTTCAATATAGAAAATCATTACAAGAGAGATGAAGAAAAAAAAAAATTCTATATTTCAAAATTCAAAAGAATATAAATGAACATAAGATCAATTTGAATTAAGAGATTGAAAGAATTTGGAAAGAAGAGAATTACCACATGTGGCGCTTTGCGCATCTTTTTCAAAACTTTTGAGCACATTTTTGTGCATCTATTGATATTGAGTTGTTTTTGTGCCTCTTTTTCATATTTGCGAACCATTGCGCATTTCTTTTGATTTTTGTACTTTTTGTACAATTTTCAAGAGTAATTTAGACCAATTCTTTCCAAAATCAATAATCTAAAATTTCAAATATTTCTAAGTACATAAATATTATTTGAACAAGGAAATACAAAATAAGTAAACATCTAAATTGCAATAATAATTTTAACTTTTATGTAGTCTAAATGAATAGACATGAATTTAAAAATTCTAATTACAACAAGTTATAAACAACTTTTAAACTTAGAAAGACTAGATTTTCTAATGTAGATAATCTCAAATTACGATCTAATTTAAGCACGATGAAGATTAAATAATACTAATAAAATTCATAAAAATTAACCACATTTCAATAACAAATCAATACTGAAACAAGTGCGAAATGCATTGATTTATATGAAAGGATTACATTTCACAAAAATTAAACACAACATAAAGTACAAGACACAACATTAAACAAAAAACACTAACAAAAACATTAACAAAACAAGACATAAAAAAAAATGAGAAACAAACACAACAACACAACAAAAATACAACACAAGAACAACAAAAACACATAAAATCATCTCTACTGTTCTGGAGGAGGAGGAGGAGGAATGCCACCGAAAAGGTTAAAGTAGGAGGCCATCAACATTACATTGGTATTGATATCATGTACTTCATTTCTAATAACACCAATGTCATGTTGTTGCTGCACAAGTTGAGCATCAAATTGATCAAATCTTTGATCAATATGAGTCTCTAATCGATCAAATCTCTCAATCAGATTCTGATAATCTGACTGAGGTGCAGAGGTATGCTCTCCTTCTTCTTCTTCTTCTTCTTCTTCTGAAGCACTGTCATGTGCTCTCCCTTTATCTTTTCCTTCCTTGAAGAGCAGTCTAAATGATGCATTGTTATAGTAAACTGGCTCTTCATATTCCTCATCAGGATGCACTATATTGTATTTCTTCTCCAAAATGTAAGTAATCAAGTGCCCTAATGAAATGTTCTTCTTCTTCTTCTGATCAGCATGTCCTATTTCTGAAAGCCCATAGATATGATCTATGATGAGTTGGGCTTCATCAATAGGATGTCTTGACATGATTAAAAAGGTTAGACAAGAAAGGAGAGGAGTGATGTTAATCCTATCACCAGCTTTAGGAATAATTGAGGATCTAAGGATATGCTGGATGATTCGGGCATCTTGAGTCATACCTGAGACTCTAGCAACATGATTGTCAATTGCATTTCCTCTAATTATGTTATTGATTTGAAACCATTTGAAAGAGTTTTCTGACATTAGGGTGTGGGCTCTATATCCCTCAGTTCTTAAGTTTAAAAATGCACCAAGATCGTGCTTGGTGATCTCAACCTTCTTCTTAAAAAACAAAAGAACTAATGATAGAGTGGTCAGAATTGAAACTCATGTTGGCAAGGAAGTAATGGTAGGTTTGTTTGTTGTAGAAGTGGACGAGAGAAAGAATGAACTGAAATTGGGTTGAGGCGAAAAGGTGCATTACCCGATATTTCAACTCTGCTGGGATAAGAATGCGAGACGGAGTGATTTTTGCAGAGGCAAAACGAGGAAAAGATTCCTCATTTTCCTTAGAAAGAAAGTTGTCTGGGGCATTCCTATTGGGTTTCTTCACCAAAACCTTTTGTCTCTTGCTAGAGGAGGCCATTGTTGATTTGATGTTGAAAGGGATTGAGAAAGAGATTTGAAAGTGTGATTTTCAAGTTTGAAAAGCCTTCATATTTAAAGGAAAACGATACTTTCGTCCTGGACGAAAATATTCGTCCTGGACGAAACATAATAGTTCGTCTGGACGAAGTAGGTTCGTACAGACGATCCAATTCGTCCAAAATGTAACGGCTTTTCGTATTCAACACAACTTACGATGCGTCCCTTCGTACAGGCTTTTTGACTTGACCGATCGTACAGACGAAAAAATTTCGTACAGACGATCGAAAAGTATTTCGTTTTAATGACTCTTGAAAACCGTCCCCTACAATGAAACGACACATGTTCGTCTGGACGAACAAAAATTTCGTACAGACGAAGTTCGTATTAAAAACTGTTTTATCCACTCAACCGCTGCATTCAATCGTCCCGACGTTTGAGAGCAAAAAAAATTCGTCCTGGACGATCACAGATCGTACAGACGATCCAATAAAAAAACTGCTCTAAAACGGTTTAAATTTTCGCAAACTGTTCCTTTACACATCGTCCCGTACGAAAATATTTCGTCCTGGACGATTTCCTCAAAAAAAATTTTGATTTTTAAATTTTTAATTTAACAAAAATCAACAAAAAAAAATAATCAAAAAAACACAGAAAACATAAGACAAAATCATAAATCCAAAAACAATTCATTCAAAAACACACAAAATTCACAAAATCACAAAAACAAAACACAACAAGTATCAATGTTGCAAAGACATTTTGGTTAAGCATTCAAATCAATAACACCAAGCCTTGTTCTTAAAGTACTGAAGGTATCAAAGGCTAAAGGTTTTGTAAAAATGTCTGCAAGTTGATTTTCAGTTGAAACATGTATGAGTTCAATTTCTCCTTTGGATACATGATCCCTTATGAAATGATGCCTTATATCAATGTGTTTGGTTCTAGAATGTTGAATAGGATTTTTTGAAATACAAATAGCACTAGTATTGTCACAATAAATTGGAATAGTGCCTATAGTTAATCCTAAGTCAATCAACTGTTGTTTTAACCAAAGTACTTGTGCCACACAACTTCCTAATGCAATGTATTCTGCTTCTGCAGTAGATAGTGCCACTGAATTTTGTTTTCTACTAGACCATGAAACTAATGAATTTCCAATGAATTGACATGTTCCAGAAGTGCTTTTCCTATCCACTCTACAGCCTGCAAAGTCAGAATCTGAGTAACCAATAATTTCAAATGAAGAGCTAAACTTAGGATACCAAATTCCTAAGTTTTGAGTTCCTAGTAGATATCTTAAAATCCTTTTTACTGCTGTCAAATGTGATTCTTTTGGATCTGATTGAAATCTAGCACATAGGCAAACACTAAACATAATATCTGGTCGGCTAGCTGTCAAGTAAAGTAAAGATCCAATTATCCCTCTAAATTTCTTTTGATCAACAGATTTTCCCTTAAGGTCTTTATCCAACTGAACTGAAGAACTCATTGGTGTACTAACAGGTTTAGCATTGTCCATTTCATATTTTTTTTGAGGATGTCCTTAATATATTTGTTTTTGACTAAGAAAAGTACCTTCCTCAAGTTGCTTAATGCTAAATCCTAGAAAGTAATTTAAATCTCCCATTAGACTCATTTCGAATTCATTACTCATTGTTTTAGAAAAATCATCACAAAGATGTTTATTTGAAGATCCAAAGATGATGTCATCCACATAAATTTGAACAATAAGTATATCCTTTCCAATTTTTCTTAAAAAGAGAGTTGTATCCACACTTCCTTTTTCAAAAGATCTTTCAAGTAGGAAGGTGCTTAACCTCTCATACCAAGCTCTAGGTGCCTGTTTCAATCCATATAATGCCTTTTTTAATTTGAAAACATGATTTGGAAATTTAGAATTTTCAAAACCTGGAGGTTGTTCTACAAAAACATCTTCTTCAATTACTCCATTTAAAAAGGCACTTTTAACATCCATTTGAAACAATTTAAAACCTTTAAAACAGGCAAAGGCTAGTAAAACCCTAATTGCTTCAAGTCTAGCTACAGGAGCAAAAGTTTCCTCAAAATCAATTCCTTCAATTTGATTATACCCCTTAGCTACTAATCTAGCCTTATTTCTAATGACTACTCCTGAGTCATTCATTTTATTTTTGAACACCCACTTGGTTCCTACAACACTTTGATCTTTTGGCCTTGTAGTTAGTTCCCAAACTTTATTTCTTACAAATTGATTTAACTCTTCTTGCATGGCCAATATCCAAAATTCATCTGAAAGTGCTTGATCAATGTTAGTGGGTTCAATGGTTGAAATAAAGGCTGAATGATTGACTTCCTTGTTTAATCCACGCCTAGTTCTAACACCCTCACTTGGTTCACCTATAATTAATTCCTTTGGGTGATTTTTAGAAAATCTCAAATCTCTAGGCAAAGGGTCTTCTCTTTCTATATATTTTCTTCCACATTTTCTTCCAAATTTAATCTATCAATCTTTTGGGAGTTTTCTTCAATTTCTTCTTCAACAACTTTTGGCTCTTCCATATTTTCATTTTCATCAAAAACAACATGTGTGGTTTCTTCAATGACTAAAGTTCTTTTGTTGAATACTCTATAAGATTTTCCAACACTTGAATATCCAACGAAAATTCCTTCATCTGATTTTGGATCAAATTTTCCTAAGGCAGATTTTCCATTATTATGTATGAACACCTTGCAACCAAATACATGTAAATGAGATAAATTTGGTGTTCTACCTTTTACCAATTCATAGGGTGTTTTATTCAAATTTGATCTCACATTTACCCTATTCAGAACATAGCATGCAGTGCTAACTGCCTCAGCCCAAAAATATCTAGGAAGAGAGTATTCTGCTAACATTGCTCGGGCGGCTTCTATTAATGTTCTGTTCTTTCTTTCAACTACTCCATTTTGTTGAGGAGTTCTAGGTGCAGAAAAATTGTGATCAATCCCCTTTTCTTTACAGAAATCTTCAAATCTTTCATTTTCAAATTCTCCTCCATGATCACTTTGTATAGAAATTATTTCACATCCTAGTTTTCTTTGTATCCAAGTTGAAAAATTTCTGAATTCCTCAAATGATTCACTCTTATGAAAAAGAAATTTAACCCAGGTGAATCTTGAAAAATCATCTACTATTACAAATCCATATACCTTTCCTCCTAGACTAACCGTGCTTACAGGTCCAAAAAGATCCATGTGAAGAATTTCTAAAGGTTTACTGGTCCTAAGATCTTTATTGGACTTAAAAGAGGACTTCACTTGTTTTCCTAATTGACATGCATCACATAAGTGGTCCTTATTAAAGTCTAGTTTAGGTATTCCTCTAACCATATTTTTTTGGGTAATTTTTCTAAGATTTTTCATACTAGAATGACAAAGTCTCCTATGCCAAAGCCATGATTCATCAGAAACAGTTTTCAAACAAAAAGCAGTAGGAGATTGAATACAATTTAAATCTAGCATGTAGACATTGTTCACCCTTTTTCCATTTAAAACAATTTTCCCATTTAGGCTAATTATGCAGCTAGTAGGTAAAAATTTTACATTATAGCCCTTATCACATAGCTGACTTATGCTAAGCAAATTATGTTTTAAGCCTTCAACTAATAAAACATTATCTATGAAAAAGTTTTTCAAATTTCCAATCATACCTGATCCAACCACCTTCTTTGTGGTATTATCTCCAAGTGTAACCTTGCCTCCATTCCTGGTTTCCAGCGTTATGAATTGAGCAGTATCTCCAGTCATGTGCTTAGAACATCCGCTGTCCAGGTACCATATACTCTCACGAGGTCTTGTGTGAGAGTAATCCTGCAAAATTCTCAAATGTTAGACCTGGGAACCCAAACTAGTTTGGGTTCACCTTTATGAAATTTATAATCAGATGCATGTGTGATATGTCTAGGTTTATGCATCTTAGTTCTCCACACCAAATTAGGTTTCATCTTTAAAGTGCAGGTGTGAGATATATGTCCCAAAAATTCACAATTGTTACATTTAGCATTAGGAAAAATATTCCTATGTTTTCTTTCATATGATTGTCTTCTAAGGGATTTCATGAATTTATGATAATATTTAGGATTTGTAAAATCTTCAAGTTTAGGGGGGATCCTATTATCCTCGAGAGCTCTTATAGTAAGTTTGTAAAATGAATTCATATCCTTCAAGATTCGATTTGTATAATTAATTCTATATGTCTTGTGCTCAGATTCATCCTTAAATTTCTCAAATTCTTTTTCAAGTTCAGCATAGGATGATTTTAAATTTTCAAAATTTTTATTCAAGTCATCATATTCATCAAGTAGTTTCATGTGGTTGCTATCAATTAAAGCATGATCTTTCCTAAGGATTTCGTGTTCCTTATTAAGCTCTTCCAATTCTAAAACTAAACTAGAATTCATCTTTTTAGTTTTCCTATATGCATCATGCATGTGTTCAGAAACTTCAAACAGTTCATCATAGGTTAAATCACATACCTCTTCTTGATCTGATTGTTCAGCTTTATCTGCCATCAAGCAAAGGTTGGTGACTTCTTCTTCGTTTTCAGTCTCAGATGAGTCTGAAGCTGAGTCCGCCCAAAAAGCCTTTTGAAACTTCTTCTTGCCCTTCTTTACCATTGGTTTCTCCTCTACCTTCTCCTTGCTAGGAGTGGCTTTAAGTTTTGGACAATCAGTTTTTATATGACCTGGTTTCCTGCATTCATAACAAATCACTTCATTAGAAACCCTGCCATTTTTGTTATACTTACCTCTATTCCATTGCTGGCGTCTCTTCTGCTTCCTCTTTAAAAAGCTTCTGAATTGTCTAGTCATCAGTGCTATATCGTCTTCATCCTCAGGTTGTGAGTGTTCACTTTCTGACTCTTCCACATTTAATGCAAGATTCTATTCCTTTCTTGGTTCACCTGCATCAATCTTTCTTTGACTTACTCTCCTGCTCGTAAGCAATGAGTGAACCAAGAAGATTGTCAATAGAATAAATGTTCAGATCTTTTGACTCTGTAATTGCAGTAATTTTAGCATCGTATGCAGTAGGTAAACAACGAAGAATTTTATTAACCATTTTAGCATTAGTTAATTCCCTACCAAGTGCATGCAAAGAGGTGACAATTTGAGTGAATCTTGTGTACATGTCAGATATAGATTCATTAGGTTTCATGCGAAATAATTCATAGTCATGTAACAAGATATTGAGTCTTGATTGCTTAACCTCATTTGTCCCTTCATAAGTAATACAAAGTCTATCCCATATGTCTTTTCCGCTTTTACAAGTGGAAACTCGCATGTAGTCTTCAGATTTTAAAGCACAAAAGAAACTATTTAAACATTTCGCATTTAATTGTGCTAAGTCACGTTCTTCTATAGTCCAATCTGCAAAGGGTGTATCTACCCTAATTCCATCAACTAATCTAGTTGGTTTTGTGTAACCTTCCTGGACTAGCATCCACATGCGATAATCAAGTGACTGTAAGAAAGTAGACATGCGTGTTTTCCAAAAATCAAAAGGAATATTGTCAAACAGTGGAGGTCTAGTGATAGAGTAACCCTCAGGTGTGTTTCGGTTTCCAAATGTAGCCATCTACGTTAATCAAAAAGTAGTTCAAACTTATGATTTTGAAACTCAGCTCTGATACCACTTGTTGAGTCCAGTAATTAGGTTGTTAAGCCTAAGTAAATGTCCCAAGGCTACCAAGAGGGGGGTGAATTGGTAGTTTTTAAAATTTTAAACCCTCTTAATAATGAAGTTGAACCGAAATGAAATTTTCCTTTAAAGTTAGTAGAAAAATGTTTTTCAACCACAGAGTTGTTTAAACTGAAATTTAAAGTGCGGAAACGTAAAAGCTAAAAAGTAAATGACACCAGATTTATAGTGGTTCGGTCTATAACCAGACCTACATCCACTCCTCAGAGGCGCCCTCTGAGTATTGCACTAATACCAATAGTGACTCTCCTTTTGCACCCACAGCAAGGCGGAGAAGCCCTTACAACACACTCTTTTCACCACTCCCCGGTGCGGCAGAGAACCGTCCGTCCTTTTACACAAAACCCAGTGTTGGCAGAGAACCGTCGTCCTTTCACACCCTCCAAGTGTAGGCAGAGAACCTTCGTCCTTTCACACTCTCCTAGTGTGGGCAGAGAACCCTTCATCCTTTCACACCCTCCAAGTGTAGGCAGAGAACCTTCGTCCTTTCACACCCTCCAAGTGTGGGCAGAGAACCCTTCGGCTGTTCACACTCTCCAAGTGTCGGCAGAGAACCGGATCTTCTTGAATGATCTTCTCACAAGAATCTAGAAGGAAGAAAGAAAAAGAGTGAAGAAATCCAATTTCACAAGTAGAGACTCTTACCTTAGCAATCCAAGTGAAGCCTTCTCGCTCCAGTGGTAGGAATCCTCCTTTGAATGCTCTCTTCCACTCTCTCCTTGGCTATTCTCTCAATAGGCACGAAGATCAAATGACAAAAAGATTGGGTGGCAGTCTAATTTGGACTATTTATATAAAAGACAAGTGAAACCGCCCAAAAAACTGCAAATATTCAATTCTGTACGCAGTGGATCGTCCGGTACGATTCTGGATCGTCCTGGACGATTTTACTTAAACGATCTGAAACGACCCAATTTGTATATGTGTACGAACTGACTTCGTACAGCTGATCGTCCTGTACGAACTTGGTTCGTCCAGTACGAACGGTTATTGCAAGGTCGGTTCTAGAAACTGCTGAAAACTGTTCTAAGTCGGTTTATCGTTTGAACGAAAATGTGATCGTCTGGACGAAAATTTTCCAGAGAGCTGATCGTCCTGGACGAATATTTATTTCGTCTGGACGAACTTTTTCCAGTGAACCCCATCGCCTGGGACGATGATTTGTTTTCGTTCGGACGAAAAAATTTCCAGAGAGCTGATCGTCCTGTACGATATTTATTTTCGTCTGTACGAAATTTTTCCAGTGAACCCATCGCCTCGTACGATGGTCAAAATTCGTCTGGACGAAAATTATCCAGAGAACCCATCGCCTGGGACGATGATAAATTTCGTCCTGGACGAATAGGACTTAGAAAATTTTTTCAAAGCAAGTTCCTATTCGTTCCAAGTGCTCTATAGGAGATAACTGACAGATCGTCCAGTACGATAAATATCGTCCTGTACGATCAGTATAGAATTTCAAGATCTCCTTATTTGTGTGTGTGTGTGTGAGATTTTATTCACTCAATTACAATCACTCTCTTTCAAAATTAAAAAAAAAATCAATTAAACAAAATATCTCATGTTGAATTTGAATTGAAGTTTTCGTAGTCTGGAGTCTGATTTTCCTGAAATGTTAGTACACACAAGAGCAAGTGCAAATCTTCTGAAATTGTTAGGAGATAACTATACATTTGAACAATAATGTTTGGAATCATCAAAACTACATAAGTTGCATAAATATAACTCATTCAAATAGCAACTATTCAAACACGACAGAGAACCGTCGTCCTTTTACACAATCCCCAGTGTTGGTAGAGAACCTTTCGTCCTTTCACACTCTCCTAGTGTGGGCAGAGAACCCTTCATCCTTTCACACTCTCCTAGTGTTGGCAGAGAACCCATCGGCTGTTCACACTCTCCAAGTGTGGGCAGAGAACCCTTCGGCTGTTCACACTCTCCAAGTGTCGGCAGAGAACCGGATCTCCTTGACAAATCTCTTCACTAGAAATCTAGAAGGAGGAAAGAAAAAGAGTGAAGTAATCACAAATCACAAGTTAGAAATCTTACCTTTGAACACCAAGTGAAGCCTTCACGCTCCAATTGTAGAAATCCTTCTTTGAATGCTCTCTCTCACTGTCTCCTTTACTCTTCTTTCAATAGGCATGAAGTTCAATGAGCAAAAAGATTTGGTGGCAATCAAATTTGAACTATTTATACAAAAGACAAGAAAAACTGTCCAAAAACTACAAGTTTTTAATTCTGTACGCAGAGGATCGTCCCGTACAATCGAGGATTATCCTGGACAATTTTATCTAAAGTGTCGGATATGAACCTAATGTATATTAGTACGAACTATGTTCGTACACGCTTATCGTCCCGTACGAACAAAGTTCTTTCGGTATTAAACAGTTATTTCATTGGTCGGTTCCCAAAATTAATTTCGTTATGGGACAAAAATTAATTTCGTCCAGTATGATCTCATCCAGAGAGCTTCGTCCTGGGACGAAAATTAATTTCGTCCTACACGATCTCATCCAGAGAGCTTCATCCCGGTACGAAAATTAATTTTGTTCTGACAAATAATGAAAGTGAGAATCCCTAGACGTTTATCCCGGGATGAATAATAAATTCGTCCTAGACGATTAGGACTTAGAAAATTTTCTCCTCGCCTGTTCTATTCATTGCTCTTCTGAAGGTTAATTGATATGATCGTCCCATACGAACAAAGTTCGTCACGTATGATCAGTTCATAAAATTTGTCCCCCAAGAGTGAGTGTTGTGATTTTTCACTCAATTACAACCACTCCCTTTCATTTCAAAAAAAACTTGTAATTTACAAAAGAATAATTTGAAGTCTTCATCGCTTGGAGTTGATTTTCCTGAAATGTTAGTACACACTAGAGGAAAAATAAAGCTTCCAAAAAGTGTTAGGAGATATATAAAAGCAATAATATTTGAAATCATCAAAATAATACAAGTTGCAAGAATGTAAAATATGCAAATAGTAACTCTCTCTTGTTGACCTCGATTTTCGTTCGAGTGCCGTCGAGTGCAGTCGATCTATTCGATTAGACATCGTCAAGCCCAATTCGAACTCAAATGATTCGAATTGATTTTAATTAGACTCGACCCTATTCAATCATGCCCGAATGATTTTGTCTTGACCGCGACGAGTCTAATCTGAACCAAATTAATTTTAATTTGAGTTTAATTTGATCAATTAAGCCTAGCCTGATTTTAGACCTAGCCAATTCGAGCCAAGTTTGCATCCAAATCTCTTTTCTATGCCATTTGAAATTTTCTCTAAATCAAGAAATTTAATCAGATGGCCTACATTTGTTGGCAGTGATTTGTACCCGGTCCTCAACGGCTATGAGGCCCGTCTCTTCCTCGATTCGAAAAGGGGGGCGAATTAAAAAAAAATCTTCACCTGGCTCTCGGTCTCCTTTTTTTGGGGTAAGGGCCGAACGCCCTGACGCTCTTCCTCTCACTCTCAGGATTTTGCTCCCTCTCCCTCTCTCAGCTTTTCTCCTGCTCGCAGAGGCCCAGACTCCTCTCAGTTTTTCGCACAGCCTGGGCGAAGCTCCCCTGCTTCCTCTCATCCGAACTCTCCCCCTCTCACGCCCCCTCCATCTCTCGGTTCTTTCATTCACGCCAATACTCTCCCCCTAGTTCGCAAGGAATCCGAGGCCAGCCCCCTCTTCGCTGGCTCCTCAAACGGTTGGCCTAGTCCACGACAACCTTCGGCCACATCGAACCTCTTCGACGACCTCACTTTCGTCCCACTTGTTCGATTGGAGCCGTTCGCCCTTGCCCTAGTCTGTGGCTTCTTCCTCCGTTTTCTCTATAAGCAAACAAATCAAGACCCCTCAGTGGATCCCTTATCCTAGCCGAAGCCTTTTTCTTGCACGTGCAGCAGCCGCTCCTCACTGTAAAGGTGAGAGCCCTCTTCCTCTATAATTCTTTAAGCCAGGGTAGGGAATCACACATATTTAGTAGCTTGCATGAATGCTGCAGTAATTTCATGGACATTTATTGGCAAAGCATGTTGAGTTGAAGTTCTAGCTTAATCAAATGGCGTGGTGGTGAACTATGCATTTTCTATGAGTATTATTTCAAAAAAAAATGAAAAAGAAAAAAAGAGAATACGTTATTCTCTCTTTCTCGCAACGTTATAAATTGTTAACATATGAAACGGATAATCTTTGGAACTCCGTGGCTTGTTGAGAGAGAGAGAGAGAGAGAGAGAGAGAGAGAGAGAGAGAGAGAGAGAGAGAATGCTCATCTTTTGATTCGCTAGTGAGCTGAAATTTCATTTATGAGTGACTAAATCATTATTCTAGTGTATATCTTACATTGAGTAGGCCCTTGTTATAAGAAGAAAGGGGTTCCGAGCATTCTTGGTAACAGATTTGGCATGCTTGTTTATTGTAATGCGCTCTGTTAAAAGTAATCTCTTTAAAAAGGGTATAACTCTTTTAACTCGCGATGATAGCTTAAGAGTTTATTGGATTAGAGATGTTGATGCCTAATTTGATGTGGTAGATACATAACAATATTCATATGGTTGTGTAGAGGTTTTCTACTGGTTTGAACATCTGCATGTATTATGCTCCAATGAGGATATTTAATCTTGAGCGCATGTCTAAGGTAGTCCTCACCATGTATTGAAGGATATGGTTATTTTTCCATGTAGTCTTATAACTTATTGTACTACAAACTGATTGATGCTTTTTCATTAAATCTCAATGAGCTTTATGTGGATGGTGTTGTAGTGAGCTTAATCAAATGTGTAAAAAAAGATTTTCTCCCCTTCTATAATTATGCATGATCGTAAATATCGCACATTAGCTATTTGATGAAATGCCTCTAAGAGGAAATTATAATTGTTTGGCTTATATTGAGGATTTATAAAATAGTATTATTCTTATAAAGTCTTCCGAACGTGCACTTAGAGGCGTGCAAATAAAATCTGAAAAGAAAATTTATATTTGTAGCTTTCTTAAATATTTTTTATTCATGAAATTGACAAATTTGCTTGTTGATTCTGATCAAATGTTGTCTAATGCTATATAGGTATTTTTGACATAAGGGATTTATGTCATCGTTCTTGCTCTTTATCATAATGTTGGATATGATTCATTGAATAAATCTTGCCATGACCCAAATATTTGAGTATGTACTTGAGGGCATAATTTATATACATTTTGGAGATGAAATCTCTAACATGATTAGCTTGCCGGTTGGTAGATTGTACAATTTTGTTTGAATCAAAGAAGCAAAAGAAATTGCGATGTTAAAATATTGCTCATAATTTGTTTAGTTTTTTTTACAAAATCTTAGAGGATTTGTCGTTTTATGCTTTGCCAAAAATTTGGTTTCCACAAATTTTGTTAATACATGCATTTTTTTTTTTTGGTGATATATGTGATAAATGTTCTGCTCATATCATTGGTTTTTTTTTTTTTCTGAAAATCTTGATGGCAAGAATCATAGTAGTGGCTGAGATATTTGGGGTTTAAAGCGTTTGGTGGTTTCTTAGATCATTTTAAAATCACTACATCATATATGGAGCTCATGTGTTTTATTACATTGGATTCAATTTAAACTCAGTTATGATGAACATCACATACATACATTAGTTTCATCGATTGCTTGATAAATCATGTTGGAAATCTTCTTCAGTCATACATTATATGAGGCTTTATATTTGAAACAAGCAAAGTTGTTCTTAGCCATCATTCCTTATTGCCTATTTGCTTTATTTGTTTGATTAACAAATGAGTGTTGATTTGTATAATTTGATAATAAACAATTAGTATGATTTGTATCACATAGCCTCAAGTTATAGGTGTAAATCATGATGGATTATGAGAGTGCCATGCCATTCTTCATTGAGAACATGTATATAAGTTGTTTGAAGTAATTCCCGATTAGAAGAAGATGCATACTTAGGCAATATGGTGATGTTGATTTCTTGCGTTGATATGTATTTTTAGATCTGGAACAATGGAGAAAGGCTTTCATATACTTTTTTTTGTAGATGACTTGAAATGAAAAAAAAAATGATTTTACATTGCTGCAAATCCTTTATAGAACTGATTTCTAGCTTGAGAATTACTTTTGAATGAGTTTTTTTTTTGTCTGAACGCATGCACTGTTGATTTATTTTGTGAGTTTGTTCTTTACTATTGCGATATTTTCTATCACTTTCTATTGCAAACAAAAAAAAAAGAGTATTTGAGGAGATCATTGGATGCAAAGCTTCTTATTATATCATGAAATTATATTATCTATGGAGTTGTTGCTCTTATTCCTATAGCTGATGAGCTTGGGGTTTACAGATTTGGGGAAGTTTCCTTAATTTTTTTTAAAAAAAAAAATGTTTGTGCCACTCGATTCAAAATCTGCTCTTGTAAAAAATGGGTCTTATGGGATTTATGCTTCATCATCATGGTCGGATTTAATGGGAATTGAGGGAATTTACCTGTGTTGTTTGAGAAGGTATTGAGGTCATGTTTGACTTACTATTTTTATTGAGATAACAAAATCTGTGAACCATCTCATAAGGATTAGTCTTCTTTTGTTGTTTAAACATTCATGTATACTCTATGGCGAAGAATCATTTTTTTTTTAACTTGACAAATTGTATTGACCTATGTTTCATGAGCTGTGTTTTACACCAACACAAGATATTTACGTTTCAGTGGTATATATAGTTTCTATAATTCCAAAATATGTTATCTAGTCAATTTGCTTTTAGATTTCTGTATATTGTGATTTATGGTTGAAATTTATTAATGAGGCTTGTTTGGAAACGGAAGATTTTTTATTTGTCCCTTTAAACAAAGTGAATGTTTGAAATATTTTGGAATGTTTTGTGAATTTCTTTATGATTGGGAAGTTTTGGGAAATGTTTTGTATTGAAAGTTTTTTTATGAATGGCTCTTTGGTTGGGAGCCTTTTTGAGGGTTTTGTGAGTTATTTTTGTATAGTAAAGTTTTATGACGATTTTCCCGAATTGTTTTTTTTTTTGTAGTGTGTTTTTTTTGTGTCTTGTGAATGTCTCTTGATGGAGGGCTTCATAGTGCTTATTCATTGAGAAACTGTCACGAGCTTACCCCACTCCAAATGTTATAGAGGTACTTGATTATTGGTCATTTTGTAGAGTTTTGAGTCAAAGATTTTTGTAGATGATTTGTGTGGAATTTTGTGTAGTATTTCATTTAGGAGTTTTCATGAGGCATTTCGGGACTTCTAACTTTGTGATTACCTTTGTGTGGTAGATTCGTTGATGTCTTTTTAGGAGCGAAGTGGTATTTTGTGGGGGGGAAGTTGTATTTCTTCTTATTTGCACTTGTTTTCTAGTGATTTTGGATTAGTGGAAAGTAAGAGCATGTTGTTTTGGGTTTTAAGTAAGAAGTTTAATTTGGTTGCATTTTGGGGATTTGTTTCTCTTGTCTTGTTGGCTTTGTTTAAAGGGTAGCTAGATTGCTTGAGTCGAGTCTCATATCAAGTGCCTCATTTGGATTGTGGGAATATTAAAGGGCATTGTTAATGTTGCTTTCGAGTACACTTGACTTTAAAGAAGTGTGCCCAAAACAACAATGCCTACATCCCTTTTATTTCTGATTTTCATTCTTTTTTCTTTCTACTTCTTTGCTATAGATTCTTAAGTTTAGCAATGCATGTACGAGAGTCTTAAGGGTTAGAAAATAAGACTCATTTTATCCCTACAACTTTAGTGACACATAAGGACAAAAATTAAGGATCGAGTCTTAGAAAATATAGACTTAGAGTGCATGCTCCTTATAGGATAGAGACATCAAAATCAAACTTAGTGACACGTCTTCCTAGGTTCTAGTTTCCTTAATCCATTAATAATCAACCACCCAATCTTAATCTAATTCTAAAAATCTATTAAAACACTTAACTCTTAATCAAATTATTATTAACATTTATAATTATTAAACTTCAAGTCTAAAACATAAATCTAAATCAAGCTTAACTAATCTAATAATTAACTCCAAACCAATTTAAAATCTAAAAGATGTAGATATCCTTAGGAGATTAAATTATAAATGAAATTCATTAGGATTAAAATACTCTTAAAGATCAAATTTAGAGTAATCTTTTAAAATCAATAAACGAACCCCTTAATACATAACAACCACTCCAGAAGTGAAGTTTATTGGATGGACTACTCCGGGCTGCAGGGCTAAGTGTCCTAAGGAGGCCTGGTTCCTCGAGCCTGGTGGCACAACGCCACGAATGGATCCAATGGGGAGTTAGAATTTAAAATTAATTTCTTAATTGGCTTAAATCAAACCTTAATTGATAATAAATTACCAAATGCACCTTTCTTTTTAATTTATAACCTACTAAATAATCAATAATAATAAGAAAATATATCTCTAAAATCAATCCTAAATTACTAATATTTCAACTTCAATTAAAATCTCCCTTTTGCTCTTTAACAAATCAAAATACAAACAATTTCAATTAAATCATCCTATATAGGATCTATCCAAAACTGCACAGCCTACACACACCTTAGACTTGTTTGGTTAGGACACGACTTCTAGCCCTAGGTTAGGCTAACATTTTCTTTTATTATTCAGTATTTACTACAAGCACATGCTTTATAATTGTTATTATTAGATTTCCTGTTTGTTACATTCTTACTTACATGCATTTATTTTTTGAATGGCATCTACGCTCATTTGTGTATTTTTCTTTCGTTTTGTCTTGCGAGGTACATTTGGATGACTTGCCCGCTTGAAGCTTTTAAGTGACCGCGCCACAATCTGGAATTGCTTGATTGGAGCTTTTAAGTGGCAGCGCCATAATCAGGTATCATCTCTACAACTTGTAAAGCAATTTTCTTTTAATTAGATATCGAAATTGCTACACATCACACACGACTTGATAATAGGTATTCTAGCATGTGTAGGTGGCTAGCCATAGGGTAGTTCACTAACGAAGCTTTGACCCTATAGGTCAAAGCTCTCCCCCCTTCTGTGAGCCCTAGAGACCATTAGGGTCATTTAGGCCTGTAGAGTAGGACACCTACTTGTGCTAATGGGCATCGTAGTTTTCCCACACGAAGTGGGCATCGTTGTTTTTTTCTGCTAGGATTTTGGCCTTTTCCGGTTTTGGGTACAGTACCCCCCCCCCCCCCCCCCCCCCCCCCCCCCCCCCCCCCCCCCCCCCCCCCCCCCCCCCTTTTTTTTCTGTGAGCCTTAAAGACCATTAGGGTCATTTAGACCTTTAAAGTAGGTCACCTATTTATGCCATTGGGCATCGCTGTTTTCCCACACAATGTGGGCATGACTATGATTATTTTCTGTGCGGGTACCTTGCTTGGAGGGTACCCTTAGGGTGTGTTTATTTATTTTTTCTGTACTATGGATGTCATGCATACATTCTTACACACTTTTCTCCACAATGCACTTTACCTACGTACATGCATTGCATTAGTGGACCTAAGGATCTTTCTTACTCGTGCATTCATTTCATGCATCATTAACAACACTAGATCTATTCCTTTGCATATTGTAGAGTCCTTGATTTAATTCTTCTGAACTATTAATCCTTGAATTTTTAGGATAGAGCCTTCCCATCTTTCATACATATAGGGCGATTGGTTGTGCTTAAGATTTTAGTTGGCTTCCTTTTTCAGCCAGGGATATAAGTCCAGGACTGCATTAGTTAGGTCGTAGATGTTAGTGTTGTGTGTACAACACTACATCTTTTATAGATTTAGGGTCTAAAGGTGAGTGGTATGGGTGAACAACTATACACCTTATTGGTGGGTAAGCTTTCCTTTCTTCGGAAAGCTATAAATCCTACCCATCTGCATCACACAGATGATGCCATTTCCTTCTTTCTCTCATGCATGTTTGAATGCTTGGCCTCTCTCTTTTTTTTCTCCAGTTTTCTCTTCCTCGAACCAGCCGGATGTTGACTGAACCCCGTGAGATCGATTGTGCCAATTTGGGACCTTCCCCTTTGATCAGGAAAGCCTAGAAATCCCTTTGCACTAACCCCATTTTGAGAAGATAATCTAACATCCCTAATCGAGAGTTTTCTTAGATCAAGGTCTAAGATGTAATTGACTACGGGGGCTTGCGCCCGTAGGAAACCGATCCCCACAATCAAATAAACCCCATTCGAGCTGATGTATCGAATGGGGGAAATCTCGTGAAAGTCACTATCATCCATGGCTAATCGTATACATAACTCCATTTGCTCTTCCATCGGCCTACTTGTGTCGATTGTAAAGGTCTACGACCACTTTGTCCTACAAGATAGTGTGATCGCAGTCTTTGCATTCGAACCACACGAGCAGAATCCTTTCGGAGACCTATAGATTTCTGGTGAAAACGGTGGGATAGGTTTCTCTCTCCATCTTTGGATGTTATATTATTCTCTCTTATGTGCACTCTTGGTTTGGTTCTCTTTAGATTAGGTTCTTCCTACTCTTAGATAAGGTCCTTTTCTTAGCGAAGTTCCCTTCTTGGCTAGGGTTTTTCCTAGTTTTGGTCCCTTTCCTTCCGGCCTTTTAGGCTATTTTATACCTTATCAAATTCTCTTCTTCCCGTCGGGTTTTTGTGTTCGCTTGGTTCTCTCACCCTGAGATCGTCAAGCAGACCCCGGCACTTTCCTACCTTTCGTAGGTACTTGGTACAAGGGTGGATTCGTTGTTGATAGTAGTTCAGATGAAGAAGGAGATTTCTGACATCAGACTACTAGTAAACAACCTATTCCCCATCAGATGTGTGGAATTAGAGTCGAGGATTTCCCATCAAAAATCTATTGACACTTCTTCCACTAGTGTTGGTTGTTTGCTACAGACTAGCAAACCTTCCTACCTTCTATAAATATCCTTCTATATTCGTATTCCTTGAAGGGATCCTTCTTACTCTTCAACAGTTTGTGTGGCCACGATGATTTGTCCTCTACCACACGATGTTCGCTTTGAAGAGTATAAGACTATCCTTAAAGGGGATACGCTAAGATGTCATAGGGATACTTGTTCTTATGATTGTGCACATCAATTATATTGGTGCTAGCACATAAAACCTCTTGATTTGTCCTCCCCTTTGTTGTGAGGGGTTGTTCTACCCAGTTTCGCTTGTCACTCCAAGCGTGGTCTGGGATACCAAAACCAATAATTCAAACTTTCTTGTAAGAGGTGGTACTAGGTTCATACCCACCTAAGTTAATTAGGTGTGGTTATGTTGATCCAATGTCCCTAATTCAAATCTACTTTCTATAGGTGATATTGGGTCCATGCCCACCTGTGTTAGTTAAGTGTGGTGATGTTGATCCAATATCCCTAATTCAAACCAATTTTTCAAATGTGATACTGGGTCCATACCCACCTAGGTTAATCAGGTGTGGTGTGGTAGATCCAATATCTCTAATTCCAACCCACTTGCTACAGGTGATACTGGGTCCATGCCCACCTGTGTTAGTCAGGTGTGGCGATGTTGATCCAATGTCCCTATGTAAGTTTCATTCTCCTATTGTTTGTGATACGATAGTTGTTCTTCCCCTGTCACTTGTATATATCCCTCTGTATAGATATAACTCTAAAGGATCTCTTCTACTTTTCGGCAGTCCGTGGTCACGACGATTTGTCCTCTACCACGTGATGTTCGTCGTACAAAATATGAGATTATCCTTTGTAGTTGTATGTAAATACGTTGTAGGGATGTTTGTACTTGCACTCATGCCCACCAATTGCTCCGGTGTTGTGGCATGAAATCTCTTTTTCAGTCCCCTTTGAGGGTTGACTTTCCCTAGTTTCACTTATCACCTTCAAGTGTGGTCTGTGATATCAAAACTACTAACTCAAATCTCTATAGAATGTGATACTGGGTCCATCATTGATCATATTTAGTCCAAATGTAGTGATGTGGATCCCATTATACTTATGAATTTTTTCTACAAAATTTTTGTTGAGATTATTAGTGCTCCCAATTTCACTCATGTGGCGAGTATGGCCTGGGTTATAAAGAACAATATCTTCCTCTCTTGATGTTCCAGTTATTAGAAGAACATTTCATACTAGGGGTAACTATGGATATGGTTTAAACATTCCTCTACCTTGATGTTATTTTCTACAGTGTGGAATATGCTTAATCTATAAACTGTTAATTGATATGAAAACAATTGGAATATGATGTTAAAACGAGAGGGAAGGGTAAACTCTTAATTGATAAAGAATCAGTTGCCCTTGTCACAGGTGGAACCCGGTTTCTACGCTACAAGAGTCCAAAAGTCCCTACCAATTTCCCATTTGTCTCTCCTCTTAATGCATTCAATGATGCTTAGGTGATTGACTGCGTATTCACTATTTTGATCTGGTCAGGTGAGCATTGGTCTCTCCCCCATTCACTATTTTGATTGGTCGGTGAATGTGGGATTTTCCTTTTTCCCTTCCGCTCTGGCTGTTTTTGATCTGGTCAGGAGATGGTTGGTTCTTCTCTTTTTCTTCTCATGTTCACTGTTTTCGATCTGGTCAGGTGAGCATTGGAGTCTTTCCATTCAATGTTTTTGATTTGGTCAAGTGAATGTGGGATTTTTCTTTTCCCTTCGCTCTGCTGTTTTGATCTGGTCAGGCAGTCGTTTGGTTTCTTTCACTTTTTTCTACTCATGTTCACTGTTTTTGATCTGGCAGTAAATAGCATTGAGTCTTCTCCCCACTTCACTGTTTTCAATTGGTTAGGTGGAATGTGGGATTTCCTTTTCCCTTCCGCTATGCTGTTTCGATATGGTCAGGGCAGAGGTTGGTTTTCTCTTTTTCTAATTCATGTTCACTTTTCGGATTGGTCAGTGTGAAGCATTGAGTCTTTCCCCATTCAATGTTTTTGATTTGGTCAGGTTGAATGTGGGATTTTGATCCATAAGCCCAGAAGATTTTGCATCTTATTTATGCAAATGATGTCCTCATTTTTCATAAACCAATTGTAGGAGTGCTAAAAAAAATGAAAGGGATCATTAACAATTATTGCAAGTGGTCAGAACAAAATATTACTTTGAAGAAATCCTTTGTCTTGTTTCATAAGGCGGTGGGAAGGAAGATGTGGAAGTGCATTTTCTAAAGTGTTGGGATATCAGGTGGTGAAGGAGTTTAATTACCTTAGTGTGAATATGGTTTGGAGAAGACTTATTGTCTCTGATTTTCATAACCTTTTGGAGAAGGCCTTAAATAGATTGAGTGCTTGGGAAATACATTCATTTCTCTTGCAGGGAAGCTCATTTTGGTTAAAGCTATTTTTTGTCTCATCTCATCTTTCTTTCTCATAACTCTTTAGTTCTTATGGGGCTTTTATGTGAATTTGATTAATTTGTGTAGATACTTTATTTTACATTAGCAAGATGAAACCAAAGGCCATTACTATGTTGCTTCTGAAGTTTTGTGTAAGCTAAGGAACATGGGAGGTCGTGGCCTATTTTCAGCTAAAGCCTTGGTTGGGCCTTTGTATGCAAAGTTTGCTTGGAGTTTTATTGTAAGTCCCGACTCTCTTCTAAATAACAATCCGAGAGCTAAGTATGGAAATAAGATATAAGATTATGATGTTAGAAAAGGGTGCTCGTCCACAAGAAAAATTATTGCTAATGGTGCAAATTATTTGTGTCATATTGTGTGAGGTGGAATGTGTCCAACGAGAATTCTATTAATTTGCTCAGGGATGCCTGTATTCTTGAAAGAAGCTTGGACAAATGATCGACATTTGTTGGGTATGTGGGTGAAATTGGTGTTATGGTTGATTGTATGATTTCTGATGGAATGTGGGATTAGGAGTAGTTGAACAGAGATTTTGGCGAAGAATTAAGTGATATAATTAAGAAGATCCATATTTTCTCAAATAAGGAACAAGATCGTATTGAGCTAAAGCCGGTGAATTCAAGGAGAATAATTACATCTCTAACAGCTTAAGCTTTGGTTGGAGTTATTGAACAACTGAATTACTGGAGTTGGGTTAAGAAGTTGCGATTATTGCCTCAAATTGAGTTTTTCTTGTGGCACTTGGCTAACAATGCTATTCCTTTTATTTGACTTCTTAATGTATAAAAGACTTCTTAATTATAATGGATATCTGAGAGGTTGTCTATCTATTGAAAACGTGGATTACATTGCAGCTTGTGTGATACATTGATTAAGGTTATACGTTTTTTGAATTCATGGGATTTTGGAGTGCGTAGCTTTTCCACTTTTGCGGGTTGCTGTGTTCAATTGGAACAACTCTCTTTCTCTAATCCTTTTATTGCAAATCTTTATTCTACATCGGTGTTCCTAGTATGGAAGAGTATGAACAAATTAAAGCATGGTGATAATGAAGATAGCCCTATTCTTATTGTTGCTATTGTGATTTGTATCTCTTATGCTTAATTTTTTAGTCATTGTAATTCAAAAAACTTGGGTGCTAGTCATCTTTTTAAGTTGTATGGTAATTCATGGCACCCTCCCCCCGCATGGATTAAAGTGAACAATGACGCATCTTTGTTAAAATTTAATAGAGCTGGTATTGGTATGAGTCTTCAGAGACCATAAAAGAAGATTCCTATGTGCATTCGGTTTCACTTGCTTGCATTGGGATATTGATGAGTTGGGAATGATTGCTTTCTTTGCTATAAACAAGGTTATAAAAAAGTGGATGTTTGATTCAAGGGGAGTAATCATTGAAGGAGATAATTACAATATTATCACGCTTCTTAAGAGGTCTTTTCATAAGGGTAATCTTAATTCTCTTCAAGTGGAGGATGTCGACTCCTCTTTTTTTAAGGAGTTCAATCAAGTATTATTTAATTTTTCAAATCGTACTTGTAATAAGTTAATTGATTTATGTGCAAACTATGCGTTGTTTAGTGATTTCTTTTGCATTATGTAAGTAGCAATAATGTTCCTCCTTTGTTTGTTTCCTTATTAAAGGAGGAATATGATAGATTAGCTATCTCTCTTACTTTTTTGTAATAATTTTTTTCTTATTAATGCAAGTTGCATTTCTTTTTAAAAAAATGGTGTTTACGATTAAGTTTTTTTTTTTTTTTTGATATTTAAATATTTAAGTATTAAATTAGTAAAAAAAAAAATTTACATTTTTTATAGATATATTGCAGAACATTGAATTCTATATGAAAATTCATGTTTTTTAATTCATAATATAAAAATAACAATAATATATGGAAATCGCGGAATACAAATGAGTATCGTGAAATATTGTCATTGGACATGAAGAGTGAGCCAGAAATTTGATAACTTTGCTCCAATTTAAGAAAAAAATCTTTTTTATTATTTTGCTTGAAGTAATAATCGTTTTTTCTAAAGTTAAAATCCTATCTATCATTAATTTAAAAATGAGCAGCGAAGGAAATCTGCAAATCACAACCATCGCGTACGGACCATTTCCATGAAATACTTAAATTAATTCGCAATAAGCGCCATTCAGAAATTTTGTGACATGGAAGCAGTTAAGAACACTATTTCAATAATTTTGCTCCAATTAATACCAACATTTTTCTAAAATAAAATCCTGTCATTAATTCAAATGCGAGCAGATTACGAAAACTGCATAGCACAATGCCTTGTTCGCTTGTTTCAATTTTTTCACATTAGACGTACAAAATATTCAAAAGAGGCTGCATAATATTCTTTTTTTTACTTTGTTAAAACAGTCCTAATAACTTCAATTTTACAAGTCTGCCTCATTCGGCAAAATCCCACTCCGAAAACTACATTAAAAAAATGCGATTCGCTTAAAAGATAAACGAAGCTAGAAACTTATTAAAATCAACACAAAATTGAAGAGAATCTTTTTTTTTTTTTTGGGAAAATTTGGGGCCTAAGCACAATTCATTAATAAATGAAGAAATTACAAAAAATAAGATCTGCAATCACCACAAGCCGGCGGCAGACCTCAAATCCCTATCAGCACAAAAACAGCTGCTTAATAAAAGGAAATCTAAAACAAAGAGAAAATAAGACAAAATTGGAAGGACTCAGAATAGCAATGCTCAATTCGATCTTCCATGCAGCAAAATTCATCCAAAAGGATGTGTGGGTCCCCTGGTTGCCAAGAGACCGTCAAAGGGGATGGCTAAAAAGATTGCATCGTCCTTCAAAATAGTAAAACCTGGTTGCCCAAAAGGACCATCCAGGATTTGCCCAAGAAGCAGCAGGGTCAGAAACCAGTCCAGCCTCCACCGAAACAGAATGGTGAACAGAGCAGAAAACCAAAGCAGAATTATGTCCATTTAACAGTTTTTTGAAGATCTGCCCTTTTAATCTTGACAGAAATGGTAGAAAGACAATCAAAGGAATTGCCAAACAGCCTGTTGTTCCGGGCTTTCCAAAGAAAATAAACAGCAGCACATAGTAACATAAAGCAACGGTTTTTACTGCTCTTGTCTAAGCCCCAGTCATCAATACAGTGAAACACTTGAGCGAGATTCGGCCTTAATAGCATACAGCTCATGTAGGGAAAAAGCTTAAGCAGCAAATTGAATGAAAAATCACATTCAAAAAACAGATGCGAATGATTCTCCTCAAAGCAGTTGCAAAAAAACGCATATGGGATTAACAGTCAACCCCCTAAAAATCAAATTATCAGCAGTTTTAAGTCCTTTCTTAAAAGCCATCCAGGTGCAAATTGAGAAACGTAAGGCATAGTGCTTATGCCAAACCATTTTATGCCAAGGAACTACCTGAGTGTCTAAGTAGAAACAGCTTTGAGAGGTTTTAAAAACAAGCTTGGATTTATTGGTCCAGTGACAGTCCACCGCAATACAAGAAATAGGCACAGATTTAATAATATCAGCAATGTGGGGCGGTAAAGTTTGAGGGAGAAACCAAATCCCATTCTTCAAAACAGAATTAATAGCTAAATTATGGGGATAAATCAGATGATCCAAGTTTTCCAACCTAAGTCTATCAGTAATAGAGGAACCAAAACAATGAAAATAGTCTGGCAATTTAGTAGCAACCCCAAAGAGGAATTTCCAGAAAATTCCCAACTTCTTGATACCAGTATTCCAAAAGGATAAATACTTAGCCTTCCACCAATTAAAAAGAAAGCATTTAGTATTATAAATCCTCCAAATTAAAGAACAACCAAAGGCGTAATAAAGCGAGTCAATGGTAGGGAGGCCCAATCCACCACAGTATTTAGGCAAGAAAGTATTCTTCCAAGAAATGACATGAAGCTTCTTCTTATGAATGTCCCCGTGATAAAGAAATTTAGAACAAATGCTGTTAATCACCTTGCAACAACCTTTAGGAATGATGGTACTTCTAATCCAATATGCCAAAATATTGAAAATAGTGTGCTTAAGGTATTGAAATCTACCAGCCAAGGATAAATTTTTGCCTTCCAGCCATCCAAAGAGACTTGAATTTTTTGGATTAGGGGCTGAAAATCATATTTCTTAAGTTTCTTACAAAAGATTGGAATGCCCAAATATTTGAAAGCAGAATGGACTAAAGGGATGTTCAAAGTGTCTGAAATAGCCTCCTCATTATGCACATTATTATAAATTAAAAGAGTGCTCTTGAAAGAGTTAACATGTAGACCAGAGATAGCAGCAAAGTCCTCAAGAATGCTATTAAGAGAGAGGGCATTTTGAATAGAAGCCCTGCCAAAGACTAGCAAATCATCAGCGTAAAGGAGATGGGAAATGGAGACATTACTAGCTTCAGTTCCATGGAAAGAGTTGTTGGAAGAAGCCTCCTCAAAAAAATCCGAAAGATTATCCATAGCTAGGCAGAAGAGGTAAGGAGACAGTGGACATCCTTGCCTCAACCCAGAAGTAGAATTGAAAAACCCTTCAAGAGCACCATTAATAGAAACCGAGAAATGAATATCATAAATACAACCTTTGATCCAAGAAACAAAGAGGGGTGGAAAGCCCTTAGCAATCATACGATTAATAACAAAGTCCCTTGAGATAGTGTCAAATGCTTTGTGAATGTCATACTTAGCACAAAACATTTTCTGTTTATCCTTAGCATTAAAATCCAAGAGAATTTCCGAAGCTAACAAGACATTATCAGAAATAATCCTTTCATGAATAAATCCATCCTGGCTAGGATGGATGGTGTAAGGCATAACCTCTCTCAATCTGTTAGCAAGAATTTTGGCTATAATCTTATAAAACGTGTTACAAAGAGAGATAGGCCTATAGTCATAAATGTTGCTGTCATGAGGCTTCTTAGGAATAAGTGCAATGGTCGTAGCCTTGGCTTGCTTAGGAAGAGATCCCGTAGAAAAGAAGGTCTAAATGGCTTCACAAAGTTGCCTGCTAATGATATTCCAGGAAGACTTATAAAATTCAAATATATATCCATCAGGGCCCGGGGCAGAATGATTAGGGGAGGAGAAAATGACATTCTTGATCACATCCACAGAAATAGGGGAAACCAGTTGAGGCACAAGGGTAGTGGGAAGTTTGTAGAGAATGGGTGCATTACGGCCTATGTTATAAGGTAGTGGAGTGGTGTTAAAAAGCTTTTGAAAATGCTGGAAAATAGCAAGGGAAATATCATTGTGATTGTTAAAAATGTCATTATCAGTGGAAATGACTTTAATAAGGTTAGAATTATGCCTCGCATTGATTTTGGAATAAAGAAATTTGAGATCATCCTCCACACAGGACATCCATTTAGCTTTAGCACGTTGGATAGTCCAATCAGCCCAATCCACATTTCTATCAGCAAGTTTGTGGTTGATAAACTTTAAAGCCAGGTTGAGTTCAGGATCAAGAGGAGAGACTTGTAGTTGGGAAATAATGGTGTTTTGATTGAGGTTAAGCTCAGTGATTTCTCTATTCAGAGACGTGGAAGAGGCCCAACTCTTAGCTTTAATCTTAAGCTTCAAGGACTTCAGCTTATGATAAAAAGAGTGGATAGGGCTGCTGTGAAACTTTTGAGAGAAAATGGAGATGAGCTCATCCCAAAATTCCGGTTTGGACACCCAATAGTTTTTAAACTGAAATCGATGTTTCAGATTAATATTAACACCCTGCTGCACCACAATAGGAGAGTTATCTGAAATATAAGGGTCATCCACTATATAGAAAGAGATAGGATATCTACCCAGCCAAGCATCATTAACCAACATCCTATCTAACTTGATATGGATGGGGTTATCTGTTCTCTGATTAAACCAAGTAAAAAGTGCCCCACAGAGGAGAGCTCATGGGCCCCAATGTCAAAAATGAGATTTTGAAAATCTAAAAGCTTATTGTCCTGAAGCACAGATCCTCCAGCTTTTTCATGGCTAAACCTACAATTGGTGGATTTTGAGGTTGAGGAGGTAGCCTTTTTGGCTGTTTTGGATCTTGTGGTTTTTGTGTTAACAGATATGGCCGTGCTTTGTTTTTCTTTCCCAATACTGGAACTGCCAGCAGAACCTCCACCAACATCAATCGGGTGTTCATAAGCAGGGGAAGGAAAGGTATCACGGTTTGAGGGTCAGGTTAGAGGTGGGGTCATTTTGGTCTGACAAAATGGCAAATTTGTTGGTCATAGGAATATGAGGTGACTTAGGGGGAACAACATCAAAATTTGATGCTGAATTTAGTTTGGAAATTGGGGATGTAGGAGGAGATTCTGTGGTTGGGTTGTTGAGGTTAGGAACCAGAGCTTGGGAAGTGAGTGGGATAGTAGTAGGCAAGGCGGTAGGGGTCACAGGGTGCTCAATAGGGATAAACAAAGGATTTGCAGGAGGTTTAGGGATATTAAGTCTTGGAGTTGGATTAGGATTTCGTGGTTTGCGGCTGGAGCTTCTACCACGGATATTTGGAGGTTCTACCTGAGGAGGTTGGGAATTAGGGTTTTTTGGACATGCATTAGAGGCGTACATAATTGAATTGCAGAAGGAGCAATGGGTTGGCTTCCAGTCATAAAGAACAGTGAGAGGGAAGAATTTTCCTTCAACAGTATAATAAATCTCATCAGGGAGAGGAGAGTTACTGCAAACCTGAACGCACACCCTAGCAAAGGTGAGCCTAGTCTTGGCAGCAGTGAGCGCATCAACCGCCAGTGGAATACCAACGCAGCTGGCGATCTTGGAGATCCCCTCCGGCGTCTAACAGGAAAGGGGAAAGTTTTTAATTTTGATCCAGAGAGGGATTGACGGGAACTCTTCACGAACGGGAACAAAATCCGGCGTCCACTTTTGCAAAATGAAAGGCTTGCCATAAAAGAACCAGGGTCCACCAGTCCAGGCCATATCATAGTCTTCCCTATTGTTGAACTTGAGAAGGAAAAAACCATCATCTAGGGCCAGCAAAGAGAGCGTGCCCTTGAGCGACCATGTCTTTTTGATAGTAGAAAAAAGGGCTTTGTAATATGGCCGACGACCGATGGAATATCCCACCAGAGAGAGAGCCCACTCAGAACTTCCACCGTTGAACTGTGCTGAAGTGAAATGAGCTGTGGCGTTTTCGGTCGGATGATGCGAAATCGAAGAGGCGAACTCATTCGACACAAGCGGCTGGGTGGCGATGAGGCTCTTCCAGTCGCGAGATAAACCAGCAGAAGAGGAAGGAACGGAAGGATGAGGGAGGAGCGGTGGGAGAGTGGAGGAGGACATCCCAGTGGAGATCCTTCCAAGAGGAGCAGAGAGGGAGGCAGCCAGGGAACGCAAGATGCAAAACCCTAGCAGAGTGATCTCGAAAAAAAAGAAGTGCAGTAAACCGCAAATGAAGTTTACATCAGCATTTCAAGGGCGGAACCACTTGGAATCCCCCCTCAAAAAAAAAAATTTTTTTTAAGGAGAGTAAATTAGAGTAAATGTTTTTTGCCCCTCCTAAAAAATCACATTTGCCCCCCCTAAAAATTTTTTTTGTCTTAATTTGCTCATTATTCTTTCCAAACGCCCCTCTTAAAAAACTTTTTTGTACTAATCCTAATGATGACAAATTTTAATCTACCGCTAATTATAAATACATACCCTAAAATATATATGTATGTTTTCAAATTTAGTTCTAATATTTTCTTTCATAATTTTATGACAATTTTATTACACGATTTTTTTCTTCTTTTTTATTGCTTAATTTTTTTAAACAACTTTTTTAATATATTTCTATTATTTTTAATATTTAATTATTTTTGTATTGAATTTGCCCCACTGAAAATTGAAGCTGGTTCCGACCCTGCAGCATTTTATAAGAGTGCCACGTTACCACTGCTGTTTCGGCCCTATCCATTTCTGTCTAGGCCAAAATCGCACTAACGAGTCGGATCAGCAGCCGTTGTCACCGGTGGCGATTCCCCATCGCCGCGCTCTAGATCCGGCTCCGATCCCGAACCACCTCCCCAATGGAACCGCCGATTGCGCATCAGAAGCCACCGGATTAGCACCATCCTGCTGCCTGCAGATTTCAATGGCTGCACATCCGGCGATTCGAGCCCTGAACTTATCTGCTCTTCTTGCCCGCTCGAACTTTCACCTCTACTCGCTGGAATCTCAATCATAACATCTAGGATGCCGGAATCCGATGAGGGAGAACCCATCTCTTCCACCCGCTCGCAGGACAAGCACAGTTCGTTCCCGTCCGAATCCACCAATGCATCGAGGGTATCAACCGCCGGCCTTGCACCGGAAGTGGTCGTCACGGCATCCTTCACCACCTCGATAGCTGCGCGGCAAAGCTGGCAGGTGGAGTGTGAATAGAACCACATATCGATACAATCGATGTGGAAGCGGTGACTACACCGAGGAAGGCATCGGATCTTCTCCCCATTTTTTAACTCGTTCAAGCACACGGCACATTCCGCCAATTCATCATCCTGGCCTTCCCCCGGGTAGTCCAAAAAGAGCAGAACGGGGAAGGATGCGAGAATTGAGGGGTCGAGGCCTCGATTAACTGCGCAAGGAGGCGCGGTCTGGCCCTCTCTAGCGAAGACAAGTCCCCGGGGGCGACGAGCCTGACGTGAGGGTCTGCGTATGACATTCCAGCGGACGTAGAGGTGTAGAAAGAGGATGAGGAGCACTACGGTGAAGAGCACCACAATAGCACTGAGCATGATATTGCCGCTCAGCGCGTAGATCTGCGGCGATTTTCCGTCATTAGAGTGAGGATCCATTTCTGTTTCTTCCTTTCTAATTTTCTCAATTTCTTCCCCGCTCTCTTCTATGAGCCTCGGTTGGGGAAAGAGAGATGCTAACACTGCACTTTATAATCTTAGATACGGGGTCTCTGCGTTACTTGACCGGATGCTCGACTGTAGTGGGCCACAGTAGTATTGGGTTATTCTATTCACAAGAAAATATAATTTGAAGCCAAAACATGTAGATTCCGGTTAGGTTAGTACATAAAATAATTGAGTATTTTTATAATATATATAATTTGAAATATAAATTAAATAAAAAATAGTCTTACATATACCAGGTCATTTCGTCCAAGATCCTTAAAAGGATTTCGTCTAAAGCCACTCAAAAAAGAAATTACATCAGAGAGTAGAGCATGAAAAAAAAGAAAGCTCAATGAAGAGCCAAAAAACCTGAACAAACAAGAGCAAAAGGTTACAGCTAAAGTGTAAGCAAAACATTATTAAAGTCCGTAAATGAGAGAATGACCATCGAGAAGAACCATGAACAAAGAGGTGCCAACAAATCAAAAGGCAACAACATAATTGATAAATTCAGTTCGATCAACCAACCAAAAAAATTGGTCAACAGAAACCCCAGGTTGCCAAATGGCCATCTAGAAAGAAAATCGGTTGCCAGCAGTACCACCTAGCAACAGAAACCCAAGTTGGCTGGTTGAGTAGGCATCTCTCATCATAGTCGATGGAAATCCAACTAGACGCGAAGAAGGATAAATTCGAAACAACCACATAAAGTAAAACTAAAAAACATCTGGGAAAAACAACTTCAAGCTTTGTAGAATTTTTCCAGTTACCCACTTTATAGGAGATTGCATTTCTAATAATGTTACAAACCAGAGTAGTAGCTCCAGTTACTAAAAAGCAACCTATTGTTCCTTTCCCTCCACAAGAAATACAAAGAATAGCAAATAGAGAAGTGGCAAAAATGATTAACCTTACTATTTAGTTGTGATAAGCAAGCAAAATAATCGAACAATTGAAGCATGGAAGGCTTAGGTAAAAAAGATTCCATAAAAGGTGTTGCTACTCGAGCTTACGAGTTTATATTTTTAAGTATAACAAACATTTTGGCTCACTTCCTATTATCTACTTATATTTGCAATATATATATTTTTGTGTTTGTACTAACTTTTCACGAATACCATGCACCATCCAACGAAGATTTGCTAGAGTAGATTATGCTGTAATGATTTTTGTAATATTCATTGATAATTTTTTATTTCTTGAGTCAAGTCATGTAAGGGTGTATGCTTGCTTGGTGACCATGCACACACCCACACTCAAGGAGAGTGAATTTGAGTCAAAACTAAAAGTTTAATTTTTGAACTAATCTTACTATACAATTTATATCATACTATATAATCATCTCATCTAATTAATCATACAAGACGACCTAGATCATCCAATACGAACATTTATATTCATGATAAATATCTACCAATCATAATTTTGGCAAGATTTTGAATTTCATATTTTATTCTAATCATCTAGGATGATATACATCGTTCTGGATGATCTATGAAAGTCATGCCTAAAATAATTCAGTGATTAGTCAATCGAATTTACTTAATTTTGATATTCTTATAGTACTGTATGATCTGAATCATATTATATGATCTTGATCATATTTATGATTATTAGAAATGAATTTTGGTCATCCCATGTTTCATCCTGGGTAAATTGCCTTTCGATTGAACTAATCATCCCGAATGATCTAAATATCGTACTAGACGATATGTACGAATTTGAGCTGATCGTACTGGACTATCCAGAGATCATCTAGGACTATTAGGCCTAATTCTACATATTGTAATGGAAGATCATGCGATCATACTAGATGATCTTTGTCGGCAGAAATAAATTTTAGGGGTTTCGAAGCCCTCTATTTAAACTTTGTCAAGGCACTTGGTAAGTGTTTTTGTCATCCATTATGTCATCATTCTTCTGAATAAAACTTGAAGAGAGAACATGAAAAGGAGAGAGAAAAGGGTGAAGTTTGAGAGAGAAAAATCATTGGAGGGGGTTTTAAGGGAGCGTGGAAGAGATTTCACATGATTGCTTCGACAAGCTTGCACCATAGTACCATCAGATTCAAGGTTCGTATTAAGAAAAGTTTTGAAAAGAAGAAGATCTCTTTAGTGTCAAAAGACTAGGCTACTCGACCGTACTGGGGAAGGTGGAAGTTATTTTGTAAGGGCTTCTCTGTGAAAGTTTGTTAGGGATGTTAAGCCCTATAGAACTGGCCCGAGGCTAACCAAGAGGGAAGGGGGGGGGGGGGGGGGGGGGTGAATTGGTATTTAAAATTTTCTTTAAGCAAAAAGAACGATTATCACAAACCAAATCACCACAAAAACAAGTGCGGAAGAAAATAAATGTGGAAGTAGTAAAAATAAGAATACAAGGATTTATAGTGGTTCGGTCAACTCGACCTACGTCCACTCCCCGGAGGCGCCCTCTGAGTATTGCACTACAAAAGTGACTCTCCTTTAGCCCCCACAGCTAGGCGGAGAAGCCCTCAAAAAAACACCTTCTTTTTCCCACACCCGGCAAGGCAGAGAACCCAACTCCTTTTGCTTCCTCCTGAAGCAGGCAGAGAACCATGATCACTTGCTGAAACTTGCCTCTCCCAACCCTTCCACGGACAAGAGACTCTAGGGAAGAAGAAGTGGAACAATGCTTGGAGCAACCCTTGTGAATCCCCTCACAAGCTCCCCATCACAAGATCCTCTCTCTCTCTCTCTCTCCCTCTCTCTCTCTCTCCTTTAGGTTTTCTCAGGTCGAGACAGCAGCCAAGGATGCTAAAAAACGTTAAACAAGAGCTCTTAAATAAAAGAGCTTCAAATGGGCTCGTTAATTGCAAGTTGCCGACTTTATCGTCCATGATGATATTGAAATCGTCCTGGCCGATCAGTACAAATCTCATAGGATCGACCAGAGCATCGCCGTGAATGCAAACTGGACGATTGAAAATTTGCTTGATCGTCTCGGACGATCACACGATCGTCCTGGCCGATCAGTTCAAATCAGAGGAAAATCATCCAGAGCATCGCCCTGAATTTGATCTGTCTGATCCAAATCGGCCAGCGTATCGCCCTGAATTTGTACTGGCCGATATTTATCGTCCAGGAGCAACCAAGAGTTTTTGAATGGATCGTCTAAGTCAATTTTGTGATCGTCTAGGCCAATCTTGCGATCGTCCAGGCCGATCTTGCGATCGTCCAGGCCGATCTTGCGATCGTCCAGGCCGATCTTTCGATCGTCCAGGACGATGTGATCGTATCAATCATCCTTAATTACTCCCATGATTGTCTGATCAATTTAAGCATAATTATACAATATCGTCCAGGCCAATCAAATAATCGTCCTGGCCGATTTCAAAAAGTACAGAATATCTAAAATGATCATGGCGGCAATTTCTTTCTGTATTGAGCATATCGTCCAGGCCGATAAGTTAATTATGGCTGCCTTAACTAAGAAATCCTGATTAGATCTTCTGTTTTGAACTCGATCGTCCATGACGATATAAATATCGTCCAGGACGATGTGAGTGAAATCACAAGTTCTAAATCTCTCAAGTGTGTGTGTAGGGTTACTTAACATCAGTCACTTCAAACAATTACAATATACTCAAGAAAGAAAAAATAAAAAAATAGACTGATTCAAACCTAATCTTCCCAATCTTGAGCTGGTTCTAATTTCCATTCGATCTTAGATTCCTGAAATGTCAGTAGTAACAGGCAATTGAAGAAAAGCAAGAGTGTTTGCCAAATCATCAAAACATAGTCCATGAAACTGAATTTGCAACACTCTGCATAGATATGGGGGCTAAAAAAGAGTCACTAATGATTAAGTGCAACATTTAGAGGATTCCTCCAGGAAATGGATGCAGGTCAGGATGGACTGAATTACTATAAATCTGGTGTGTTCTTTTCTTTTTTTATTTATGTATTTACTTTCTTGTGATTCACTGTGCTAGTGAAATTGTTGATTTATCTTTTTATTGTAAATTTAATTCATTTTCGCAACAAGTTTAAAAGGTTTTTTCTTCATTATTAAAGAATTTTTTAAATTCCAATTCACCCCCCTCTTGGTTTGCCTTGGGACAAGTTCTTTAGGATTTAAAAGCCCTAACAAACTTTCAAAAGGAAGCAATGTAGATATGAGACTGAAAGAGAATCACAGCAAAAAAATATGTGATGGTGCGATCCATTTTCTTTGATGCAGAGGTAGCATGTTTGGTTGATATCAATTGTTTTTATAATAAGTACATCCACAGTTTTAAGCCCATAAAGTGCAGCCATCCAAGCATAGGCAGAGAATCTAAGAGAACAATTTTTGTGCCATATGAATTTAACCCACAAGACCATTTGTCAATTCAAGAAGTAGTGTGAATAAAAAAGTTTTGAATGTAGGTGTTTTGATAGCAACCTAGGTAATAGGGAAGGGGGAACAACTCACTATTGAAAAAAATTAAGATATGTTTCTTTACTGCATCTGCGAAGTTATCACAAAAAGCCCAATAACCATTATAAATTAAGTTTTTAATAGCGAAATATGAGATTATTGGTGGATCAAATTATTCAGCCCAGCTTTGTGCTTGCACCAAGGGTCCCAAAATATAGACAAATTGCATTTAGTGGATGAAATATTATTACAAATACAGTCTCTAATCTTTATGGCAAAACCACAAACAAATTTTCATATTTTAGAAGCATGGGAGAATGGATGCTTATAAGGGGATCTATATTTCGATCTAAACCAAATTGCATTAGGGGATTTAGTAGAGAACATCCTCTAAATAAGTGAACACCCAAGACCATGGATAAACCTTGAATACCAGGGACACCCAAGCCACCATATTTCCTAGGCCAATAGGTGAAAGTGCTCAGATGGCACTCGAAAGTTTGTTAGGGATGTTAAGCTCTTATGAACTGGCCCAAGGCTAAATAAAAGAGAAGTGAATTGGATAACTGTAAAATCAAATATAAAACTAAATTCAGAATCACCACAGAAAAACAAGTGCGGAAGAAAATAATACGGAAGCAATAATAAGAAAGAACACATCGGATATATAGTGCTTCGGTCAAATCTTGACCTACGTCCACTCCTTGGAGGCACCCTCCAAGTATTGCAAGAAAATAAGTATCTCTTCCTTAGCCCCCACAGCTAGGCGGAGAAGCCCTTACAAAATCACTTCCACCTTCCCCGGTGCGGCGGAGTTGCCGGGTCCTTTGACACCAAAGTGAACTTCTTCTTTGGTGAACTTCCCTCGAGATAAGCCTTGAATCCGAAGGTATTAAGATGCAAGCTTGCTAGAGCAACCGTGTGGAATCCCCTCCACACTCCCTTGAGTCCCCCCCTCACAGGATCTTCTCCCTCTCAGACTTCACCCGTTCCTCACTCCCTTTCAAGCTCTCTCTTCAAGTCTCTCTCACAAGAACGAAGCTACAATGGCTGCCAAAGACACTTACAAAGTGCCTTGTCAAAGCTTAAATAAAATCTCTCAAAACGAGCTCATTAATGCAAGTTGCCGACATTATCGTCTAGGACGATAGGAATATCGTCCTGTACAATCAGTATAATTTAAGCCCAATCAGTCGGGACGATTTGATATGATCATAAGAATTTTATTCATATCATCCATGACGATAATATATCGTCCTGGAAGATCAATACAAATTGTGGAATATCGTCCTGAACATCGCCCTGTAAAATAGCTATCCGATGACCAATCATCCAACATATCGTCCTGGACGATTTTGCGATCGTCCAGGACGATTTGACTATGAAATCAAGTCATAATTACTTTTCTTAAATTCTAGAGAAATTTTGAAAAAATTGCCCTGGATCGTCCTGTACGATATTTTATAGTTCTGGACGATCCACCCGGACAATGTCCAAAAATAAGTAATTCTTAAATAGATATGGCGGATGATTCTTTCTATTTTGAGCCTATCGTCCTGGCCGATACAAAATCGTCCAGGACGATGTGTTTTGCATAATGACGGCTGATTTAATAAGGATGCCCTAATTAGGGTTTCTGCTATTGAATAGATCGTCCCGACCGATATAAATATCATCCAGGATGATGTTACCAAAAACTGTAAACTCTAGGGAACAGTCAGAAACTCTTATACGTTTACAAAGCATCAGGAGCCACAATAAATACAATAGACTTAAGAAAGGAAAAAAGTGTACAAACTGACTCAGTCCTAGTCTACCCAATCTTGAGCTGATTCTAAATTGCAGTCTGATCGTGTGAACCTGAAATGTCAGTACATAAGGCAGTCATAGAGAAATAATAATGTTTGTTTTCATCAAAATTATAAATCATTGATCTGCAACATTCTCCCCCTTTTCTAATGGTGGCAAACAATTCAATTAGAATTTTCAAAAAAGCAATTTCTTCTAATCTCCTCTTCGCTAGAATAAAACCCTTTTAAAAAATAGGGGAGATAAAAAATATTTTTGTTGTTTTTAATTTTTTTGAAAAGAAAAAAAAAAGGATACAAATTCAACATTACATTCTAGGGAACAGTCAGAATCTCTTATACATTACAAAGCATCAGGAGCCACAATAAATACAATAGACTCAAGAAAAGAAAAAGTGTACAAACTGACTCAGATCTAGTCTATCCATCTTGAGCTGATTCCAAATTGCAGTCCGATCGTGTGAACCTGAAATGTCAGTACATAAGGCAGTCATAGAGAAATAAAAATGTTTGTTATCATCAAAATCATAAACCATTGATCCGCAAAAATAGGTATTACTCTATGCAATCAGGAATAACTTTTTTTCATTGATGTTCCCATAAAATAAAAATCTAGAGAACATCCTTTTAATGATTTTATAGTGTGGCTTAGGAATGATGGCCACTCTAATACAATAAGCCAAAGTATTTGAGATTATGAATTTTAAAAATTTTACTCTATTTTCAAAAGACAAAAATTTTACTTTCTGACCATTAAGTAGTGTGAAAATTTTACTCATGAGTGTCTAAAAGTTAGCAGAGAAAAGCCTTGAAGTAGAAATAGGCAATCTTAAATACTTTAAAACTAATTTAGAGTGGTGATAGCCAAGAATAGAGTAGGTATTAGTAGTAGCGGAGCAGTGAGGTAAACAAAGGTTATAACTTTTGTCTTGGTTTACATATATCCCACAGACAACAATAAAGGAGGAAAGGATATTGTTAATGGAGATTGCATTCTGGGTAGATGCAAAACCAGAAAGGTGTAAGTTATGTTCAAATAACAGGCATTTATAATTTTGACCATAAGGCTTAAAACCCAAAAAATTGTACGATGGACTGGGATCTTTAAGGAAGCAAGAAAAAGCATCCATGATGATACTTGAGAGCAGGGGGAAAGAGGGAAAACCTTATCTTAACCAAAAGTTAGAATTATACTACCATTGAAGGGCCTCATTGATAAAAATAGAGAAGTGCGCATCATTGATACAACATTCAATCCATTTAATAAACTTGGCATGGAATATATTATGTGCCATTTTGGAGAGAAAAAAAATCCCTAGAGGTAGTATCAAAAGCGTTCTTATTATCAAGTTTTGCACATAAGTACTATCTCTTTGAAACATTAAATTCTACTGAACATTATGAGGCTAAAAGTTTGAAGCTGAAGTTCGGCGAAGGAAGACGAGTATCACATAGATGGACAAATGGGTAAACTTCTTTGAAGCTTCCAGATAAGTGTTGGGGTGTTGTCATTAGACTCCAATGAAAAGTTATGAATTTATGGATTTATGATTTTGAATGTAAAAATGAATTTCATTTAAAATATAGAAAAGTTAATTAGTGGGCAAGAATTGCAAGAAATTAATCTTATTCTTATATTTGTATAATCATAAAAATCTTCACATATATTTCATATATAGTAAATAAGTCATTAAAAAGATGCTCGACCTTAAGTGGGGTTCCTTCTAACCACTCATTTAGAGCTATTATAGGGGCACATCATAGGGGATAGACTAACTCTACTCACTTGTGCCTACCAAGGAGTTTTTCATGCATGAGGAAAATCAGAGATGCCATGTCAAACCTCCACTCACCACTACCTCTCTCACTAGTTGTCCCCAAGATTTCATGTTTTTATGCTCAGTTATGGAAGGGAGCCAATTAAAAGAATTCATACTATTTAATTACAACTATTTGGCCAAAATCTCTCTATTTAAGTTATGTAAACTCATTTTTATGTTTATTTTTATTATGTTAAATTCCAGTAAAGATATGTGTTTTAGTTGATATTGTGCATAAATGTCTCAAAAAAAAAAAGAGAGCAAAGATTACAAATTTGAGAACTAGACCCGCAACATCTTCAGAGACCTAACGTTAAAATAGGACATTGTAGTAATGGAGACTCAAGAAATTTTCATTTAATTCAGTACCCCGGTGAAACAAAGGTCAACATTATAGTGTTACAAAACTCCACAATGCCATAAGTGAACATTCTAGCTCCAATCAGAGAAAAAATTGCGAATAATTCAATACCGGAGTACCAAATTCAAATGCACCACAGTACGAATAACGTAAGTAGCACAACAACTTTCATGTTTTTCAATGTCGAGGTGGAGTAGTTAGAGAGAAGAAGAGCCATGTCGAATTAGTAAATAGTTTTACTAGGTAAACCCAGTTAAAAAAATAGAGAACATTTATCAAAACTAAGGCACTAGTTCATATTGTAATGCTATAGTGCCACCCTAATGAGTGCTGTAGTGATTGAGTCTATTTATCTTAAGTATAATTATTTTTTTTTATTTCTTTTACAAGAGAGGAACCAATGAATAATGTAACATAAAGTGGAGTGGCTAGTCAACATTATAGCGGGCAAAATATACATAGGAGTGAAAAGGATTATGGAGAGAGAAGGTGTAAGGGAGAATCACTTTAAGAAGAGTCCATCTGCAATATATGTTTAGGATTCTTAATGTGGGTGCTATTTTCTTCTTTTTTTTTTTTTTTGGTACTCTTTTCTTGAGCAAGTAATGAATATTTTATTCATTTTTATTTTAATGATGGGTAAACTCTAATTTTGGATTGATGATATTATAATCATCGTATATCTTAATGTAGACTATTGAATATGAATATAAATTATTTTTTATAATATCTCTTATACTTAATTTAATTTATGATCATGTATAAATTTAAAATTTAGTGTAATACATTACTTTAATGGAGGAATATTATAACAATTAGGAGTATTAAAATAGAATGCTTTCATACCTAGATATAGTATGAGTAAGATTATAAGATCTATGGAGGTATAATAATTATAGAGAGGTCATAAACCTTTCTTTACACCTTTACAAGCTTAATAGAGAACTTAAGGTACATAAGCTCTGATTCTCAACTATTTAAATGAGTCTTCTTAGTAGAAAATATATTCATTCATCATCATTAATCTAAAATATCTTTTTTTTTTATCTTCACTATTTTTTTTGCATTTTTTAAGTTGTTCTAGAATTTAACCTTTAGTTCATTGGGTAGGATAAATTTAGTAGTTTGAGTAGGCAGTAGTAAAGTCAATTATGGTTCACCTATTTTCTCGTGTATTCTACACTCTTCTCATAACACTTTATTACTTGATCGTCATATGCACTTATGTTAGTTGGTAGTATTTATAGTAAAATTTATAATGAAAAATAATTTCATTATCATATAACTTAGCTAGTTATAAAGAATTAACTCTCTAATACTTAAAATAAAGTCTCCATCACATATTTGATGCCATTGTCAACGAAGTAGTGTGTGCTTTGTAATTATTTCTATATTGTCAAGAAATTGTAAATTTTAATACTACTTGATTTTAATCTTATCTTATTATTATTGTTCTTTTGTGAAGCTATAAATCTGTGACTATTAGCTTTTTATAATGTTTATTTTTAATTTTTTATTGCATTTTTACTTTTGGTTTTTGTTGGTGTAAACGTAGCAGATCTTATAAGGGTCCCATATTCTTTGTTCTAGAAATAGAAATGATCTTTACAAAAATTCAAAAAACTATAATGACTTTAGTTTTAAGAATGGTCGAACCAAATCCCTTAGTAGATGATTTTCATTAGATTATCAACTAACCTGCTATCCTTGCTGAGAAATTCTAAGTTGAAACATATCGTTATCCAAATGATATAGAATTCTTAATTTGGGGAAACTCGTGTTAAGGTTCCCAACCTACACATAACTAGTCTCTTAAAATTTATGCAATATTTAATTATAATTGAGTACATGATGATTCTATTAGACTTCATCTATTTCCATTTCTTTAAGAGATAAATCAAAAATATGGTTTAATTACTTTCCCCAAGGCTCCATAACTACATGGAATGAGTTGACACATAAGTTTCTAGCAAAATATTTCCCACTATAAAAAATTGCTAATCTTAGGAATAAAATTACTTGTTTCTTCCTAATTTTATATAAAGTTAATTTATTAGATATGGAAATAATATAAGGAAATGCTTTAAAAGTTTTCTTATCGTACTTTTTTTTATTGGTTAGTGATTCAAATTTTTAATAATGTGATTGTAAAATCTAATTGGTTTTTAATTTATATCGTAGCTGGAGCGTTTTTAATGCCAAATATTTTTTATGAGGCTTATGTCTTAATAGAGGAGATGATAACAAATAACTTCTAGTGGCCTTTTGATGGGTTGAATCCTAAGAAAGTTGCCAACAAATATGAGTTAGTTGCTATATTAATTTAGACTGCTTTGGTAGATACCATGTCTAGGAAATTATAAAATTTTGAAGTTAGTTATGTATCAGGATGACCTATACATTTAGAAGAGAATGAATTGAATTGTTTGGGTGAGTCTAATACTCAAGGGATTGAGAATGTGAATGTAATTGGATGACCAAATAACCCTTCTTCAAATACTTAAAATAGAGGTTAGAGGAAATACCCTAGTTTTTGTTAAAATAATAATTATATTGGAAATAAGTGAAATGCTAATCAAGCTAACCATGTTATACCTTGGAATAGCCCACAAGAACCCTTTGTGAATTCCATAACTTTTTATTCCCCTAGGCTTTAATTAGAATTATCAATTTAAAGATAGGAAGGTGTCTTTGGATGATTTAGTGCTTCATATAAAAAACCAATTACAAAACTAAGCTATTGCCCTTAATAATATAGAAAATTAAATAGGACATCTTGCAAGTTTAATTAATAATAAATGTCATTATGAGTATGCTGATCTTAGAGATAAGAATTTGGAATGACATTGAATTACTATTCAACTTAGGATTGGGAAAGATTTATGAGACCTTATAATGAAAAAAATATCAAACTCAGGAGGAAATTATCATATAAAAGGTTTTTAGTTATTTACTCAACTAAAGAATAACCTGAACCTATTAAAGAAGATGAAAGACTTATTAGGAATGCTATAGTGAGACTACTACCACCATTTTCTCAGAGATTAATTAAGCAAATTTTGAATAAACATAGTTCTGTAATTTCTTAGAAGTGTTTAACAAATTAACTATTAATATATCCTTTTTATATGTCTTAGATTTAGTGCCCACATATGTCAAATTCATGAAAGACGTCATTAATAAGAAAAGGAAACTAGAGGAATTTTAATTATAACCTGAACAAGGATTTATCCTTAAAGTTATACAAGTTCAACCATATCAAAATCCTACATAATTGGCCATTCTCTGGGTGTTAAAATCTAACTTTCTATCTCATTTTATAGGTGTTGCTCAAGTGTGAATGAAATTATTAATCTAACATGATCTGATTGTTATATTGAACAATCATGAGTAGATTAAGCTCTCTAATAAATTTCATCAATATCTATTGAGATATCTCCTAGATCTTGAAAAAAATGAATTCATAACTAATAAATACTATGGAAGGTTCAATACAAAATCAAGGCAGTAAGTTCTACTAACAACTCTGATTAAGTAGCATATGATCCTATGCTTTGTTTATGCAGTTCTAAGTTTTTAATCTAAAGCCATTGTATCTTAAAATTAGATTGCTATGAAAATAATGTGTATGATCCATTATGTATTAATGATTGCTTGACTTACTAAATGGAATTGTGGGTTAAGGTGAACGCACTCACCATACTCACTATGTAAATGGATTAAATAAAATTAAAGATTTCATCTAATCTTTAAAAATTCATAGATCCTCACACATTTGTCAAAATTTAGTGTTTTAGGCTTTATGGACTTGTATTTAGTAGTACTATAAAAGGTTTATTATTTCAACCCTTAATTATTAATGCATTAAAAGTAATTTCATAAATACTCTATATGGTATTTATGGAATTATTCAATAAAGGTAATTCTTCTCAGACTCAAATTTAAATAATATACTAATAAGGATGTCTCTAGTATGTCCAAAATGTTCCTTGTACATTTGAATCATTTAAGGGCTTCAATTATAAAATTTAAATTTAATGGTCATGATTTGAGCTACAAATTTAAATTGCTCAAAACATAAATCTACCAAACATTATAGTTTAATTATTTATGGTTTGTTAATGTATTTAATAAGGGTTAGAATGTTATTCATTTCAACCCATTCCCAATTCTCAATAGCTTGAAGCTCAATTTTTATGTGTATTCATGAATTTAACTTAGGGATTAATTTCAAATCCTAGGGAGACTTTGATGGTTACAAACTTCTTGAGTTTGAACCTTAATTTTTAATTGACCTATATTTTAAATTTCAAGTGATTTTGTATTCATTTGGTATGTCAATTAGTGAACCCTAATTCATCATGCATAATTAGCCTATCATATATACTAAATCAACTATAACATTTTTAGAAATCTCTTTTCTAATATTTTGGAAGTTGAGCAACTTGTTGAGAGTATTGAGTCTACTTGTCAAGTTGATCATTCTGATGCTAATTTCTTTCTTTTAAAAAAGCTAAAGAGGATATTTATAAATTCCAAGCTTAGGAAGAGTCTTTTTGGAAACAAAAAGTTGCTGCAAAGCACTTAGTTGTTGGTGATAATAATACTAAGTATTTTCATCACTGGTTAAGAGGAAATGGGCTAAAAATTTTATTAATAAGATCCAACATGATGATGGTTCTCTTAGTGAGAATATTATGGAAATTTTTAATTTAGCAGTTCTTCACTTTCAAAATCATCTAAATAAGAATTTTAACTCAATTCAGAATAGTGATCTCTCCACTATTCCTACCCTTATTACCCTAGATGATAATGTGAATCTTTCTAAACCTCCTTTTGAGTTGGTTAAAGAGACTCTGTTTGGTATGAATAGTGATTCCGTGGCTGGTCCTGATGGGTTTACTACTCAATTTTTTAAAAAATCCTGGCACATTATTAATAATGATATTTTTATTGTTACTCAAGATTTTTTTGCTGGTAGCTCTATTCCTAAGTTTTTTACCTCTACTTTCATTGTGCTTATTCCCAAAAACAGCTCTGTCAACACTTGGAATGACTTTAGACGTATCAGTCTTTGTCCCTTTTTTTAATAAGTTGATCTTTAAAATTATCCTGAATCATCTTACTTCTCTTTTACCTGAAATTATCTCTACTTCTCAGATGGGTTTTGTGAAAGGTAGGGTTATTAGAAATAATATTCTGTTGGCTCAAGAATTCTGCCATGACTTGGATGTTAGAGTTAGAGGGGCAGTTTTATTTTGAAGCTTGATATTGCCAATGCTTATGACAATATTGACTGGTACTTTATTTATCATATGTTGGAGTGTTTTAGCTTGAATTCTTTTTTTATTAAGCTTATTAAGAACTATATTAAAGGTGTTTATTGCTCTTAAGTAATATTTTTGTCGATGTTGCTACTGTCCATGACGATATTGATAATTACGTCCTGCCGATCAGTACAAATCTCATAGGATGACCAGAGCATCGCGTGAATGTAAAACTGGACGATTGAAAAATTTGCATGATCGTCCCGGACGATCTCCACGATCGTCTTGGCCGATCAGTTCAAATCAGAGGAAAATATCCAGAGCTTCGCCTGAATTTGACGCTGGTTCTGGACCCAAATCGGACTAGCGTAGCACCATGATTTTGTACTGGCGATTTCTTATTCGTCCTGGAGCAAACAAGAGTTTTTGAATGGATGTCCAAGTCAATTTTGTTGATTCGTCTAGGCCTATCTTGCGATCGTCCAGCGTTCTTGCGATCGGCTCAGGCCGATCTTTGCGTTCGTCAAGCCGATCTTGCGATCGTCAGGCCGATCTTGCGATCGTCCTGGACGATGTGACGTATCTTCATCTTTAAATACTCCATTGATTGTCTGATCAATCTTAAGAATAAATTTTACATATGGTCCAGGCAATCAAAAATAATCGACCTGGCCGATTTCAAAAAAGTACAGTATATCTAAACTGATTAGGGCGGTAATTTTTTTGTATTGTGCATATCATCCAGGATAAGTTTATTTATGGCTGCCTTAACTAGAATTCCTGATTAGATCTTCTGTTTTTGAACTCGATGTCATGACGATATAAATATCGTCCAGGACGATGTGAGTGAAATCACAAGTTCTAAATCTCTCAAGTGTGTGTGTAGGGTTACTTAACATCAGTCACTTCAAACAATTACAATTGACTCAAGAAAGAAAAAATAAAAATATAGACTGATTCAAACCTAATCTTCCCAATCTTGAGCTGGTTCTAATTTCCATTCGATCTTAGATTCCTGAAATGTTAGTAGTAACAGGCAATTGAAGAAAAGCAAGAGTGTTTGCCAAATCATCAAAAATATAGTCCCATCAAACTGAATTTGCAAACACACTCTGCATAGATATGGGGGCTAAAAAAAGAGTCACTAATGATTAAGTGCAACATTTAGAGGAATTCCTCCAGGAAATGGATGCAGGTCAGGATGGACTGAATTACTATAAATCTGGTGTGTTCTTTTCTTTTATTATTTATGTATTTACTTTCTTGTGATTCACTGTGCTAGTGAAATTGTTGATTTATCTTTTTATTGTAAATTTAATTCATTTTCGCAACAAGTTTAAAAGGTTTTTTTTTCATTATTAAAGAATTTTTTAAATTCCAATTCACCCCCCCTCTTGGTTTGCCTTGGGACAAGTTCTTTAGGATTTAAAAGTCCCTAACAAACTTTCAAAAGGAAGCAATGTAGATATGAGACTGAAAGAGAATCACAGCAAAAAAATATGTGATGGTGCGATCCATTTTCTTTGATGCAGAGGTAGCATGTTTGGTTGATATCAATTGTGTTTTTATAATAAGTACATCCACAGTTTTAAGCCCATAAAGTGTAGCCATCCAAGCATAGGCAGAGAATCTAAGAGAACAATTTTTGTGCCATATGAATTTAACCCACAAGACCATTTGTCAATTCAAGAAGTAGTGTGAATAAAAAAGTTTTGAATGTAGGTGTTTTGATAGCAACCTAGGTAATAGGGAAGGGGGAACAACTCACAATTGAAAAAAATTAAGATATGTTTCTTTACTGCATCTGCGAAGTTATCACAAAAAGCCCAATAACCATTATAAATTAAGTTTTTAATAGCGAAATATGAGATTATTGGTGGATCAAATTATTCAGCCCAGCTTTGTGCTTGCACCAAGGGTCCCAAAATATAGACAAATTGCATTTAGTGGATGAAATATTATTACAAATACAGTCTCTGATCTTTATGGGAATACCACAAACAAATTTTCATATTTTAGAAGCATGGGAGAAAGGATGCTTATAAGGGGATCTATATTTTGATCTAAACTAAATTGCATTAGGGGATTTAGTAGAGAACATCCTCTAAATAAGTGAACACCCAAGACCATGGATAAACCTTGAATACCAGGGACACCCAAGCCACCACTATTTCCTAGGCCAATAGGTGAAAGTGCTCAGATGGCACTTGAAAGTTTGTTAGGGATGTTAAGCCCTTATGAACTGACCCAAGGCTAAATAAAAGAGAAGTGAATTGGATAACTGTAAAATCAAATATAAAACTAAATCCAGAATCACCACAGAAAAATAAGTGCGGAAGAAAATAATACGGAAGCAATAATAAGAAAGAACACACCAGATGTATAGTGTTTTTTGGTCAAATCTTGACCTACGTCCACTCCTTGGAGGCACCCTCCAAGTATTGCACCGAAAATAAGTGTCTCTCCTTTAGCCCCCACAGCTAGGCGGAGAAGCCCTTACAAAATCACTTCCACCTTCCCCGGTGCAGCGGAGTTGCCGGGTCCTTTGACACCAAAGTGAACTTCTTCTTTAGTGAACTTCCCTCGAGATAAGCCTTGAATCCGAAGGTATTAAGATGCAAGCTTGCTAGAGAGCAACCGTGTGGAATCCCCTCCACACTCCCTTGAGTCCCCCCCTCACAGGATCTTCTCCCTCTCAGACTTCACCCGTTCGTCACTCCCTTTCAAGCTCTCTCTTCAAGTCTCTCCCACAAGAACGAAGCTACAATGGCTGCCAAAGACACTTACAAAGTGCCTTGTCAAAGCTTAAATAAAATCTCTCAAAACGAGCTCATTAATGCAAGTTGCCGACATTATCGTCTAGGACGATAGGAATATCGTCCTGTACAATCAGTATAAATTTAAGCCCAATCAGTCGGGATGATTTGATATGATCATAAGAATTTTATTCATATCATCCATGACGATAATATATCGTCCTGGAAGATCAATACAAATTGTGGAATATCGTCCTGAACATCTCCCTGTAAAATAGCTATCTGATGACCAATCATCCAACATATCGTCCTGGACGATTTTGCGATCGTCCAGGACGATTTGACTATGAAATCAAGTCATAATTACTTTTCTTAAATTCTAGAGAAATTTTGAAAAAAATTGCCCTGGATCGTCCTGTACGATATTTTATAGTCCTGGACGATCCACCCTGACTATGTCCAAAAATAAGTAATTCTTAAATAGATCTGGCGGATGATTCTTTCTATTTTGAGCCTATCGTCCTGGCCGATACAAAATCGTCCAGGACGATGTGTTTTGCATAATGACGGCTGATTTAATAAGGATGCCCTAATTAGGGTTTCTGCTATTGAATAGATCGTCCCGACCGATATAAATATCATCCAGGATGATGTTACCAAAAACTGTAAACTCTAGGGAACAGTCAGAAACTCTTATACGTTTACAAAGCATCAGGAGCCACAATAAATACAATAGACTTAAGAAAGGAAAAAAGTGTACAAACTGACTCAGTCCTAGTCTACCCAATCTTGAGCTGATTCTAAATTGCAGTCTGATCGTGTGAACCTGAAATGTCAGTACATAAGGCAGTCATAGAGAAATAATAATGTTTGTTTTCATCAAAATTATAAATCATTGATCTGCAACATTCTCCCCCTTTTCTAATGGTGGCAAACAATTCAATTAGAATTTTCAAAAAAGCAATTTCTTCTAATCTCCTCTTCGCTAGAATAAACCCTTTTAAAAAATAGGGGAGATAAAAAATATTTTTGTTGTTTTTAATTTTTTTGAAAAGAAAAAAAAAAGGATACAAATTCAACATTACATTCTAGGGAACAGTCAGAATCTCTTATACATTACAAAGCATCAGGAGCCACAATAAATACAATAGACTCAAGAAAAGAAAAAGTGTACAAACTGACTCAGATCTAGTCTATCCATCTTGAGCTGATTCCAAATTGCAGTCCGATCGTGTGAACCTGAAATGTCAGTACATAAGGCAGTCATAGAGAAATAAAAATGTTTGTTATCATCAAAAAATCATAAACCATTGATCCGCAAAAATAGGTATTACTCTATGCAATCAGGAATAACTTTTTTTCATTGATGTTCCCATAAAATAAAAATCTAGAGAACATCCTTTTAATGATTTTATAGTGTGGCTTAGGAATGATGGCCACTCTAATACAATAAGCCAAAGTATTTGAGATTATGAATTTTAAAAATTTTACTCTATTTTCAAAAGACAAAAATTTTACTTTCTGACCATTAAGTAGTGTGAAAATTTTACTCATGAGTGTCTAAAAGTTAGCAGAGAAAAGCCTTGAAGTAGAAATAGGCAATCTTAAATACTTTAAAACTAATTTAGAGTGGTGATAGCCAAGAATAGAGTAGGTATTAGTAGTAGCGGAGCAGTGAGGTAAACAAAGGTTATAACTTTTGTCTTGGTTTACATATATCCCACAGACAACAATAAAGGAGGAAAGGATATTGTTAATGGAGATTGCATTCTGGGTAGATGCAAAACCAGAAAGGTGTAAGTTATGTTCAAATAACAGGCATTTATAATTTTGACCATAAGGCTTAAAACCCAAAAAATTGTACGATGGACTGGGATCTTTAAGGAAGCAAGAAAAAGCATCCATGATGATACTTGAGAGCAGGGGGAAAGAGGGAAACCTTATCTTAACCAAAAGTTAGAATTATACTACCATTGAAGGGCCTCATTGATAAAAATAGAGAAGTGCGCATCATTGATACAACATTCAATCCATTTAATAAACTTGGCATGGAATATATTATGTGCCATTTTGGAGAGAAAAAAAAATCCCTAGAGGTAGTATCAAAAGCGTTCTTATTATCAAGTTTTGCACATAAGTACTATCTCTTTGAAACATTAAATTCTACTGAACATTATGAGGCTAAAAGTTTGAAGCTGAAGTTCGGCGAAGGAAGACGAGTATCACATAGATGGACAAATGGGTAAACTTCTTTGAAGCTTCCAGATAAGTGTTGGGGTGTTGTCATTAGACTCCAATGAAAAGTTATGAATTTATGGATTTATGATTTTGAATGTAAAAATGAATTTCATTTAAAATATAGAAAAGTTAATTAGTGGGCAAGAATTGCAAGAAATTAATCTTATTCTTATATTTGTATAATCATAAAAATCTTCACATATATTTCATATATAGTAAATAAGTCATTAAAAAGATGCTCGACCTTAAGTGGGGTTCCTTCTAACCACTCATTTAGAGCTATTATAGGGGCACATCATAGGGGATAGACTAACTCTACTCACTTGTGCCTACCAAGGAGTTTTTCATGCATGAGGAAAATCAGAGATGCCATGTCAAACCTCCACTCACCACTACCTCTCTCACTAGTTGTCCCCAAGATTTCATGTTTTTATGCTCAGTTATGGAAGGGAGCCAATTAAAAGAATTCATACTATTTAATTACAACTATTTGGCCAAAATCTCTCTATTTAAGTTATGTAAACTCATTTTTATGTTTATTTTTATTATGTTAAATTCCAGTAAAGATATGTGTTTTAGTTGATATTGTGCATAAATGTCTCAAAAAAAAAAAGAGAGCAAAGATTACAAATTTGAGAACTAGACCCGCAACATCTTCAGAGACCTAACGTTAAAATAGGACATTGTAGTAATGGAGACTCAAGAAATTTTCATTTAATTCAGTACCCCGGTGAAACAAAGGTCAACATTATAGTGTTACAAAACTCCACAATGCCATAAGTGAACATTCTAGCTCCAATCAGAGAAAAAATTGCGAATAATTCAATACCGGAGTACCAAATTCAAATGCACCACAGTACGAATAACGTAAGTAGCACAACAACTTTCATGTTTTTCAATGTCGAGGTGGAGTAGTTAGAGAGAAGAAGAGCCATGTCGAATTAGTAAATAGTTTTACTAGGTAAACCCAGTTAAAAAATAGAGAACATTTATCAAAACTAAGGCACTAGTTCATATTGTAATGCTATAGTGCCACCCTAATGAGTGCTGTAGTGATTGAGTCTATTTATCTTAAGTATAATTATTTTTGTTTATTTCTTTTACAAGAGAGGAACCAACGAATAATGAGTAACATAAAGTGGAGTGGCTAGTCAACATTATAGCGGGCAAAATATACATAGGAGTGAAAAGGATTATGGAGAGAGAAGGTGTAAGGGAGAATCACTTTAAGAAGAGTCCATCTGCAATATATGTTTAGGATTCTTAATGTGGGTGCTATTTTCTTCATCTTTTTTTTTTTTTTGGTACTCTTTTCTTGAGCAAGTAATGAATATTTTATTCATTTTTATTTTAATGATGGGTAAACTCTAATTTTGGATTGATGATATTATAATCATCGTATATCTTAATGTAGACTATTGAATATGAATATAAATTATTTTTTATAATATCTCTTATACTTAATTTAATTTATGATCATGTATAAATTTAAAATTTAGTGTAATACATTACTTTAATGGAGGAATATTATAACAATTAGGAGTATTAAAATAGAATGCTTTCATACCTAGATATAGTATGAGTAAGATTATAAGATCTATGGAGGTATAATAATTATAGAGAGGTCATAAACCTTTCTTTACACCTTTAGAAGCTTAATAGAGAACTTAAGGTACATAAGCTCTGATTCTCAACTATTTAAATGAGTCTTCTTAGTAGAAAATATATTCATTCATCATCATTAATCTAAAATATCTTTTTTTTTTATCTTCACTATTTTTTTGCATTTTTAAGTTGTTCTAGAATTTAACCTTTAGTTCATTGGGTAGGATAAATTTAGTAGTTTGAGTAGGCAGTAGTAAAGTCAATTATGGTTCACCTATTTTCTCGTGTATTCTACACTCTTCTCATAACACTTTATTACTTGATCATCATATGCACTTATGTTAGTTGGTAGTATTTATAGTAAAATTTATAATGAAAAATAATTTCATTATCATATAACTTAGCTAGTTATAAAGAATTAACTGTCTAATACTTAAAATAAAGTCTCCATCACATATTTGATGCCATTGTCAACGAAGTAGTGTGTGCTTTGTAATTATTTCTAAATTGTCAAGAAATTGTACATTTTAATACTACTTGATTTTAATCTTATCTTATTATTATTGTTCTTTTGTGAAGCTATAAATCTGTGACTATTAGCTTTTTATAATGTTTATTTTTAATTATTTATTGCATTTTTACTTTTGTTTTTTGTTGGTGTAAACGTAGCAGATCTTATAAGGGTCCCATATTCTTTGTTCTAGAAATAGAAATGATCTTTACAAAAATTCAAAAAACTATAATGACTTTAGTTTTAAGAATGGTCGAACCAAATCCCTTAGTAGATGATTTTCATTAGATTATCAACTAACCTGCTATCCTTGCTGAGAAATTCTAAGTTGAAACATATCGTTATCCAAATGATATAGAATTCTTAATTTGGGGAAACTCGTGTTAAGGTTCCCAACCTACACATAACTAGTCTCTTAAAATTTATGCAATATTTAATTATAATTGAGTACATGATGATTCTGTTAGACTTCATCTATTTCCATTTCTTTAAGAGAGATAAATCAAAAATATGGTTTAATTACTTTCCCCAAGGCTCCATAACTACATGGAATGAGTTGACACATAAGTTTCTAGCAAAATATTTCCCACTATAAAAAATTGCTAATCTTAGGAATAAAATTACTTGTTTCTTCCTAATTTTATATAAACTTTAATTATTTAGATATGGAAATAATATAAGGAAATGCTTTAAAAGTTTTCTTATCGTACTTTTTTTTATTGGTTAGTGATTCAAATTTTTAATAATGTGATTGTAAGATCTAATTGGTTTTTAATTTATATCGTAGCTGGAGCGTTTTTAATGCCAAATATTTTTTATGAGGCTTATGTCTTAATTGAGGAGATGATAACAAATAACTTCTATTGGCCTTTTGATGGGTTGAATCCTAAGAAAGTTTCCAATAAATATGAGTTAGTTGCTATATTAATTTAGACTGCTTTGGTAGATACCATGTCTAGGAAGTTATAAAATTTTGAAGTTAGTTATGTATCAGGATGACCTATACATTTAGAAGAGAATGAATTGAATTGTTTGGGTGAGTCTAATACTCAAGGGATTGAGAATGTGAATGTATTTGGATGACCAAATAACCCTTCTTCAAATACTTAAAATAGAGGTTAGAGGAAATACCCTAGTTTTTGTTTAAAATAATAATTATGTTGGAAATAAGTGAAATGCTAATCAAGCTAACCATGTTATACCTTGGAATAGCCCACAAGAACCCTTTGTGAATTCCATAACTTTTTATTCCCCTAGGCTTTAATTAGAATTATCAATTTAAAGATAGGAAGGTGTCTTTGGATGATTTAGTGCTTCATATAAAAAACCAATTACAAAACTAAGCTATTGCCCTTAATAATATAGAAAATTAAATAGGACATCTTGCAAGTTTAATTAATAATAAATGTCATTATGAGTATGCTGATCTTAGAGATAAGAATTTGGAATGACATTGAATTACTATTCAACTTAGGATTGGGAAAGATTTATGAGACCTTATAATGAAAAAAATATCAAACTCAGGAGGAAATTATCATATAAAAGGTTTTTAGTTATTTACTCAACTAAAGAATAACCTGAACCTATTAAAGAAGATGAAAGACTTATTAGGAATGCTATAGTGAGACTACTACCACCATTTTCTCAGAGATTAATTAAGCAAATTTTGAATAAACATAGTTCTGTAATTTCTTAGAAGTGTTTAACAAATTAACTATTAATATATCCTTTTTATATGTCTTAGATTTAGTGCCCACATATGTCAAATTCATGAAAGACGTCATTAATAAGAAAAGGAAACTAGAGGAATTTTAATTATAACCTGAACAAGGATTTATCCTTAAAGTTATACAAGTTCAACCATATCAAAATCCTACATAATTGGCCATTCTCTGGGTGTTAAAATCTAACTTTCTATCTCATTTTATAGGTGTTGCTCAAGTGTGAATGAAATTATTAATCTAACATGATCTGATTGTTATATTGAACAATCATGAGTAGATTAAGCTCTCTAATAAATTTCATCAATATCTATTGAGATATCTCCTAGATCTTGAAAAAATGAATTCATAACTAATAAATACTATGGAAGGTTCAATACAAAATCAAGGCAGTAAGTTCTACTAACAACTCTGATTAAGTAGCATATGATCCTATGCTTTGTTATGCAGTTCTAAGTTTTTAATCTAAAGCCATTGTATCTTAAATTAGATTGCTATGAAAATAATGTGTATGATCCATTATGTATTAATGATTGCTTGACTTACTAAATGGAATTGTGGGTTAAGGTGAACGCACTCACCATACTCACTATGTAAATGGATTAAATAAAATTAAAGATTTCATCTAATCTTTAAAAATTCATAGATCCTCACACATTTGTCAAAATTTAGTGTTTTAGGCTTTATGGACTTGTATTTAGTAGTACTATAAAAGGTTTATTATTTCAACCCTTAATTATTAATGCATTAAAAGTAATTTCATAAATACTCTATATGGTATTTATGGAATTATTCAATAAAGGTAATTCTTCTCAGACTCAAATTTAAATAATATACTAATAAGGATGTCTCTAGTATGTCCAAAATGTTCGTTGTACATTTGAATCATTTAAGGGCTTCAATTATAAAATTTAAATTTAATGGTCATGATTTGAGCTACAAATTTAAATTGCTCAAAACATAAATCCACCAAACATTCTAGTTTAATTATTTATGGTTTGTTAATGTATTGAATAAGGGTTAGAATGTTATTCATTTCAACCCATTCCCAGTTCTCAATAGCTTGAAGCTCAATTTTTATGTGTATTCATGAATTTAACTTAGGGATTAATTTCAAATCCTAGGGAGACTTTGATGGTTACAAACTTCTTGAGTTTGAACCTTAATTTTTAATTGACCTATATTTTAAATTTCAAGTGATTTTGTATTCATTTGGTATGTCAATTAGTGAACCCTAATTCATCATGCATAATTAGCCTATCATATATACTAAATCAACTATAACATTTTTAGAAATCTCTTTTCTAATATTTTGGAAGTTGAGCAACTTGTTGAGAGTATTGAGTCTACTTGTCAAGTTGATCATTCTGATGCTAATTTCTTTCTTTTAAAAAAAGCTAAAGAGGATATTTATAAATTCCAAGCTTAGGAAGAGTCTTTTTGGAAACAAAAAGTTGTTGCAAAGCACTTAGTTGATGGTAATAATAATACTAAGTATTTTCATCAATGGTTAAGAGGAAATGGGCTAAAAATTTTATTAATAAGATCCAACATGATGATGGTTCTCTTAGTGAGAATATTATGGAAATTGTTAATTTAGCAGTTCTTCACTTTCAAAATCATCTAAATAAGAATTTTAACTCAATTCAGAATAGTGATCTCTCCACTATTCCTACCCTTATTACCCTAGATGATAATGTGAATCTTTCTAACCCTCCTTTTGAGTTGGTTAAAGAGACTCTGTTTGGTATGAATAGTGATTCCGTGGCTGGTCCTGATGGGTTTACTACTCAATTTTTTCAAAAATCCTGGCACATTATTAATAATGATATTTTTATTGTTACTCAAGATTTTTTTGCTGGTAGCTCTATTCCTAAGTTTTTTACCTCTACTTTCATTGTGCTTATTCCCAAAAACAGCTCTGTCAACACTTGGAATGACTTTAGACGTATCAGTCTTTGTCCCTTTTTTTAATAAGTTGATCTTTAAAATTATCCTGAATCATCTTACTTCTCTTTTACCTGAAATTATCTCTACTTCTCAGATGGGTTTTGTGAAAGGTAGGGTTATTAGAAATAATATTCTGTTGGCTCAAGAATTCTGCCATGACTTGGATGTTAGAGTTAGAGGGGGCAGTTTTATTTTGAAGCTTGATATTGCCAATGCTTATGACAATATTGACTGGTACTTTATTTATCATATGTTGGAGTGTTTTAGCTTGAATTCTTTTTTTATTAAGCTTATTAAGAATTATATTAAAGGCGATTATTGCTCTATTATTATGAATGGTTCTACTAATGGTTTCTTTAAATCTTCTCATGACTTAAGGCAAGGGGATCCTATATCCCCTGCTCTTTTTATTATTGTTGCTGAATTTTAATTTACTAATCTTTTTGAGATTAAACTTAGTCTTTACTTTAGAACATTGGGTGATTTTTCCATTTCTCATTTATGTTTTTTCGATGACTTTATTATTTTTACCAATGCTTCTACCAGTAGAATTAAAAAACTTATGGATTTTTTTTTATCAATTTGAGATGGTCAGTGGTTTATCTTTTAGCAAAAATAAAATTTGTTTTATTTTTTTATTTTATTTTAACTTTTTAAGGAGAAACCCACAAAGGGGCCTACGTGTTAATATAAAACAATGATTACAAGATCCTTAAAGCGAACTAAAGCTCTCTATTGCTCAAAAAAGCAATAAAATTAAAAGTAAAAAAAACTTACAAGCTCGATTTCGCTACTAAGCAAAAGTACATATAATCCTAGGTACATTCACGAACAACAAGCTTAGATTTCTACTAGAATATAAGTATTGATTTCAATAAGATTATTTATTTTTGGTCTTCATTTTTTTAATGTGGGATCTTCTATCATATTTTAGAAGATAATGATTTTTGGAAGAAGAAGAATTTTGTTTTCTTTTGGAACGTATATATATAGATAAATAATCATATTCAACTCCTTACAACTCTTAACATTGTACAAATCAATCTCGCTATAAAAAGATCTAAAACATTTACATACTTCATTTAACGCTTTCTTTTATATTATTTCCTAAGTACATTCTATTTCGCATGAATATAAAAGAGTAGTTATAAAAATGCACATATGAAATGGTGATGTGTGAGGACATATATATATATATATATATATATAGGAATTTCAATTGAAATTAAATTGTACGGCTTTAAATTTTCACTCTTATCTCTTGTGCACTAACAAAAAGTTATTATGACATCAAAAGAATTGAAAATAAATACACAAATATGAGTAACCTCTAGGTAAGGCACTCTAATAACCAAATCAAATCAAAAATCTGGTTTCCTAGGTTATGTTAGTTTAAAATTATCTATAATTGATTTTTTTTTAATTTATTGTCTTTAAGTGGTGGTTTGACTTTTATGAATTTAATATATTAGAAAATTTAAATTTTATTTTTTAGTAATAAAAGTGAAATGAGTGAGTGTCAATCACACGAGAAAATGCTCATCAACAATGCAAATGTGCTAGTACTACCTTTTTAAGTTATAATATTTATCATACATAATAAAATTTTTGTTAAAATTATGACCAAACTAAGAAATGTAGAAGAAAGACAAAATAAAAATAAATAATGTGTTTTAGATTAATGACATTGATTTTCTAAATCTTTTCTAAATAGAGTCTCCTATGTTGGTTGTGAATCAAAGCTTATGCATCTATAGATCTCTATTGAGCATGTAAGGAAGTTAAGGAAGGTTTATGACCATCCAACATTTATTATTTCTTCATAGACTGTAGAATAATAAACATCCTATATCTAGGATTGTAGGAGTTCCATTTCAATAATTCTAATTGATCTAAAATTCCTCTGTTAAGGAAATATCCCTTACTATATTTTATCTCTACACATGGCTATTATAAATATTAAATTAAGAACTAGAGATATTGAAATTATCCAAAAATTCATCAAGGCACAAGAGTCTACATTAGTAATTCATAAGGCATCACATCATTAGCCAAAAACTAAGAGTCTTAGCTAGCCATAAAATTAAAATAAAATAAAATAGATTTCATTGATTTCTCTAAAAAATGTACATATAGAAAAGTTTAAAAAAATATCACTAGCATAGTGCAACTTTACTCTCCACACTCATATCTTCTTTGATTGTTTGCTTTCTCAAAATAAGGTAGGCTAACCGCTATAGATGCTATATCTTTACTCTCCTCTAGTTCCCTTTATGTTTGACTCTATGGTGGAACTATACTTAGTACTGAAGACTCAATAAATGTTAGAAGCCCCATTCACAAAAGGATTAAAAAAATCTTTTATATTAAATACATAAATAGACTCATGCATTACAATGCTTAGCATGGTGGCATTGCGGTGTTATAATATGGACTAGCACCTCAATGCTATTAAGCTCTACGGTTGCTTTGGAATAATCCATCGGGGCTTTTGGCTAAGCTAGTACGTCGCTTAATATATTCAGCATGATGACTTGTTTTGTTAATTTCTTTATCATTGCACTGCAAAAGATGAACACTGTGATTCTTGAATGTGTAATCCGGTGATGCAGCCCTATATAGTTTGGTGCTTTAGTGCTCAAATTCACAAGACTCTGTCGTTGCGATGCTAATTTCTAACACTACAATGTTCTGAAGTGATATAGTGCTGACAATTATTCCTTTAGAGTGCTTAATTAATTTATATTTTCCTGAGGCTCTAGTGTTATAATGTCCTTATTTGGTGTGGGGGTATTATAGATACTACAATACTGATAGTTTGAGTGCCACAATACTAGTTCAACACTAATGAATTTTTATCATTTTAAAATAATATAATTTTCACTTAACATGTCCCTCTAACCATCATCGCTCAACTACTATCCCACCAAACTCTATCATCGAGTATATTTTTAGTGAACTTTGACTATGATATCTTTAACCACTATCACCCAACTATGGTTGCTATGAGTCTATCATATGACTATGGTCCCTTAAAACTCCATCGCCTAACAACGGTCCCTAAAACTCAATCAACCAACTACAGTCACTTTGACCCCCTTTGATCAACTAAGGTCCCTCCATCCAAAAAAACAACAAAATCTTAAAAGTAGATCACATGACATATGATTCTTCAATTTTCAATCATATAATATGTGAAGCTAGATAATGAGGGATGCTAAAATGAAGCTAGCGCTAAAAATACTTTTCAAGGGTGCTTATTTTTCAATGCAACAAGACACTTTGATGGGGTTGTCTGTGAAGCTAGATAATGAGGGATGCTAAAATGGCATAAGTAACAAGTAGCGGTTGAGCATTATAAGTCTGATTTGGTAGTGTGGATGGAGTTAGTGAAGGTGATCCACATGAAGTTCTAGAGTAGGGCTATAAATGAGGATATCATTAAAAAATAATGACAAACTTTTGAAGGGAAAAAAAGAAGAAAAATTTGGTTCATCATGCGTTGAAAAATGGATGGCACATTTATAAAGCTGGAACGAAAAATGAGAAATTCATTTGAACCATCGTGAGTATAGAAAGCAATTTTTTCAATGTCATGTGGGTGCATATGGATTTGATGATACCTATAAGGAAGCTCAAGCTTATAAACAAAAGGGATCCATTCAGTTCATCAAACAATTCATCCACATTGGTGGGAAAAATTGTTGTCACCACGCAGATTTTGATTTCTCCTATTTTGTAATCGAATACTATATTGAGAATAAAGTACAGTCTCGAGAGGCCGACAAAATATTCTACAATGGATTCATTATCAAAATAAGGTTTTAAAAATTGATATTTCTATAATCAAACATAGTTCAAAGAATAACATATCATCTCAAAAGATGAACATGAAAATTCTATAGAATATGTTTAAAGATAGAAATACATTTTTGAAAAAGTTTATTCATTCTTTTATTTAGATATGTCAAGAAGAATATTATATCATCTTAAAAGATGAACATACATTCTTCAAGATATCCAAAAGCGAATGAGTTTTATAAAATTCATCATTTCTAAAGTTGAATATAACAAGTATAATATTATATTATCTAAAAAGATAATAATAACATTCTACAAGTCTATTCAAAATTAGAAATGAGGTTTTAAAAATATCTACGTTCCCAAAGATTCTTCCCTTATTTTATACGAATAAAATATGGTTTATTTTAGTTTGGGGTTCTCAAATCCTTATAGAGGCAAGCCCCTATAGTTAATTACATCCTAGGAGAGAAGCTCCTAAGAAAACTCTGGATTAAAGCAGTGATTTCATACCCTTTTGACTATAAAGTAGAAGACAAGGAATAGAAATAAAGAGTTTTCAAGGAGAAAGCTCAATGTTGAACATTTATTTGCGAGTCAAAGGAGGAAAAGTAGGAGGAGCCGGATTCTGAGAAGCTCAGAGGCAACCTCAGTCTATCCTATGTTGGGCTTTACATTTTAAGAGAGAAATTTTATATTTAAGTTGACATTTTATTAGAAATTTGGAATTATATTCTCAGAGGGCGAGGACTTAAGATCTAAAAAAAAATCTACCTCAGAACCTAAATCTAATTTGGGTACTATAAAATAGTGACCTGAACTTAACTAATGAAGTGCAAATCTGGACTTATCCCTGTCTAGATTGGGGAGCCAGCTAACCACCTAGGCGCTTTAAAATCATGTGTACAGTCTTTTATGAAAGATGGGTAGGGATGTTTATTTAAGTTTTAAGGAATTAGGGGCCGACATCTAAGACAGTTTCTAATTAGCCCCTAAACTTATGTAGGGTGAAAATGTCTAGAAATGCAATTAATATTTTAAACTCTTTTTAATTTGTATCTAATGAAATACATGCTAATTGACTCAAATGCACAAAATGAATATGAAGCAGTTTAAAAATTAGGATTAGAAAATAGGTTTTTCCCTATAGATTGCACAACTTCCCCTTGACAGAACTGCACCCTCATACAGGTCAAGTGGTCTGCCAGAACCCGCTGGCGGGGAGGTGCCTAACAAGGAAGAGAAAGTATTAATATACTTATGCTGACTCTCGGCGGTCCCGAGCTTACTTCTTAGATCGTTAGAGTTACTATGTGAGCCTAAAAATTTTTATTTAAAATTACAAGTAGATAAATTTTAAGCATACCCTTAAGAAAAAAGCACTCCGATTCGTATCCAGACTAAAACAAAACACGGCATGCAAGAGTCCTAAAAAATTCTACTGCACAAATAATATAAAAAATCAAATTAAATAATCCAAAATATAATGTCCAATGTCCATATTACACCCAGAATTTGTAGAAAAGTAAAGTGGCCGAGCACCACGGACAACAAACCCGGATTCTAATCCTAAGAATGACGCAAGTGATTTTTAAACTGGGATAAACTGTTCCTTGAATCTTTATTTCTTTATCTTCTTTCTTAAATCTTCTCGTTCTGTCTTTTCTTCTTCTATGAGCTTCTCGGGTCCGCCAGGTTCTGGATATCCAAATGAAAAGAAATTCATCCCTAAGAGGGTTATTTTCTTTTCTATTTGGATATTGAATCATTCTAATTTTGCTTTCTAAATAATAGAGAATAATCCTTTAAGGTATATTCTCTTTTCTTCAGATTCCAAATTAAATATGATATCCCATTTTCAAAATCACTTTCACAATTTTGACTCTTGATATATTATTTTTACATTACATTTTATTTCACAGAAAGAGAAGAAAAATCTAGTCCACCTGCAGGGTTATCCTAAATAATTTATAATAAAAATCATCCCACGCAGTTATATATATTTGCATTTGGAATTAAATTCACCAGTCATACTTGGCCACACTTCTTTTTATTTGGGGGCTAAGCAACTGGAGTACCTGTAGTATTTATATAAAATTTTTGATTAATTAGCCCCCTTTTTCTGCCCTGCACGAATGTGGCCACCTGCAAGAAATCTTATTAACAAACCAGATCGCTCCTAACCTATGGATAATCTAATCGTCAGTCAAATCATAACACAGAGTGCAGTAAAAGTAAATAAACAAACACACCAATAATTTTACATCCAGCATGTAATGAAGCTCGAGAAAAAGCCCGTCATAGTGCAGTAAGGAAATGAACACTGGCCTAACCTAAAGCTAAAGTCGGTTGTCCTAACAAACAATTCTAAGTATGAGTATTAGAAAGTGTGGTTTTGATATATCCTAAATCAATTATTATTTAAAAGAAAATTTTTAGTTAATTAAATTTAATTTGTTAAATAAATAAGTAAAAATAATAATAATAATAATAATAATAATAATAATAATAATAATGAATGTCACTAAGTTTTCTATGTTATATGTTTCTACCCTAAAGTGTACATGCATCCTAAGTCTATGTTTTCTAAGGCCCGATCCTTAATTTTTGTCCTTAAATGTCACTACTGTTATATAGGTGAAAATCTTTATTATTACTAACCCTTAGGACTTTGCGCGTGTGCAAAAGAAGTTTGGCGATCTAAAAACAAAAAGTAATCCTAATTAAATTGAAGTTACTACAGGGACCTAAAGGAATGGTTCACGCACACCATATCAAGGGGTCCCTAAAAGTTTTCTAAGTTTAGAAATACTCACAGTCACCGAGGGCTACGACCCGGTGGTTTCGCCCGTAGCACCTCTACCCGGTTGGATAGAGGCGACAGACGTCATTAGCTCCTTGTCCTTTCATTCTCTCGACCGGTATCAATCCTCGTAGTTCTTACAAATAATGAGAATAAAACAGGAAAATAGGGATTAGAAGCACTTTTTATAAATAATAATAAAATAATTGAAATTTACTGAAAAAAAAGATGTACTTTCTTCGGTCTTGAACACCAGTTTGTTGACTTTGCTTTTGAACTCTTTGCTTTTAAAAGCATAATTTATATTGTTGCAAACCTATTTTCATGTCTTATGTTTTGATAATTGACAATCACTATTTCTCTTGGACTACTTGTTGCTTCTAACTTTTCAGGAATCGAAGATCGGACGATCAAGAAGAAGCTAGTTCAGGATTGCGTAGGTTTAGGGTTCAGTCAGTCTGTACTTTTATTTTTCACTTATGAGTCCACTTGTAATGGTCAAAGAGACTGATGCTAAGTAACCCTACACACACACACACACTTGAGAGACTTAGAATTTTTGTTTTTGCCCACATCGGCCAGGCCGATATTTATATCGTCCTGGACGATCAGCTTAAAATAGAAAGTCTAAATAAGGATTCTTAATTAAGGCAGCCATCATTAACATATCGGCTTGGACGATAAGCTCAAAACAGAAAGAAGTAGCCGCCTTAGATAATTAAGGTATACTGTATTTTTAAATTATCGGCCAGGACGATCCTCAGATCGGCTTGGACGAAATTATCTAATTATACTTTAATTGATCAGGAAATCAAGAGAGTAATTAAGGATAATTGATACGATCATATCGTCTTCGACGATTGCAGGATCGGCCAGGACGATCCATTCAAAATCCTTAAGTTACTTCAGGATGATAAATATTGGCCAGCTCAAAAACAGGGCGATGCTCAGGACGATTTGCCTCTGATTTGAACTGATCAGCCAGAACGATCTTGAGATTGGCCTGGACGATCAAACAAATTTCAATCATCCAGGACTGTTCCCAGGGTGATGCTCTGGCCGATCTTCTGAATTTGTACTGATCGGCCAGGACCATGTCCATATTGGCCTGGATGATAAAGTCGGCTACTTGCAATTAATGAGCTCCTCTTGAGCTCTTCTATTTAAGAGCTCTTGTTTAACGTTTTTCAAGACCTTTGGCTGCTGCCTTGACCTGAGAAGACCTTGAGGAGAGAAAGAGAGAGAGGGAGAGAGAGAGGATCTTGTGAGGGGGAGCTTGTAAGGGAATTCACAAGGGTTGCTTCAAGGATCGCTCTGCTTGTCTTTCGTCTGGAGTTTCTCATCTGTGGAAGGGTCGGTAGAGGTAAGGTGTTTGCTTTTGGTTGTGGTTCTCTGCCAGCTTCAGGAGGAAGCAAATGGAGGTAGGTTCTCTGCCTTGCCGGGGTGGCAAAAAAGAGGTTCTTGTAAGGGCTTCTCCGCCTAGCCGTGGGGGCTAAAGGAGAGTCACATTTTGTAGTACAATACTTGGAGGATGGCTCCAAGGAGTGGACGTAGGTCGAGTCGACCGAACCACTATAAATTTTTGTGTTCTTTTTCTTGCTTCCACACTTTTAAATTCAGCATTTATTTTTATGGTGTGATTTGATTTATGCAATTTTTATTCTTTGTGAAAAGAGTTTTTAAATTACCAATTCACCCCCCCCCCCCTCTTGGTTAGCTTGGGCCAGTTCTATAGGGCTTAACATCCCTAACGAACTTTCAAGTGGTATCAGAGCACTTTCTAGTGTCATCTGAGCACTTTCAAGTGGTATCGGAGCGAGATTCGAAAATTTAAGTTTGAAAACTTTTTGAATTTGATCCATGACTAACATTGTGAATCGTAATACTACGGAAGGTTATTCCATTACCCGACCTCCCCTGTTTGATAACCTACCTTTTGATTTTTGGAAAACCCGTCAACGTTTTTACAATCTACTGATTATCGCACGTGGATGCTTATTCAAGAAGGTTATTCTCCACCTTCTCTTAAAATTAATGGTGTTAAAACTGAAGTTGCTTTTACTGAATGGACTTTTGATGAACGTGATTTGGCTCAGTTAAATGGGAAATGTTTGAACTGTTTTTTCTGTGCTTTGAAATCTGAGGATTACATGCGTGTTTCAACTTGCAAAACTGGTAAAAAGATTTGGGATAAATTATGCATCACCTATGAAGGTACTAATGAAGTTAAGCAATCCCGTTTTAACTTTCTCTTGCATGACTACGAACTTTTTCGTATGAAACCTCATGAATCGATTTCTGACATGTACACTAGGTTTACTTAGATAGTTACTTCATTGCATGCACTAGGAAAGGAACTTTCGAATTATAAAAAAGTTAACAAGATTTTAAGATGCTTGCCTTCATCTTATGATGCAAAAATCACTACAATCACTGAATTTAAAGATTTGAACACCTATTCTATTGATAACTTACTTGGCTCACTCATTGCTTACGAGCAAGGGGTGAATCAAAGAAATCTTGATGCAGGTGAGAAGAAAAAGGAGAAACAATTGCACTGAAGGTGCACAAATCAGATTCTGAATCTTCCAGGTTTGAAAGCCATGAAATTGCATTCATCACAAGGCAATTCAAAAGCTTTCTAAGAAAGAAACAAAAACATCATCAAAGTTGGAGAAAAGGTAAGGATCATAAACATGTTAAAGGATCTTCTGATGTTGTTTGTTTTGAATGCAGAAAGCCTGAACATGTGAGAACTGATTGCCCTACGCTTAGAGATCAATCAAGCAAAGGAAAAGGTGAGGAGAAAGCTAAGTCTAGGAAGGACAAGAAGAAAAACCAAAGGAGCTTTTGGGCAGAATCTAGTACTGACTCCTCTGAGACTGAACTAGAGGAAGAGACTACAAACTTGTGTTTCATGGGAGAAGATCAAAGAGATGAAGAGGTATGTAAACCAACCTATGATGAATTATTTGAAATTTGTGAAAAAATCCATGCATCATACAAAAAACTTAAGAAGACACATGCTAGCTTAAAATTAGAACATTTAAATCTACAAAGAGAGCATGAAGTTATTCTCAAAGATCATGCAACGATTGATTCAAATCACAAGGCTCTTCTTAATGAATTTGATGACATAAACAAGAAATATTTGGAATTAATTGATGAACATAATGCATTGAAAGATTCACACACATCTCTTAATTATGATATTAAAAAATCTAAAGAGATTGAGAAAAATTTGAGGATTGACAATGATGCCTTAAAAGGAACCAACTTGAGGATTCAAAATGATTTGGAAACATGTAAGAAATATAGGATGACACCAACTCCTAATCAAAAGCCAGAACCTAGGAAGAGGCATTTTTACCCAAACCATTTAAGAAAACCTTTTCCTGGAGTTCAATGTTTTTCTTGTGGCATGCTAGGACACATCTCACACACTTGCACAGTTTATCGTAGTACACGATGGGTGTGGAGACCAAAATTAAATAATGCACAGCATGACACACAAGCATCACCTTCTACTTTTTATAAGATGGGGCCCAAACCGGTTTGGGTTCCTAAATCTGACTGTTGTTGAGTTTTGCAGGCGTACTCTTACCAAAGACCTCGTGGGAGCATAGGATAACTGGACATATGGAGGCTTGCAGCTCAAAATTGCTTAAACTCGCTGCTTTTTCACTTGCTTGAAATCTTTAGTTTTTGTGTGTCTTTTATTTTATTTTTGTGCTAGTTTTTGTGCTCACTTTGTGTTGTTTTTAGTTTGCTTTATTTTTATTTTATTTTATGTGTTTTGTTTTTCACATTGTTCTTTAAATTTGGACTTCCATATGATGAATCTTTTCAAGCTTTTAAATATTGGAGTTTTGGAGATAGGGTTTAGCTTTTCTAAATTGGTTAAAGGAAGTAATATTGTTGATGTTTTCCCTCCTTCTGAATTTTTGTTAGTGGTATGATTTTCTTCTCTAAATAAAAGTCTAAACTCAGTTTAACCAATGGCTTTTTATTTAAGATCTTTTTCTTATCTTGCTACATTAATTTATCTTATGCATAATAGCCAAAGTTTTTAGATATCATTCAAGCTTTTGAAATCTTGCCATTGCATTTATCACATGATTTTGATTTTGTGTTGTGGATTGTTCTTCCCTATGTTAGAGAGAGAGCTCCTGTTCTCTAATATTTGGAGGATATACTCACAACTAAGTTTTTTTTAAGGGTATATTAAAGAGTTTCTAGCTTGCAAGAATTAAAAAGCAAAGAGGCCAATGAAGCCAAATTGAAAAGGAAGCTATATACACAAAAGTGTATTAAAGAATCAAAAGATGCTCAAAAAGAGCCAATCAAAATGAAAAGAGGCATAAAATGAGCCCACTAAATGCAAGCTATCCTCTCTTTGGTAAAACTCTTAAAACTTAGAAAACTTATTGATTATGTGATGCTTTCAAAGACTTGATTTCAATTTCCATGATTGAGAAAAATTACTTTGGTTTATTAATTATGAGATATTTTCCTTGTAAACAAGTCTTGAATGGATCTTTTTATCCTATTTAGTTATTCTGTGTTAGATTTTTGCTTTCCAAGAATTTTGTATCCTGAAGGATGTCCGATCTAGGGTTAACAGAATCAGATATTCTACCTTCTTCTGATTGAGATTTGTTAAACTTCTTGATCTCTTGGAACTTTAAAAGTTTAACTTTTTGGAAAAATTCTCATATGATGCCTCCATAAAACAACAAAAAATTAGAAAAATTAAAATCCAAAAATATTTGTTGTTTGATTTTCGTTGTGTTTTTGTTTTTTGTTTTTTCCTTTACTATGTTTTGACTGTTTTTTTTTGTTTTATTTTTTAGGGTCTTGATCATCACCATCTTTTCCTTGTTTTCAATTCCTAGTCACATCGTCCTGGCCGATATTTTTATCTTCCTGGACGATAGGACAAATCATCTTCAAAATCCATCTGCTGACCTTTTTCTGTGCTTGCTGTAACTCATCGTCCTGGACGATCCTATATCGTACTGGACGATTTGATCGAACTCATGGTGATAGTCCTTGCCGATACTATATTTGTCTAGCCGATGCATTTTATGTGCATCGTCTTGGCCGATACCTTGGATCGTCCTGGCCGATCCACGTGTCAGCACGTTTTGATCTTTAAATTCGGGCCCGGACGATCCATTATTAGACAATCGGTCGGGCCGATCCACTGTTCATCCTGGACGATACACGTGGCAAGATTTTAAAACGTTTTAACTTCGGCTGGTACGATCAAATATTATGCATCATCCTGGACGATCCACCTAATCGGCCCAGACGATCTGCTTTGACAGTTACAAGGTTCACCAGTAGCCGCAGCTTGACCAGGACATCGCCTGGTTCAATGCTCAGTTTGCTTCACTTGCCAGCTACTTTCAGTAGCCACCTCCACCACCTCCATCTGATGATCAGGATCCTTCATTTTTTTAGTCTGTGTTTCTTTGCTATTTGTTTCTTGTTTTTTGTAGTTTGCCTTTTTAGTCTGTTTTAGTTTCTATTTTCTCTTTTTTTTTTGTATCTGGACCCTCTTTTTGTGATGACAAAAGGGGGAGTAGGGTGTGGTAGGAAAAAGCTATTGGGTTTGGGGTTTGTAACTTTGAATTTCTAATGAACCTTTTTTTAAATTTTCCTACTTGTGTTTGCCATCATCAAAAAGGGGGAGATTGTTGCAAACCTATTTTCATGTCTTACGTTTTGATGATTGACAAACACTATTTCTCTTGGACTACTTGTTGCTTCTAACTTTTCAAAAATCGAAGATCGGACGATCAAGGAGAAGCTAGTTCAGGATTGCGTAGGTTTAGGGTTGAGTCAGTCTATACTTTTATTTTTCACTTTTGAGTCCACTTATAATGGTCAAAGAGACTGATGCTAAGTAACCCTACACACACACACTTGAGAGACTTAGAATTTCTATTTTTGCCCACATCGGCTAGGCCGATATTTATATCGTCCTAGACGATCAGCTTAAAACAGAAAGTCTAAAAAAGGATTCTTAATTAAGGCAGCAGTCATTAACATATCGGCTTGGACGATATGTGTATCGGCCAGGATGATAAGCTCAAAACAGAAAGAAGTTGTCGCCTTAGACAATCAAGGTATACTGTATTTTTAAATTATCGGCCAGGACGATCCTCGGATCGGCCTGGACGAAATTATCAAATTATACCTTAATTGATCAGGAAATCAAGAGAGTAATTAAGGATGATTGATACAATCATATCGTCCTGGACGATCGCAGGATCGGCCAGGACAATCCATTCAAAATCCTTAAGTTACTTCAGGACGATAAATATCGGCCAGCTCAAAAATAGGGCGATGCTCAGGACGATTTGCCTATGATTTGAACTGATCGGCCAGAACGATCGTGAGATCGGCCTGGACGATCAAGCCAAATTTCAATCGTCCAGGAATGTTCCCATGGAGATGCTCTGGCCGATCTTCTGAATTTGTACTGATCGGCCAGGACGATGTCCATATCAACCTGGACGATAAAGTCGGTTTCTTGCAAATAATGAGCTCCTATTGAGCTCTTCTATTTAAGAGCTCTTGTTCAACATTTTTCAAGACCTTTGGCTGCTGCATTGACCTGAGAAGACCTTGAGGAGAGAAAGAGAGAGAGGATCTTGTGAGGGGGAGCTTGTGTGTGGATTCATAAGGGTTGCTTCAAGGATCACTCTGCTTGTCTTTCATCTGGAGTTTCTCGTCCGTGGAAGGGTCAATAGAGGTAAGGAGTTTGCTTTTGGTTGTGGTTCTCTGCCAGCTTCAGGAGGAAGCAAAAGGAGGTAGGTTCTCTGCCTTGTCGGGGTGGCAGAAAGGAGGTTCTTGTAAGGGCTTCTCCACCTAGCCGTGGGGGCTAAAGGAGAGTCACGTTTTGTAGTGCAATACTTGGAGGGTGGCTCCAAGGAGTGGACGTAGGTCGAGTCGACCGAACCACTATAAATTTTTGTGTTCTTTTTCTTGCTTCCGCGCTTTTAAATTCCGCATTTATTTTTGTGGTGTGATTTGGTTTATGCAATTTTTATTCTTTGTGAAAAGAGTTTTTAAAATACAATTTCACCCCACTCGTGGTTAGCTTGTACCAGTTCTATAGGGCTTAACATTCCTAACAAACTTTCAAGTAGTATCAGAGCACTTTCTAGTGTCATCTGAGCACTTTCATATATCTTTCCAAAATTCACCTCAAGGCACATGAAAGAAGAAGAAAGAAAGAGAAAAGGGTCGAGAGAAAGAGAATTTTGCTTTTCAACGACACTTTCATCTTATAATAAATTTCCAATTAACTCATTCTTTAACACAAAGTACTCTATATCTCCCTTTCCAAACTTCATCCAAATTTCATTTTTATACACAAAATTCAAAAAGCATCTCCACTTTTATACAAGTTCAAATATATCACCACCTTTACACATTTCATCTTCTAACACAAACATACACCTTTATTTTCTAAAACTTCGTAAAATATATACATTTTTATATTTTTCAAACACACACTCTTCAAAATACTTATTTTCAAAACCACACATTTCACTTTTCATATTTTTCATTCTTCACCACATACACTTTCCACATGAAACACCTTTTGATATGCGTACTTATTTTCTACTTTTTATACCATTTCATTCTTTACACATTTCAACCATTACAAAAAATATATATAAACTTCACTTTTAAAAGTAAATAAAACATTTCACCTTTCAAAATATATATACAATTTACCATTCAAAGAATACATGCTACACCTTCAAACAAATATATGCTTTACTTTTCAAAGATATATACAACTCACTATTCAAAGTGTACATACTTTACCTTTCAACATCTTTCATATTTTCAATATATATATATATATATATATATATATATATATATATATATATATATATATATATATATATATATATATATACTTTTTACTATTCAAAGTCAAAACATTTCACTACTAAACATACATTCTTTTCAAAATACTTAATCTTTCAAAAATACCCACTTTTTCAAAAAAAAAAAAAAAACATAAACTCTTTTACTTTTTCAAAATTCATATAATTCCCACCCTTCAACACACAAAATCCTCTAGTATAAAACAAATAATTTTTATTAGAACTATAACTTCTCATGAGTGATATATTAAATAAGTGATATTATAAGCCAAATATGTAGCCCAATTCAATGAAACTACTCATAAAACAAGGTATCTTAAAATGAAATCAACACTTTATCACAAACCATTAGATGGAAAATAAATAGGTATTAAAAATAATGTTTCTACAATTTTTAGTAAATAAACATCAGATCTCAAATAAAAAAAATGAAATTATCTAAAACTTTTATTATCTACAAACACAAAAAAAAGAAGGGATCAATCTACTCTTAAACTTTTGATGATTGTATAATGAAGGAAAGGCTAGAATAGAGAAGGGGTAAATCAAAGAGAAGAAAATTTACCACTCTTTGTTACCTTTGGTCGGATAAATCGCAGCAGAGAAAAATTTGTTTAAGGGTCCCTAGGGCTGGCGACAGACTTGCGAATCTTTCGAACAGGAGAGGGAGTTCAGGATTTCTATGTGAGAGGGAGGCTTCGAGTTTTTTTTGTGAGAGGGAGGCTTGGAGTTTTTTTTATGTATGAGAGGAGGAAGGCTTGGATGTGTCATGTATTAGAGTATGAGGGGCAGTTTTGGGTTGAGGGAGAGGGAGAGTGGGTGGTTATGGGCTGAGGGAGAGGGAGAGTGGGAGGTTATGGGTTGTTGCTGAACTCTTTGACCGTGGACCGTTCGTTGGACAATTTAAGGTCTTAGTGATTTCCGAATTTAGTGATCTTGGGCTCATTGGATTCTTCTTGTCGAGCCGTTCGATTCGAGTATAAGCTCGTCAAAATCGGAGACCGTTTTGTAACTCAAATTGTGGTTTGAACCTTCAAACAGCGCTTTGAGCCCTTGATTCGGATTCATTTGGGCTCGGATTGGGTTGATCTTGGTGTCGTTGGGTTTGTATTCCTGAGACGCTCAGTTCGACTGTAAGTTTGCTGAAATCGGAGTTTGGATGGTCTCTGAATTAATTTTTGAAGTTTCCAAACTTGATTTTTCATCGAGATTCGTGCCCGATTAAGATAATTTTTGACGACGTATCAATTATTATTTTATATATACTTGTGACGAGTCAAAACGGGTTAATCGGAGCCATTGAAATCTAATTCAATTTGACTTAATTTGATTTGATTTTTATTTGATTGGAATAAAAGGTCGAGTCCGTGCTATGTCATTAGGTATCCACCTAAAGGAAATCCTGCAGGTGACGTCTACACTAGGCTAAGAAGACCTAGGTACTAGAGTCTATTTTGAAAAAATTGTCCTCGAATAATGAGGTCAACAAATGGACCCCAAATAGGCATGATAAACTTGCCAAAGTTTATCGTGCGTATTGGCGTTGACCGAAACGATCAACTAGATCCAGAGTTGAAGTTGAAAATTTTAGTATATGAATTGAACGAATTTTGAATTTTGATAGATAATCAAAATGAACAATTTATAGAGTTTCGAGTTGAAGAATTGATTTGAAGTTCGATGTTAGAATTGGTGGCTTTAGTAAATAATAACTAAAAATATTAGTATTATTTATCAATGTCAAGAGTTGAAAAAGTTGAATGAGGATTGGCATGAATAGGAATTTTGAATTTGATTTTGATATGATTGAAACCTTTTTTTATGAATCAAGACTAACTTCAAGAGTGTAAATAGGATGAAGAAAAGATGCCGCTAGGGATGCTTATACTTTTCCTCGAGATGAAAATTAGGATGCCACTAGGGATGCTTATTCCTAATTTCAAAAATGTCAATAGAATGCCGTAGGAGGACTTACACCTAAAGACGAATTTAAGATTTAAAATTTAACGAAGAGAAGATGCCGCTAGGGATGCTTATACTTCTCCTCGGGACTAAGATTAGGATGCCACTAGGGATGCTTACTCCTAACTCCAAAGATGTCAATAGGATGCCATAGGAGGACATATACCTAAAGGCGGATTTAATAAGGATTGACTGCCATAAGAGCGGGCTTATGCCAGAAAGTGAATAGGATGCCGTAAAAGTGGACTTAGAGCTAAAGACAGATTTGATCAGGATTGGCTGCCGTAAGAGCAGACTTATGCCAGAAAGTCAATAGGATGCCGTAAAAGCGGACTTAGACCTAAAGACATATTTGATCAGGATTGGCTACCGTAAGAGCGGACTTATGCCAGAAAGTCAATAAGATGCCGTAAAAGCGGGCTTAGACCTAAAGAAGGATTTAATCAGATTTAGCTGCCGTAAGAGCGGACTTAAGCCAGAAAGTCGATAGGATGCCATAAAAGCGGGCTTAGACCTAAAGACGGATTTAAGCAGGATGGCTGCCGTAAAAGAGGACATAAGCCAGAAAGTCGATAGGATGCCGTAAATGCGGACTTAGACCTAAAGACGGATTTAAACATGATGGATATCGTAAAAGCGGATTTAAGCCAGAAAGTCAATAGGATGCCGTAAAAGCGGACTTAGACCTAAAGACAGATTTAAACTGGATTGGCTGCCGTAAGAGTGGACTTAAGCCAGAAAGACAATAGGATGTCGTAAAAGCGGACTTAGACCTAAAGACTGATTTAAACTGGATTGGCTGCCGTAAGAGCGGACTTAAGCTAGAAAGTCAATAGGATGCCGTAAAAGCGGACTTAGACCTAAAGACAGATTTAAACTGGATTGGCTGCCGTAAGAGCGGTCTTAAGCCAGAAAGTCAGTAGGATGCCGTAAAAGCGGACTTAGACCTAAAGATAGATTTAAACAGGATGGTTGCCGTAAAAGCGGACTTAAGCCAGAAAGTCAATAGGATGCCGTGAAAGCGGACTTTGACCTAAAGACAGATTTAATCAGGTTTGGCTGCCGTAAGAGCGGACTTAAGCCAGAAAGTCAATAGGATTCCGTAAAACCGGACTTAGACCTAAAGACAGATTTAAACTGTATGGCTGCCATAAAAGCGGACTTAAGCCAGAAAGCCAATAGGATGCGTAAAAACGGACTTAAACCTAAAGACTGATTTAAGATTGAATGGCTGCCGTAAGAGCGAACTTAAGCCAGAAAGTCAGTAGGATGCCGTAAAAGCGGACTTAGACCTAAAGGCAGATTTAAGATTGAATGGTTGCCGTAAAAGCAGACTTAAGCCAGAAAGTCAGTAGGATGCCGTAAAAGCGGACTTAGACCTAAAGACAGATTTAAGATTGAATGGCTACCGTAAGAGCGGACTTAAGCTAAAAAGTCAGTAGGATGCCGTAAAAGCGGACTTAGACCTAAAGACAGATTTTAGGGTGGTGAATTTTTAAAGTAAAGTTGATTTCTTTAAAGCTTTGAATCTTTTTCCTCAACCACAAATGACATTAACAACTTGCAAATGTTTTACTAGAGATCATAAGCTTTTATATATGTCATTTTCTAGAAGGGAAAAAAAATATTTTGACGATTGATAGACTTGAAAATCTTTTGATTAAAATTTTATTTTATCCTTCATTATAAATGATCTTTATAACTTACAAGTAATCCACTAGGGATTATGTTTTTATATCAGATCATCATATATGAGGAAAACAAAAGAGGAGTAGTTTGATTATCTTTGATATGTAAAGACTTATCAAAGCATCTAGACCACTGGAGGAGAAATGCAAGATTTTGATTAAAGATTGATTCTATGATTGAATTTGTCTAGAATAACTCAAAGAAAATCATATGAATTTTCTAGAGTCCTCATTTGCATGTTCTAGGAGAACTAAATGCAACATGTTAAAATTTTCCTTAGAAAATTTTAACTTTTTCATGAGTTGTTGAAAAACAAGAAGAATATTTGAGCATCCTTTATAGTGACAACACTAAGGAATATCAAATTCTCATAATGATTGAGAAAAGTTTGATTTTCATCAAAAAGTGAAAGCTTTATTTTTCATCTGATAATTTTCTTATAATATTTAAAAGTGATCGCTTAAGTTTTAATCATCTTAACCCAATGAAAAAGATATGGGAAAAGATTCAAAAACTCAACGAAAGATGGGTTGACTCTTCCTAAATTATATAGTTTGAATATGACCAAATTGAGTTTTAATCAAATAATCAAAACTTAACAACTTTCTTTAAAGAAAATTGTAGTTTCAAATATTTTGAATTTCAATGCTATTGAAAGATTCTTGAATAGGGATAGAGTTATTTAGACTCTAACATCCAAATCTAGTTTATGATAAAGATATACCTTGAATTGAATTTTATATCTATTTGACGAAGCCATCATAGACTTTATCGGGAATAGAATCCCTCCAATTCTAACATCCAAGAATAGTCAATAATGGACTAGGTCAAATTGTAGCTTGATTTTGATTTGGCATTTGACAAAGATTCAAACAAAAATATCATTAACATCATTAAGGATAGAACCCCTCATGTTCTAACATCTTAGTTCAGTCAATGATAAAATTTAAATTTGTATGACATCTACTCAATGGTGAATGAGAACATTAGACAATTATTTCAAAACCATCTAAGGGATGTCCCTTTATTTAGTTTCAAAATTTTGAATCTAAAGAAAGTGATTTTTATATCTATGAATATCACTATAGATCATTCAGTATCAGGATCCTGTCTAGAATCTCTTTCAAATTGGAAGATGTCCAAAAGAGAGTTAAAGATTTTTGGATCATGGTTTGTTTATACATCTCAATTAGGTTAGATATGTGAAACCCAATAATGTACAACCAGCACCATTACAATTCCATTTAGATTGATCATCTATGTGATTTTTCTTAATAATAATTTGAAGATCTGAACTGACCTACTCAAGTTGCTAACTAGAGAGGTCTCAAGATTTAGATTTTGTTAACCCAGATCAAAGCTCCCTACAAGCAAAACTGGGGTTTCCTTCTTTATGTTTTCATTAAATTAAGAATTATATCAAAAGAGAATAAAATTAGAGATAGAAATTCAATATTTCCATATCTTTTAGATGATATTTATATTTTACATCTAATAGAACATCAATGCTTGATGATGAACAAAAATTTTGAATTCTCAAAATCAAGTGTTAAAAATACTAAAGGATAAATAGGTCCTTTGATATTTAAGATTTAGAAAGGGAAGCCATTTTTTTTTTTGCTACACATTTAATGAATGTGTTTCTTTTTTTCTTTTCTTTTCTTTTTCTTCTTCACTTTTTTTTAAGAGGCTTCATTTACTTAAATCTTGTAATTATTATTTCAGTTGTAAAATCATCTTCCAAGTATAAGAGTAAAAAAAAAATAATACTCTTATACAAGGAAGATTGATTTACAAATTGGTCCTGATCCTATAGTATGAATAGACAACTTAGTTGAGATAATTATAAAATAAATTCATCAACTCGCAAGATATTTATGAGATGTATAACGATAAAAAGATGAATAAAACTTCCACCTCCTCCAATTTTAATTTGACATAAATCTTAATTTAAAAGAAGTTATTTATGAATATCATAATGGGTAAACCCAAATATGATAATTTTTTTTTATTATTATTATTTTTTTTTATCACTACTGAAGAAGGAAACCATTAAAGATATTATGAAGTCGACTAACTTAATATCAACTCAAGAAATGTCAATTTATTTTGATGGAAAATCACATGATAGAGGGAATATTAATCATATCATGGATTAACCATAATAAAGAATCTTGAATCATCCTAAGTTTTTGACCAAACAAAAATTTAAGATGATCAATCTTTAATAAGAACTGCTCATGAGTTTTCTCAAATGGAGTAATAAAGCCAAAAGTAAACTTAGCTAAAATTTGATTTATAAATATCACCATAAGAGAAAACTACATATGATGAACAAAAACTTTTACATAACTTGTTTATTTATCTTCATTGCATATCTTAAGATCCGCATTCTATCAGAGTTAAACCATATGGCAGAGGACAAATCATCGTATTCATGTAGTACTCTTAGGAAATAGGATTTATAGGCATATTAAACTTTAACCTACAAGAAGGTTTAAAGGTGAGGGAATTGAATGAATTTAGAATAATTTTCAAACTTAAATATATTAACAAATATTTATACATTCCTAATATTAGAAAAATCATAATATAGTTGAATAAAAGATTTGAAAATATATTTGAATTTAATTCAGCGATTGCTAGGATCCTAGCAAAATTAGCTAAACTTTTGTGCTTTGAGGTTCCAAAAGGAAATGAGATTAGATATATCTTCATCTAAAGCGTTAATCCACCCAAGTGGAGGGAGAGAGGGAACACACTTTTCTTTTTAGCATTGATAACCATAGGTCTTATTCTTTAAGTGTTTAGAGGAGTCAACCATAATGAAGTTTTTATTACAATTTAAAGAAAGTAGTGGTAAATTTCTTTTAAGAGAAATCAACCTGCTATTTTCTCTAACAAAAATGATTTTTATAAGCTTGACTTGTATTTAAACCTTCAAACTTTTCTCAATTTAAATCAAATTTTATCTTAAAAATCTTGCATATATCAGATTATGGACCCTATCTTAGCAAACATATCAAGCTACAAAGGACATGTAACTACAATATGTTATTAGGACAAGCAAAAAGTTTTGATTTGAAGGTTTGAGCTTTCGGACCTTGTCCTACCACACATATTAAGCTATATATAAAAAAAATATAACTATAATATGTTGGTTTAGATAAGGAGAAAAATTTGATTTAAAAGCTCAAATTTTCTTGAGATTTGTCCAACCACATATTGAGTTATAAATATATAAATATATATATATCTGCAACATATTAGTTAGGACATAGAAGTTTAAAATTTTTGAAGACTTAAAATTATTCGGACCCAATCCAAATAATACATTAAGTTACTAAAAGAAGTAACTATACATATTACTAAAGATTGGACAAGGGATTTTGGACCCAGTGCTAAGTCAAACATCAAGCTACAAGAAAAATGTAACTGCAACATTCGAATTAGTACAGAAAATTTCTTTACAAAAAAGTCGTACAAAGGATCTTCCCATTAGTTTTCTAACGGGGTCCAAAATAAGACCTCTAAAATTTTTGAGATACCGGCCAAATTATCCAATAATGAAATGAATAAAAGAACCGGCGGAAAAAAGGTAGTTACAACTTATGACAAGCACAAGTATACTACCGATGTAAGGGTATAAATCACTGCTAAAGATGGAGAGAGGATTGATCCCCAGCAGAGTCGCCAGAAAAACCTCGGTGGGAAAAATTTTTATCACCACGCAGATTTTGATTTCTCCTTTTTTGTAATCGAATACTATATTGAGAATAAAGTACAGTCTCGAGAGGCCGACACAATATTCTATAATGGATTCAATATCAAAATAAGATTTTAAAAATTGATATTTTTATAATCAAATATAGTTCAAAGAATAACATATCATCTCAAAAGATGAACATGAAATTCTATTGAATATGTTTAAAGATAGAAATATGTTTTTGAAAAAGTTTATTCATTCTTTTATTTAGATATGACAAGAAGAATATTATATCATCTTAAAAGATGAACATAACATTCTTTAAGATATCCAAAAGCGAGAATGAGTTTTATAAAATTCATCATTTTTAAAGTTAAATATAACAAGTATAATATTTTATTATCTGAAAAGATGATAATAACATTCTACAAGTCTATTCAAAATTAGAAATGAGGTTTTAAAAATATCAACGTTCCCAAAGATTCTTCCCTTATTTTATACAAATAAAACAAGATTTATTTTAGTTTGGGGTTCTCAAATCTCTATAGAGGCAAGCCCTTATAGTTAATTACATCCTAGGAGAGAAGCTCCTAAGAAAACTCTCGATTAAAGCAATGATTTCATACCCTTTTGACTACAAAGTAGAAGACAAGGAATAAAAATAAAGAGTTTTCAAGGAGAAAGCTCAATGTTGAACATTTATTAGCGAGCTAAAGGAGGAAAAGTAGGAGGAGCCGGATTCTTAGAAGCTCAGAGGCAACCTCAGTCTATCTTATGTTTGGCTTTACATTTTAAGAGAGAAATTTTATATTTAAGTTGATATTTTATTAGAAATTTGGAATTATATTCTCAGAGGGCGAGGACTTATGATCTAAAAAGAATCTGCCTCAGAACCTAAATCTAATTTGGGTACTATAAAATAGTGACCTGAACTTAACTAATGAAGTGTAAATCTGGACTTATCCCGGCATGGATTAGGGAGCCAGCTAACCACCTAGGCGCTTTAAAATCATGTGTACAATCTTTTATGAAAGATTGGTAGGGATGTTTATTTAAGTTTTAAGGAATTAGGGGCCGACATCTAAGACAGTTCCTAATTGGCCCCTAAACTTATGTAGGGTGAAAAATGTCTAGAAATGCAATTAATATTTTAAACTCTTTTTAATTTGTATCTAATGCAATGCATGCTAATTGACTCGAATGCATAAAATGAATATGAAGCAGTTTAAAAATTTGGCTTAGAAAATAGGGTTTTCCCTAGAGATTTCACAACTTCCCCTTGACAGAACTGCACCCTCATAGGTCAAGTGGTCTGCCAGAACCCGCAGGCGGGGAGGTGCCTAACAAGGAAGAGAAAGTATTAATATGCTTATGCTGACTCTCGGCGGTCCCGAGCTTACTTCTTAAATCATTAGAGTTACTATGTGAGCCTAAAAATTTTTATTTAAAATTACAAGTAGAAAAATTTTAAGCATACCCTTACGAAAAAAAGCACTCCGATTCGTATCCAGACTAAAACAAAACAAGGCATGCAAGAGTCCTAAAAAATTCTAATGCACAAACAATATAAAAAAATTAAATTAAATAATTCAAAATATAATGTCCAATGTTCATTGTCCATATTACACCCAAAATTTGTAGAAAAGTAAAGTGGCCGAGCACCACTAACAACAAACCCGGATTCTAATCCTAAGAATGACTCAAGTGATTTTTAAACTGGGATATATTATTCCTTGAATCTTTATTTCTTTGTCTTCTTTCTTCAATCTTCACGTTCTGTCTATTCTTCTTTTACGAGCTTATCGGGTCCGCCGGGTTCTGGATATCCAAATGAAAAGAAACTCATCTCTAAGAGGGGTATTTTCTTTTCTATTTGGATATTGAATTATTCTAATTTGGCTTTCTAAATAAGAGAGAATAATCTTTTAAGGTATATTCTCTTTTCTTCAGATTCCAAATTGAATATGATATCCCATTTTCAAAATCACTTTCATAATTTTGACTCTTGATATATTATATTTACATTACATTTCATTTCACAGAAAGAGAAGAAAAATCTAATCCACCTGCAGGGTTATCCTAAATAATTTATAATAAAAATCATCCCACACAGTTATATATATTTGCATTTGGAATTAAATTCACCAGTCATACTTGGCCACACTCTTTTTTATTTGGGGGCTAAGCAACTGCAGTACCTGTAGCATTTATATAAAATTTTTGATTAATTAGCCCCCTTTTTCTGCCCTGCACAAATGTGGCCACCTACAAGAAATCTTATTAACAACCCAGATCGCTCCTAACCAATGGGTAATCTAATCGTCAGTCAAATCATAACACAGAGTGCAGTAAAAGTAAATAAACAAACACACCAATAATTTTACAACCAGCATGCAATGAAACTCGAGAAAAAGCCCGTCACGGTGCAGTAAGGAAATAAACACCGGCCTAACCTAAAGCTAAAGTCGGTTGTCCTAAAAAACAATTCCAAGTGTGAGTATTAGAAAGTGTGGTTTTGATATATCCTAAATAAATTATTATTTAAAAGAAAATTTTTAATTAATTAAATTTAATTTGTTAAATAAATAAGTAAAAATAAAATATAATAATAATAATAATAATAATAATAATAATAATAATAATAATAATAATAATAATAATAATAATAATAATAATAATAATAATAATAATGAATGTCACTAAGTTTTCTATGTTATATATTTCTACCCTAAAGTGTACATGCATCCTAAGTCTAAGTTTTCTAAGGCCCGGTCCTTAATTTTTGTCCTTAAATGTCACTACTGTTATTACTAACCCTTACGACTTTGCGTGTGTGCAAAAGAAGTTTGGGGATCTAAAAACAAAAAGTAATCCTAATTAAATTGAAGTTACTACAGGGACCTAAAGGAATGGTTCACGCACACCACATCAAGGGGTCCCTAAAGGTTTTCTAAGTTTAGAAAAACTCACAGTCACCGGGGGCTACGATCCGGTGGTTCCGCCCGTAGGACCTCTACCCGGTTGGATAGAGATGACTGACGTCATTAGCTCATTGTCCTTTCGTTCCCTCGACCGGTATCATTCCTCGCAGTTCATACAAATAATGAGAAGAAAACAGGAAAATAGGGATTAGAAGCACTTTTTATAAATAATAATAAAATAATTGAAATTTACTGAAAATAAAAGACGTACCATTCTTCGGGCTTGAACACCGGTTTGTTGACTTTGCTTTTGAACTCTTCGCTTTTAACAGCATAGTTTATATCTTTCCAAAATTCACCTCAAGGTACATGAAAGAAGAAGAAAGAAAGAGAAAAGGGTCGAGAGAAAGAGAATTTTGCTTTTCAACGACACTTTCATCTTATAATAAATTTCCAATTAACTTATTCTTTAACACAAAGTACTCTATATCTCCCTTTCCAAACTTCATCCAAATTTCATTTTTATACACAAAATTCAAAAGCATCTCCACTTTTACACAAGTTCAAATATATCACCACCTTTACACATTTCATCTTCTAACACAAACATACACCTTTATTTTCTAAAACTTCTTAAAAGATATACATTTTTATTTTTTTCAAACACACACTCTTCAAAATACTTATTTTCAAAACCACACATTTCACTTTTCATATTTTTCATTCTTCACCACATACACTTTCCACATGAAACACCTTTTGATATGCGTACTTATTTTCTACTTTTTATACCATTTCATTCTTTACACATTTCAACTTTTACAAAAAATATATATAAACTTCACTTTTAAAAGTAAATAAAACATTTCACTTTTCAAAATATACATACAATTTACCATTCAAAGAATACATGCTACACCTTCAAAACAAATATATGCTTTAATTTTCAAAGATATAGACAATCATATTCAAAGTTTACTTTACCAAATCTTTATAGACAATAACTCATATATATATATCATAAGCGTATATATATATATTTATATTTCAATATATATATATATATATATATATATATATATATATATATATATATATATATATATATATATATACTTTTTACTATTCAAAGTCAAAACATTTCACTACTAAACATACATTCTTTTCAAAATACTTAATCTTTCAAAAATACCCACTTTTTCAAAAAAAAAAATATATAATCTTTTACTTTTTCAAAATTCAAATAATTCCCACCCTTCAACACACAAAATCCTCCAGTATAAAACAAAAAATTTTTGTTGGAACTATAACTTCTCATGAGTGATATATGAAATAAGTGATATTATAAGCCAAATATGTAGCCCAATTCATTGAAACTACTCATAAAACAAGGTATCTTAAAAAAAAATCAACACTTTATCACAAACCATTAGATGGAAAATAAATAGGTATTAAAAATAATGTTTCTACAATTTTTAGAAAATAAACATCAGATCACAAATAAAAAAAATGAAATTATCTAAAACTTTTATTATCTACAAACACAAAAAAAGGGATCAATCTACTCTTAAACTTTTGATGATTGTATAATGAAGGAAAGGCTAGAATAGAGAAGGAGTAAATCAAAGAGAAGAAAGTTAACCACTCTTTGTTACCTTTGGTCGGATAAATCGTAGCAGAGAAAAATTTGTTTAAGGGTCCCTAGGGCTGGCGACAGACTTGTGAATCTTTCGAACAGGAGAGGGAGTTCGGGATTTCTATGTTGAGAGGGAGGCTTCGAGTTTTTTGTGTGAGAGGGAGGCTTGGAGTATTTTTCATTTATGAGAGGAGGGAGGCTTGGATGTGTCATGTATTAGAGGATGAGGGGCGGTTTTGGGTTGAGGGAGAGGGAGAGTGGGTGGTTATGGGTTGTTGCTGAACTCTTTGACCATGGACCGTTCATTGGACATTTGAAGGCCTTAGTGATTTTGGAATTTGGTTATCTTGGGCTCATTGGATTCTTATCGTTGAGCCGTTCGATTCGAGTATAAGCTCGTCAAAATCGGAGATCATTTGGTAACTCAAATTGCGGTTTGAACCTTCAAACAGCGCTTTGAGCCCTTGATTCGGATTCATTTGGGCTCGGATTGGGTTGATCTTGGTGTCATTGGGTTTGTATTCATGAGACGCTCAGTTCAACTGTAAGTTTCCTGAATTCGGAGTTCGTATGGTCTCCGAATTAATTTTTGAAGTTTCCAAACATGATTTTGCATCGAGATTCGTGCCCGATTAAGATAATTTTTGACGATGTATCAATTATTATTATATATATACTTGTGAAGAGTCAAAATGGGTTAATCGGAGCCATTTAAATTGTATTCAATTTGAGTTAATTTGATTTGATTTTTATTTGATTGGAATAAAAGGTCGAGTCCGTGCTATGTCATTAGGTATCCACCTAAAGGAAATCCTGCAGGTGACGTCTACACTAGGCTACGAAGACCTAGGTACTAGAGTCGATTTCAAAAAAATTGACCTCGAATAATGAGGTCAACACACATTTTGTAATAGAAAATTTATCTTGAATAGTAAAGATATTTAGGGCATGATAATACACACAAAATTGTCTATCACCTTCTTTTCCTTAAAAAAGATGGAAATTTTTGGAGAAAGGACTATCACAACGTTGAATTATTCTAGAATGTAACATTTTAGAAACTAATTTATGCATCACATGCCTTTAAAAATGAGCGTAATGATATGGACAACCGTTATTAGGTTTGGATAAAATAAGAAGATGGATACGATGATTAAGGGTACATTGTGGTGGTAACCACTGTCGTGGTTTGAATAAGTGCTAAAATTGAAATAATAACGAGAAAATGAATTTAGGAAGTGATTGAAGGAGAGTATCTAAAAAGTTTTTCCAAAGACTTAGTTTGTCCAAGATCAGCATTTTGATGACGGGGTTGATTAATGTTAAGAGAGTTGCTATTTGCATGTTTTACAATCTTGCAACTTGTAAAGTTTTGATGATTTTCAAATATTATTATTTTATGTGTAAATATCTCCTAACACTTTTTGGAAGAGTTGTTTTTTCTCTTGTGTGTACTAATATTTCAGGAAATTCAAAATCCAGACTACGAAGACTTCAAATCAAATTCAGCATGAGATACTTTGTGTATTTAAATCTTGAATTTTTTTTAATTAAGTTTTAGAGGGAGTGATTGTAATTGAGTGAATACACACACACACACACTTTAGGAGATCTTAAAAAATTTGTACTGATTGTACGGGACGATCTGGTCAGTTATCTCCTCGTAAGAGCAATGGAACGAACAGGAATTGAACGAAAATTTTTCTAAGTCCTGATCATCCAGGATGAAGTGTATTCATCACAGGACGAAATGTTCTCTAGAAAATTTTTTTTTCAGACAAAGTGTATTCATTCCTGGATGAGTTGCTCTCTGGAGTATTTTCGTCCAGGATGAAGTGTATTCGTCACAGGATGAAATCTCCAATAGAGAATTTTCATTCAGATGAAATTTATAATCGTGCTAGGATGAGTTTCTCTCTGGAAAAATTTTGTTCGGACGAAGCCATATTTGTCCTAGGACTAAATGAACCTACTCTGAAATTTTAGTGACGTTCTGCAGTTTTTGGGAACCAACCAATAGAATAACCGTTCGTACCGGACGAACCTAAGTTCGTACGAGACGATGTCTGTGTACGAAGTCATTTCGTACACATATAAATTATGTTCGTTCCCAACGCATTTAAGTAAAATCGTCTAAGATGATCCACGATCGTATGGGACGATCCAATGTGTATTGACTTGAAAATTTGCAGTTTTTGGACGGTTATTTGTGTTTTTCCTATAAATAGCCCAAACTAAACTGCCACTTAATCTTTTTGCCTACTGATCTTCGTGTCTATTGAATGAAGAGTCAAGGAGAGAGTGTGAGAGAGTGTTTGAGGGAGATTTCTTGCCATTGAAGCGTGAAGGATTCACTTGCTACTCAAAGGTAAGAGTCTTTACTCTTTGTTTGTGATTACTTCACTCTTTTCTCTCTTTTTTCTAGATTTATTGTGAAGAAGATATGTTAAGGAGATCTGGTTCTTGCCGACACTTGAATAGTGTGAACATCCGAGGGTTCTCTGCCCACACTAGGAGAGTGTAAAAAGATGAAGGGTTCTCTGCCCACACAAGGAGAGTGTAAAAGGATGACCGTTCTCTGTCGATACTTGGGATAGTGTAAAAGGATGATGATTCTTTGCCGACACTGGGGATAGTGTAAAAGGATGATGGTTCTCTGCCAAGACTGGAGATAGTGTAAAAGGATGATGGTTCTCTGCCGACAGTGGGGATAGTGTAAAAGGACAACGGTTCTTTGCCAACACTGGGGATAGTGTAAAAGGATAACGGTTCTCTGCCGTACCGGGTAGTGTTAAAAATAGTGTTTTAAAGGCTTCTTCGCCTTATTGTGGGTGTAAAAGGAGAGTCACTAGTGGTATTAGTGAAATACTCGGAGGGTGCCTCTGGGAAGTCGATGTAGGTCTAATTTTGACAGAACCACTATAAATCTCATCTCTTTATTTTTTTGCTTCTTTTTATTTTTGTGTTTTTACTTTTAAAACTATGGTTAAAAAATATTTTCTAGAACAATGCACTAAAATTTTTATTTTCGTTTCCTAATTTAAAAAGAGGGTTAAAAATTTTAATTACCAAATTCACCCCCCTTCTTGGTTAGCCGTGGGACATAAGCTTAGGTTTAACAACCTAATTCATAGTGAACGAGTTTCAACAAGTGGTATCAGAGCTTTGTTTCAAAATCATAAGTTTAGACTACTTTTTGATTAACGTAGATGGCTACATTTGGAAATTGAAATACACCTGAGGGTCACCCTATAACTAGACCTCCACTGTTCGACAATATACCTTTTGATTTTTGGAAAACACGGATATTAATATTTTTATAGTCACTTGATTATCGTTTGTGGATCTAAGTTCATGAAGAGTATATAAAACCAACTAGACTAGTTGACGGAGTTAGAGTTAAAACACCTTTTTATAGACTAGACAGTAGAAGAACGTGACTTAGCACAATTAAACATCAAATGCTTGAATAGTTTCTTTTGTGCTTTAAAATTAGAAGATTACATGCAGTTTTCCACTTGCAAAAGTGGGAAGGACATATGGGATAGACTTTGTATAACTTATGAGGGTACTAATGAGGTTAAGCAATATAGACTTAATTTCTTGTTGCATGATTATGAACTATTTTGCATGAAATCAAATGAATCCATTTTTGATATGTATACAAGATTCACATAAATAGTCACCTCTTTGTATGCACTGGGTAGGGAACTAACGAATGCTGAAATGGTTAATAAGATTTTTCGTTGTTTTCCTACTGCTTAAAAAAATTACTGCAATTATAGAGTCTAAAGATCTAAACATTTACTCTAATGATAATCTTCTTGGTTCGCTAATTACTTACGAGCAAGGAGTTAGCCAAAGAAAGATTGATGCAGGTGAACCACGAAGGCAGAAGAACATAGCACTAAAAGTGAAAGAGTCTGAGAGTGAACACTCACAACCTGAGGATGAAGATGACATCACAATGATGATTAGATAATTCAAAGCTTTCTGAAGTAGAAGCAGAAGAGATGCCAGTATTGGAATAGAAGTAAATTTAATATAAATGCCAAGATTTTAAATAATGTGATTTACTATGAGTGCAGGAAACCTAGTCATATCAAGAATAAATGCCCAAAACTCAATGCCACTCCTAGCAAGGAGAAGGTAGAGGAGAATCCAATTGTAAAGAAAGGCCAGAAGTAGTTTCAAAAAGCTTTTTGGGCGGACTCAGCTTCAGATTCATTAGAGATTGAGAAGGAAGAGGAAGTCACTAATATGTGCTTAATGGCCGATAGTCTTGATCAGTCAGATCAAGAAAAGGTATGTGACTTAATCTATGATGAACTTTTCAATGTTTCTGAACACATGCATGATGCATATAGGAAAATGAAGAAAATACATGCTAGTCTAAGTTTAGAGTTTGGAGAATTACGAAAGGAACATGAAATTCTTAAGAAAGATCATGCTTTAACTGATGACAATCACATGAAATTATTTGATGAGTTTGATGACTTGAATAAAAACTATGAAAAGTTAAAATCATCCTATGTTGAACTTGAAAAAGATTTTAAAAATTTTAAGGAAGAATTGGAGAGCAAGATTTATAGATCAAATTATACAAATCGAATTTTGAAAGATATGAATTCATTTTACAAGTTAACGATAAAAGCTCTCGAGGATGATATGATACCCCCTAAACATAAAGATTTTACTAATCCTATTATGTATCCTAAATTTATGCAATCCCTAAATAGTCAGATTAATGGTAGAAGACATAGAATCCATTTCTAAAAGTCAAATGGAATAATTATGGATTGTTTGGACATATAACTCACACCTGTACTTTAAAGATGAAAATTTATTTGGTGTGGAGACCTAAGATGCATAAATCTTGATATATCATACATGCATCTGATTATAAATTGCCAAAAGGAGAACCCAAAAATTGTTTGGGTTCCGAGGTCTAACGTTTGATAATTTTGCAGGGTCGTTCTCACACAAGACCTCGTGAGAGCATATGATACCTGGACAACAGATACTCAAAGCATATGATTGGAGATACTGCACAATTCATATCGCTGGAAGCCAAGAGTGGAGGCAAGGTTACACTTGGAGATAACACCACAAGGAAGGTGGTTGGATCATGTATGATTCGAAATCTTCATAAATTTTACATTAAGAATGTGTTATTAGTAGAAGGCTTAAAGCATAACCTGTTAAGTATAAGCCAGCTATATGATAAAAGATATTATGTGAAATTTTTTCCTACTAGCTGCATATTAAGCCTAAATGGTAAAGATGTTTTGAATGGAAAAAGGGTAAATAATATTTATATGCTAGACTTGAATTATATTCAATCTCATACTGCTTTTTATTTGAAAACTGTATCTAATGAGTCATGGCTTTAGCATAGGAGACTTTGTCATTCTAGCATGAAAAACCTTAAAAGGATTTACCCAAAAGAACTTAGTGAGAGGTATAAAAAAAAGCAGTAAAAAGCAGGTAGGCTTTGTGAAATAAAAAGCAGTAAAAAGCAACACCAATACACATTGAATTTGAGACAAGCTCAAACAATTATTGTGGTATTACAATAGGGCCTATTCTTTGTAGTAGGAATGACCAATGCCTGCCAAATACATACGTTAATAAAAATAGGTAGGATTTGTCAACTTTAATTAAAATACAATATAAAATATAACTTTATTACAAAATTGTATCTCACTAAATTATATTATAAGACATGATTTATTTTAGAGATCTTCTTTTTATTCTTTGGTACACTTTGATGTTTGAAAGTCTGCCCTTCAGTTTGGTATGCTCATGCTTCATAATTTGCTAGTACCATTTTCAGATCTAATGAGATGTGATGATGTTTAATCCACCCATCACAATGAAAATTAAATTTTTCCTCAATCTTGAGCGATTGAAAGAATGAAGCTAGCGCTAAAAATTTTTCCCATGTGAAATTTTCTAGGGTGCTTATTTTTCATTGCAACAAGACACTTTGATGGGGTTGTCTGTGAAGCTAGATAATGAGGGATGCTAAAATGGCATAAGTAACAAGTAGTGGTTGATCATTATAAGTCTGATTTGGTAGTGTGGATAGAGTTAGTGAAGGTGATCCACATGAAGTTCTAGAGTAGGGCTATAAATGAGGATATCATTAAAAAAATAATGACAAACTTTTGAAGGAAAAAAAAAAAGAAAAATTTGGTTCATCATGCGTTGAAAAATGGATGGCACATTTATAAAGCTGGAAGGAAAACATGAGAAATTTATACGAACCATCGTGAGTATAGAAAGCAATTTTTTCAATGTCATGTGGGTGCATATGGATTTGATGATACCTATAAGGAAGCTCAAGCTTAGAAAAAAAAGGGATCCATGCTGTTCATCAAACAATTCATCCACATTTGTAATGGAAAATTTATCTTGAATAGTAAAGATATTTAGGGCATGATAACACACACAAAATTGTCGATCGCCTTCTTTTCCTTAAAAAAGAAGGAAAGGTTTGGAGAAAGGACTGTAACAATAATGAATTATTCTAGAATGTAACATTTTAGAGACTAATTTATACATCACATGCCTTTGAAAATGAGCGTAATGATAAGGACAACCCTTAATAGATTTGGATAAAAAAGGAAGATGGATACGATGATTATGGTACATTGTGGTGGTAACCATTGTCGTGGTTTGAATAAGTGCTAAAATTGAAATAATAACAAGAAAATGAATTTAGGAAGTGATTGAAGGAGAGTATCTAAAAATTTGTCCGAAAGACTTAGTTGGTCAAAGATCAGCATTTTGATGACGGGGTTGATTAATGTTAAGAGAGTTGCTATTTTCATGTTTTACATTCTTGCAACTTGTATAGTTTTGATGATTTTTAAATATTATTATTTTATGTATAGTTATATCCTAACATTTTTTGGAAGAGTTGTTTTTGCTCTTGTGTGTACTAACATTTCAGGAAAATCAAAATCCAGACTACGAAGACTTCAAATCAAATTTAGCATGAGATACTTTGTGTATTTAAAACTTATATATTTTTTTTTAATTAAGTTTGAGAGGGAGTGATTGTAATTTAGTGAATACACACACACACACACACACTTTAGAAGATCTTAAAAAATTTGTATTGATTGTACGGGACGTACATAGTTCGTACGGGATGATCTGGTCAGTTATCTCCTCGTAAGAGCAATGAAACGAACAGGAATTAAAGAAAATTTTTCTAAGTCCTGATCGTCCAGGACGAAGAGTATTCATCACAGGATGAAATGCTCTTTGGAAAATTTTTGTTCAGACGAAGTGTATTAGTTCTAGGATGAGTTGCTCTCTGGAGTATTTTTGTTCAGATTGCAGTGTATTCGTCTCAGGATGAAATCTCCTATGGAGAATTTTCATTCAGATGAAATTTATAATCGTGCCAGGACGAGTTGCTCTCTAAAAAAATTTTGTCCGGACGAACCCATATTTGTCCTAGGACGAAATGAACCGACTGAAATTTTAGTGACGTTATGCAGTTTTTGAGAACCGACATATGGAATAACCCTTCGTACCGGACGAACCTAGTTCATACGGGACGATGTGTGTGTACGAAGTCATTTTGTACCCATATACATTAGGTTCGATCCCAACTCATTTAAGTAAAATCGTCCAAGATGATCCACGATCGTATGGGATGATCCAATGTGTATTGACTTGAAAATTTGCATATTTTATACGGTTATTTGTGTCTTTCCTATAAAATAGCCCAAACTAAACTGCCACTTAATCTTTTTGCCTACTGATCTTCGTGCCTATTGAATGAAGAGTTAAGGCGAGAGTGTGAGAGTGTTTGAAGGAGATTTCTTGCCATTAAAGCGTAAAGGATTCTCTTGGTACTCAAAGGTAAGAGTCTTTACTCTTCGTTTGTGATTACTTCACTCTTTTTTGTTTTTCTTCTAGATTTCTTATGAAGAAGATCTGTAGGAGATCTAGTTCTCTGCCGACACTTGAACAATGTGAACAGCCGAGGATTCTCTGCCCACACTAGGAGAGTGTAAAAAGATGAAGGGTTCTCTGCCCACACTAGGAGAGTGTTAAAGGATGACCGTTCTCTGTCGATACTTGGGATAGTGTAAAAGGATGATGATTCTCTGCCGACACTGGGGATAGTGTAAAAGGATGATGGTTCTCTGTCGACACTGGGATAGTGTAAAAGGATAACGGTTCTCTGCCAATACTGGGGATAGTATAAAAGGACAACAGTTCTCTGCCGTACCGGGTAGTGGTAAAAAGAGTGTTTGTAAAGGCTTCTCCGCCTTGCTGTGGGTGTAAAATGAGAGTCACTAGTGGTATTAGTGCAATACTTGGAGGGTGCCTCCGGGGAGTGGATGTAGGTTTAATTTTGACCGAACCACTATAAATCTCGTCTCTTTATTTTCCCGCTGCTTTTTTTTTGTGTTTTTACTTTTAAAACTGTGGTTGAAAAATATTTTCTAAAACAATTCACAAAATTTTTTATTTTCGTTTCCTAATTTAAAAAGAGGGTAAAAATTTTTAATTACCAATTCACCCCCCCTCTTGGTTAGCCGTGGGAAATAAGCTTAAGTTTAACAACCTAATTCATATTGAACGAGTTTCAACAAGTATTATCAGAGCTTTGTTTCAAAATCATAAGTTTAGACTACTTTTTGATTAACGTAGATGGCTACATTTGGAAATTGAAATACACCTGAGGGTCACTCTATAACTAGACCTTCACTGTTCCATAATATACCTTTTGATTTTTGGAAAACACGCATATTTATATTTTTATAGTCGCTTGATTATCGTTTGTGGATCTTAGTTCAGGAAGGGTATATAAAACCAACTAGACTAGTTGACGGAGTTAGAGTTAAAGCACCTTTTACAGACTGGACAGTAGAAGAACATGACTTAGCACAATTAAATGTCAAATGCTTGAATAGTTTCTTTTGTGCTTTAAAATTAGAAGATTACATGTGGGTTTCCACTTGCAAAAGTGGGAAGGACATATGTGATAGACTTTGTATAACTTATGAGGGTACTAATGAGGTTAAGCAATCTAGACTTAAATATCTTGTTGTATGATTATGAACTATTTTGCATGAAATCAAATGAATCCATTTCTGATATGTATACAAGATTCACATAAATAGTCACCTCTTTGTATGCACTGGGTAGGGAACTAACCAATGCTAAAATGGTTAATAAGATTCTTCATTTTTTTGCCTACTGCTTATGATGCTAAAATTACTGCAATTACAGAGTATAAAGATCTAAACATTTACTCTAATGATAATCTTCTTGGTTTGCTAATTACTTACGAGCAAGGAGTTAGCTAAAGAAAGATTGATGCAGGTGAACCACAAAGGGAGAAGAACATAGAACTAAATGTGAAAGAGTCTTAGAATGAACACTCACAGCCTATGGATGAAGATGACATCGCATTGAGGACTTGATAATTCAAAAGCTTTCTTAAGAGGAAGCAGAAGAGATGCCAATATTGGAATAGAAGTAAATTTAAAATAAATGCCAAGGTTTCAAATAATGTGATTTACTATGAGTGCAGGAAACCTGGTCATTTCAAAACTAAATGCCCAAAACTCAATGCCAATCCTAGAAAGGAGAAGGTAGAGGAGAAACAAATTATAAAGAAAGGCAAGAAGAAGTTTTAAAAAGCTTTCTGGGCGGACTCAGCTTCAGATTCATCAGAGACTGAGAAGGAAGAGGAAGTAACTAATCTGTTCTTAATGGCCGATAGTCTTGATCAGTCAGATCAAGAAGAGGAATGCGACTTAACCTACGATGAACTTTTTGAAGTTTCTGAACACATGCATGATGCATATAGGAAAATGAAGAAAATACATGCTAGTCTAAGTTTAGAGTTTGAAGAATTACAAAAGAAACATGAAATTCTTAGGAAAGATCATGCTTTTGTTAAGAAAGGTTCTATTTGCATGCCTTACATTTTTGCAACTAGTATAGTTTTGATGATTCCAAACATTATTGTTCAAATGTGTTGTTGTCTCCTAACAATTTTAGAAGATTTGTATTTGCTCTTGTGTGTACTAACATTTCAGGAAAATCGAACTCCAGACTATGATGACTTCAAATAAAATTCAACATGAGATACTTTGTGAATTTGAAGCTTGTACTTTTCTTTGAAATAAAATTGAAAGAGAGTGATTGTAATTTGAGTGAATAAAAACATATACACATACATAAGGAGATCATATAAAATTTATACTGATCGTATGGGACGATATCAGATCGTACGGGACGATCAAACATTTATCTCCTATTGAGCACATGGAATGAATAGAAACTGGCTTGAAAAAATTTTCTAAGTCCTATTCGTCCGGGACAAAATTAAATATTGTCCGGGACGATCTGGTCTTTGTAAAATTTTCGTCCAGACGAAATTAATTATCATTAGAAAACGAGTTTCTCTCTGTAAAATTTTCAACCAGAAGAAATTATTTATCGTCCAGGATGATCTGGTCTCTGTAAAATTTTCGTCCAGACGAAAATCAATTATCGTTAGAAAATGATTTGCTCTCTGTAACATTTTCGTCCAGACGAAATTAATTATCGTCCAGGATGATCTGGTCTCTGTAAAATTTTTGTCCAGATGAAATTAAATTATCGTACATGACAATTGGTCCTCTGTAAAATTTTCGTCCAAACGAATCAAATTTTCGTCCAGACGATTAACCAAACTTAGAACAGTTTTCAGCAGTTTCTAGAACCGACCTTGTAATAACCGTTCGTACCGGACAAACTTAGTTCGTACGGGACGATCAGTGTGTACGAAGATATTTCGTACACATATACAAATAGGGTCGTTTCAAAGCGTTTAAGTAAAATCGTCCAGGACGATCAACGATCGTACGGGACGATCCACTGCGTACAGAATTAAAAACTTGCAGTTTTTGGGCGGTTTTTCTTATCTTTTGTATATATAGTCCAAATTAGACTGCTACCCAAATCTTTTTGTCATTTGATCTTTGTTCCTTTTGAGAGAATAGCCAAGGAGAGAGTGTAAGAGTGGATTCAAAGGAGGATTCCTACCACTGGAGCGTGAAGGCTTCACTTGGAGTTTAAAGGTAAGAATCTCTACTTGTAAATTGGGATTACTTTACTCTTTTCTTTCTTCCTTCTAGATTCTTGTGAGAAGATATGTCAAGGAGATCCGGTTCGCTGCCGACATTTAGAGGGTGTGAACTGCCGAAGGGTTTGCTGCCTACACTTGGAGAGTGTGAACAGCCGAAGGGTTCTCTGCCCACACTAGGAGAGTGTAAAAGCACGAAGGGTTCTCTGCCCACACTAGGAGAGTGTGAAAGGACGGACGGTTCTCTGCCCACACTAGGAGAGTGTGAAAGGACGAAGGGTTCTCTGCCCACACTAGGATTGTGTGAAAGGATGGACGGTTCTCTGCCAACACTGGGGATTGTGTAAAAGGATGGACGGTTCTCTGCCAACACTAGGGATTGTGTAAAAGGACGACGGTTCTCTTCCGCATCGGGTAGTAGTGAAAAGAGTGTGTTGTAAAGGCTTCTCTGTCCTTGTTATGGGTAAAAAAGGAGAGTAACTATTGGTATTAGTGCAATACTCAGAGGGTGCCTCTGGGGAGTGGATGTAGGTCTGGTTTTAGACCGAACCACTATAAATCTGGTGTCATTTACTTTACTATTTTTATGTTTCCGCATTTTAATTTTAGTTTTAAAAAACTCTGTGGTTGAAAAATGTTTTCTACAAAACTTAAAAGAAAAATTTTCATTTCGGTTCAACTTAAATTCAAAGAGGGATTTAAATTTTTAAACTACCAATTCACCCCCCCCCCTTGGTAGTCTTGGGACATTAACTTAGGCTTAACAACCAAATTACTAGACTCAACAAGTGGTATCAGAGCATCATTTAAAAATCATAAGTTTGAACTACTTTTTGATTAACGTAGATGGCTACATTCCGAAACTGAAACACACCTGAGGGTTACTCTATTACTAGACCTCTATTGTTTGACAATATTCCTTTTGATTTTTGAAAAACACGTATATCTACTTTCTTATAGTCACTTGATTATCGTATGTGGATTCTAGTCTAGAAAGGTTACACAAAACCAACTAGATTAGTTGATGGAGTTAGGGTAGAAACACCTTTTACAAATTTGACTATAGAAGAACGTGACTTAGCACAATTAAATGCCAAATGTCTAAATAGTTTCTTTTGTGCTTTAAAATCTGAAGACTACATGTGGGTTTCCACTTGCAAAAGCGGAAAGGATATATGGGATAGACTTTGTATAACTTATGAAGGGACAAATGAGGTTAAGCAATCAAGACTCAATATCTTGTTACATGACTATGAATTGTTTCGCATGAAACCTAATGAATCTCTTTCTGACATGTACACAAGATTCACACAAATTGTCACTTCTTTACATGCACTTGGTAGGGAATTAACTAATGCTGAAATGGTTAATAAGATTCTTCGATGTTTACCTACTGCTTATGATGCTAAAATTACTGTAATTACAGAGTCTAAAGATCTTAACATTTACTCTATTGACAATTTTCTTGGTTCACTCATTGCTTATGAGCAAGGAGTAAGTCAAAGAAAGATTGATGCAGGTGAACCACGAAAGGAGAAGAATATTGCACTAAAGGTGGAAGAGTCAGAGAGTGAACACTCACAACCTGAGAATGAAGACGATATTGCATTGATGACTAGATAATTCAGAAGCTTTTTAAAGAGGAAGTAGAAGAGATGCCAGCAATGGAATAGAGGTAAGTTTAACAGAAATGACAAGGTTTCTAATGAAGTGATTTCTTATGAATTCAGAAAACTAGGTCATATCAAGACTGATTGCCCAAAACTCAAAGCCACTCCTAGCAAGGAGAAGGTAGAGGGGAAACCAACTGTAAAGAAGGGCAAGAAGAAGTTTCAAAGAGCTTTTTGGGCGGACTCAGCTTCAGACTCATCTGAGACTAAAAAAGAAGAAGAAGTCATCAACCTTTGCTTGATGGCAGACAATGTTGATCAATCAGATCAAGAAGAGGTATGTGACTTAACCTATGATGAATTGTTTGAAGTTTCTGAACACATGCATGATGCATATAGGAAAATGAAAAAGTTGCATGCAAGTGTAAGTTTTGAATTGGAAGAGCTTAAGAAGGAACATGAAATCCTTAGGAAAGATCATGCATTAATAGATAACAACCACATGAAACTTCTTGACGAATATGATGACTTGAATAAGAATTTTGTGAATCTAAAATCATCCTATGCTGATCTTGAAAGAGATTTTAAAAAATTTAAGGTTAAATCTAAGAGGAAAACATATCGAATCAGTTATACAAATCGACTATTGGAAGAAATAAATTCATTTTATAAATTGACAATGAGAGCTCTTGAGGATAATAGGATACCCCCCAAAATTGAAAATTTTACAAATCCTAAATATTATCCTAAATATATGGAATCCCTTAGAAAACAAACAAATGGAAGAAAACATAGGAATACTTTTCCTAATGTTAAATGTAATAATTATGAATTTTTGGGACATATAGCTCACACCTGTACTTTGAAGATGAAAACTTATTTGGTGTGGAGACCTAAGATGCATAAACCTAGACATATCATACATGCATCTGATTATAAATTGCTAAAAGGTGAACCCAAATTTGTTTGGGTTCCCAGGTCAAACATTTGAGAGTTTTGCAGGATTGCTCTCACACAAGACCTTGTGGGAGCATATGGTACCTGGACAGCGGATGTTCAAAGCATATGACTAGAGATACTGCTCAATTCATAACCCTGGAAGCAAGGAGTGGAGGCAAGGTTACACTTGGAGATAATACCACAAAGAAAGTGGTTGGATCAGGTATGATTGGAAATTTGAAAAACTTTTTCATAGACAATGTGTTATAGGTTGAAGGCTTAAAGCATAATTTGTTAAGTATAAGTCAGCTATGTGATAAGGGCTATAATGTTAAATTTTTACCTATTAGCTGCATATTAAGCCTAAATGGGACAAATATTTTAAATGGTAAATGGGTAAATAATGTTTACATGCTAGATTTGAATTGTATTCAATCTCCTACTACTTTTTGTTTGAAAACTGTTTCTGATGAATCATGGCTTTGGCATAGGAGACTTTGTCATTCTAGTATGAAAAACCTTAGGAGAATTACCCAAAAGAACTTAGTGAGAGGTATACCAAAACTAGACTTTACTAATGACCACCTTTGTGATGCATGTCAATTAGGAAAACAAGTGAAGTCCTCTTTTAAGTCTAATAATGATCTAAGAACTAGTAAACCATTGGAAATTCTTCACATGGATCTTTTTGGACCAGTAGGAATTGTAAGTCTAGGAGGGAAGGTATACGGATTTGTTATTGTGGATGATTTCTCAATATTCACTTGGGTTAGATTTCTTTTTCATAAGAGTGAATTGTTTGAGGAATTCAGAAATTTTTCAACTTGGATTCAAAGAAAACTAAGGATTGAATTTAATTTCTATACAAAGTGATCATGGAGGAGAATTTGAAAATGAAAGATTTGAAAATTTTTGTAAAGAAAAAGGGATTGATCACAATTTTTCTGCACCTAAAACCCCTCAACAAAGTGGGGTAGTTGAAAGGAAAAACAGAACATTAATTGAAGCCGTCGAGCAATGTTGGCAGAATACTCACTTCCTAGATATTTTTGGGCTGAGGCGGTTAGCACTGCATGCTATGTTTCTAATAGGATGAATGTGAGATCAAATTTAAATAAAACACCCTATGAGTTGCTAAAAGGTAGAACACCTAATTTGTCTCATTTGCATATTTTTGGTTGCAAGGTGTTCATTCATAATAATGGAAAATCTACCTTAGGAAAATTTGATCCAAAATTAGATGAAGGAATCTTTGTTGGATATTCAAGTGTTGGAAAATCTTATAGGGTATTCAACAAAAGAACTTTAGTCATTGAAGAAACCATACATGTTGTATTTGATGAATCTGGAAATTTGGAAGAGCCAAATGTTGTTGAAGATGAGATTGAAGAAAACTCTCAAAAGATTGATAGATTAAATTTGGAAGAAAATGTGGAAGAGAATTTGAAAAGAGAAAACCCTTTGCCTAGAGATTTGAGATTTTCTAAAAATCACCCAAGGGAATTGATTATAGGTGAACCTAGTAAGGGTGTTAGAACTAGGCGTTTATTAAATAAGAAAGTCAATCATTCAGCCTTTATTTCAACAATAGAACCCACTAATATTGATCAATCACTTTCTGATGAATTTTGGATATTCGCCATGCAAGAAGAGTTGAATCAATTTTTAAGAAATAAAGTTTGGGAATTAACCTCAAGGCCAAAAGATCAAAGTGTTATTGGAACCAAGTGGGTGTTCAAAAATAAAATGAATGACTCAGGAGTAGTCATTAGAAATAAGGCTAGATTAATTGCTAAGGGGTATAATCAAATTGAAGAAATTGATTTTGAGGAGACCTTTGCCCCTGTAGCAAGACTTGAAGCAATTAGGGATTTACTTGCCTTTTCCTATTTTAAATGTTTTAAATTGTTTCAAATGGATGTCAAAAGTGCCTTTTTCAATGGGGTTATTGAAGAAGATGTTTTTGTAGAACAACCTCCCGGGTTTGAAAATTAAAAATACCCAAATCATGTTTTTAAGTTAAAAAAGGCATTATATGGATTGAAACAGGCACCTAGGGCTTGGTATGAGAGGTTGAGCACCTTCCTACTTGAAAGATCTTTTAAAAAAGGAAGTGTGGATACATCTCACTTTTTAAAAAAAATTGGAAAGGATATACTCATTGTTCAAATTTATGTGGATGATATCATTTTTGGATCTTCAAATAAAAATCTTTGTGCTGATTTTTCTAAAATAATGAGTAGTGAATTTAAAATGAGTCTAATGGGAGATTTAAATTACTTTCTAGGTTTTAGCATTAAGCAACTTGAGGATGGTACATTTCTTAATCAAACTAAATATATTAAGGACATCTCAAAAAATATGAAATGGACAATGCTAAACCTGTTAGTACACTAATGAGTTCCTCAGTTCAGTTGGATAAGGACCTTAAGGGAAATTCTGTTGATCAAAAGAAATTTAGAGGGATAATTGAATCTTTACTTTACTTGACTGCTAGCCGACCAGATATTATGTTTAGTGTTTGCTTATGTGCTAGATTTCAATCAGATCCAAAAGAATCACATTTGACAACAGTGAAAAGGATTTTAAGATACTTACTAGGAACTCAAAACTTAGGAATTTGGTATCCTAAGTTTAGCTCTTCATTTGAAATTATTGGTTATTCAGATTCTGACTTTGCAGGCTGTAGAGTGGATAGGAAAAGCACTTTTGGAACATGTCAATTCATTGGAAATTTATTAGTTTCTTGGTCAAGTAGAAAACAAAATTCAGTGGCCCTATCTACTGCAGAAGCAGAATACATTGCATTAGGAAGCTGTGTGGCACAAGTACTTTGGTTAAAACAACAGTTGATTGATTTAGGATTAACTATAGACACTATTCCAATTTATTGTGACAATACTAGTGCTGTTTGCATTTCCAAAAATCCTATTCAACATTCTAGAACCAAACACATTGACATAAGGCATCATTTCATAAGGGATCATGTATCCAAGGGAGAAATTGAACTTACTCATGTTTCAACTAAAAATCAACTTGCAGACATTTTTACAAAACCTTTAGCCTTTGATACCTTCAGTACATTAAGAACAAGGCTTGGTGTTATTGATTTGAATGCTTAAATAAAAATATTTTTGCAACATTGATATTAATGTTTTCGTAGTTTATTTTTCTTTATTTTATTTTTGTGATTTTTGTCTATTTTTTTAGTGATTTTATTTTAGAGTATGTGGATTTGTCATTGTTTTCTGTGATTTGTATGTTTAGTTTGTTTTTGTTTGATAAAAATTCAAAAATCCAAAAATTTGTAGAAATCGTCTGGGACGAAATTTTTCGTACTGGACGATGTGTGTAAATTTCATTTTGCGAGAATTCTAACAGTTTTGAGAGCAGTTTTTAATTAGTTCGTTTGTACGATCTAATGATCGTCCAGGACGAAATTTTTTCTCTCAAACGTCGGGACGATTGAATGCAGCGGTTGAGTGTATAAGACAGTTTTAATTGTGAAGTTCGTCCGTACGAACGTATCAGACGAACAGACGCCGTTTCATTGTAGGGGACGATTTTTAACTGACATTAAAACGAATTAACTTTTGATCGTATGTATGAAATTTTTTCGTCTGTACGATCGGTCAAGTCAAAAAGCCTGCACGAAAGGTTGCATCGTAAATTGTGTTGATTACGAAAAGCCGTTACATTTTGGACTAATTTGATCGTCTGTATGAAATTTTTTTTTCTAGACGAACGATAATTTTCATCCAGGACGAACTGTTTTTGTCCAGGACGAACGTATCATTTTCTTTAAATATGAAGGCTTTTTAAATCAACAATCACATCTCCAAACTTCACTTTCAATCCCTTTCGACTTCAAATCGATAATGGCCTCCTCAAGCAAGAGACAAAAGGTGTTGGCGAAGAAACCCCACAGGAATGCCTCTGAAAACTTCCTGTCAAAAGCAAATGAGGAATCCTTTCCTCGTTTTGCCTCTGCCAAAATAACTCCCTCTCGCATTCTTATTCAAAGTGAGATTCACTTCAAGGTAATGCACCTTTTTGCTTCCACCCAGTTTGGATTCATTCTTTCTCTCGTCCACCTCTACAACAAATAAACCTTTCTCTATTTCCTAGCCAATATGAGTTTCAATTCCGACCACTCCTCTATAAGTTCTTTTGTTTTCAAACAAAAAGTTGAAATCATTAAGCACGACATAGGTGCCTTTCTAAACTTAAGAACTGAAGGACTTAGAGCCCACACCCTTATGAATGAGAACATCTTCAAATGGTATGAAGTCAATAGGGTGATTAGAGAAAATGGCCTAACATATCATATTGCTAGAGTTTCATGAATGACCAAAAATGCTCTAATCATCCAGCACATTCTTCGATCTTCAATTATTCCTAAAGCTGGTGATAGGATCAATATTACCCCACTCCTTTCTGTTGTGACTTTTTTGATTATGAGTGGTAAGCCTATCGATGAAGCCCAACTTATCCTAGACCATCTTTATGGGCTTTCAGAAATTGGGCATGCAGAACAGAAGAGAAAAAGGAATATCTCATTAGGACACTTAGTTACATATATTTTGAAAAAGAAATACAACTTAGTGCATCCTGATGATGAATATGAAGAGCCCGTCTACTACAATGATGCTTCTTTCAAAGCAATTTTTAAGGAAGAAAAAGGAAAAGCACATGCCAGTGCTTCTGAAGAAGAAGAAGAAGGAGAGCAAACTTCTGCACCTCAATCAGATTATCAGAATTTGATTGAGAAATTTGATAGACTTGAGACTCATGTTGATAAAAAATTTGATCAAATTGATGCTCAACTTCTGCAGCAGCAACAGGACATTGGTAGTATTAGAAATGAAGTTCATGAAATCAATACCAATGTTATGTTGATGGCCTCCTACTTCAACCTATTTGGTGGCATTCCTCCTCCTCCTCCAGAAGAATAGAGAATGAGAGATGATTTTCTTTATGTTTGTTGTACTTGTGTTTGTTTTAATGTTTGTTGTGTTAGTGTTTATTTTAGTGTTTGTTTTAGTTTGTTTTTATTAAAAGTTCAGTGTATTTTTTTTTGTTATTTTGATATTGTGAAATGATCGTGTAATCCTTTTCATAAATATCAATATATGTTGTAGTTGATTTAATTTTAAATTGTTTTTGAAATGTGTTTAGTTCTTATGAATTTCATTAGTCTTTTTAATCTTAATTGTGCTTAAATTAGATTGTGATTTGAGATTAATTACATTAGAAAATCTAGTCTTTCTAAATTTAAAATTTATTTATAACTTGTTATAATTAGAATTTTTAATTTCATGTCTATTTATTTAGACTACATAAAAGTTAATATTATTATTGCAATTTAGATGTTTTTCTTATTTTGTATTTCTTTGCTCAAGTGATATTTATGCACTTAGAAAAATTTAAAATTTTAGATTATTGATCTTGGAAAGAATTGGTTTCAATTACTCTTGAAAATTGTACAAAGAGTACAAAAATCAAAAGGAATGCGCAAAGGTTCGCAAATATGAAAAAGAGGCACAAAATTAGCCCAATGTCAAAAAATGCACAAAAATGTGCCAAAAATTTGAAAAAGATGCGCGTAAGCGCCACATGTGGTAATTCTTTTCTTTCCATATTCTTTCAATCTCTTAATTCAAATTGATCTTATGTTCATTTATATTTATTGAACTTTGAAATATAGAATTTTTTATTCATCTCTCTTGTAATGATTTTCTATATTCAAATGTCTAAATTGAATCATGTTTTTGATAAATTCTTTTTACTTACAATGTTATATCACTTTTTAAATTCTATGAATTTCTATGATTTACTTAATGTTATTAGTTTTAGATTGCATACCTTATGTCAATCACCATTTAGATTAAATTTTCAAATGAATTTCATATAATTACTTACATTTCTTGTCTATTTCTTCTTCACTTTTTATTATTGTCAAAAAGGGGGAGAAATTATTATGTGTTTGTATGTTTTGCTTGTATTTTGATATTGTGTCATTTGGCTTATGTTATTGTGCTAATGTTATTGTCTTTTTTTTTTTTAATTTTTGTTAAAAATTTTTGAAAAACAAAAATTTGTGTTCTTTGGTTCAAAATGCCTCCTTATTTTCATGTATACATCTATTCAGGGGGAGTTTAGGAGATTTTTTTAACTTGAAATCATACAAACAATAATTGTTTTACCATCATCAAAAAAGGGGAGATTGTTAAGATAGTTGCTATTTGCATGCCTTATATTTTTGCAACTTGTATAGTTTTGATGATTCTAAACATTATTGTTCAAATGTGTAGTTATCTCCTAATAATTTTAAAAGATTTGTATTTGCTCTTGTGTGTACTAACATTTTAGGAAAATCGAACTCCAGACTATGATGACTTCAAATCAAATTCAACATGAGATACTTTGTGAATTTGAAGCTTGTATTTTTCTTTAAAATAAAATTGAAAGGGAGTGATTGTAATTTGAGTGAATAAAAACATACAAACACACATAAGGATATCATATAAAATTTATACTGATCGCACGGGACGATATTAGATCGTACGGGACGATCAGACAGTTATCTCTTATTGAGCACATGGAACGAATAGGAACTGGCTTGAAAAATTTTCTAAGTCCTATTCGTCCGGGACAAAAATAAATATCGTCCGGGACGATCTGGTCTCTGTAAAATTTTTGTCCTGACGAAATTAATTATCGTTAGAAAATGAGTTGCTCTCTGTAAGATTTTTGTCTAGACAAAATTAATTATCATCCAAGACAATCTGGTCTCTATAAAATTTTCGTCCAAACAAAATTAATTATAGTCAGAAAACGAGTTGCTCTCTGTAAAATTTTTGTCCAGACGAAATTAATTATCGTCCAAGACAATCTGGTCTCTGTAAAATTTTCGTCCAGACGAAATTAAATTATCGTAAATGACGATTGGTCCTCTATAAAATTTTCGTCCAGACGAACAAATTTTCATCCAGATGATTAACCGACTTAGAACAGTTTTCAGCAATTTTAGAACCGACCTTGTAATAACCGTTCGTACCGGACGAACTTAGTTCGTACGGGACGATCAGTGTGTTCGAAGACATTTCGTACACATATACAAATAGGGTCATTTCAAAGCGTTTAAGTAAATCGTCCAGGACGATCCACGATCGTACGGGACGATCCACTACGTACAGAATTAAAAACTTGTAGTTTTTGGGCGATTTTTCTTATCTTTTGTATATATAATCCAAATTAGACAGCCACCCAAATCTTTTTGTCATTTGATCTTCGTTCCTTTTGAGAGAATAGCCAAGGAGAGAGTGTAAGAGTAGATTCAAAGGAGGATTCCTACCACTGGAGCGTGAAGGCTTCACTTGGAGTTTAAAGGTAATAATCTCTACTTATAAATTGGGATTACTTTACTTTTTTCTTTCTTCCTTCTAGATTCTTGTGAGAAGATCTATCAAAGAGATCGGGTTCGCTGCCGACACTTGGAGAGTGTGAACAGTCGAAGGGTTCGCTGCCTATACTTGGAGAGTGTGAACAGCCGAAGGGTTCTCTGCCCACACTAGGAGAGTGTGAAAGGACGAAGGGTGCGCTGCCCACACTAGGAGAGTGTGAAAGGACGGACGGTTCTCTGCTCACACTAGGAGAGTGTGAAAGGATGAAGGGTTCACTGCCCACACTAGGATTGTGTGAAAGGACGGACGGTTCTCTGCCAACACTGGGGATTGTGTAAAAGGATGAACGGTTCTCTGCCAACACTGGGGATTGTGTAAAAGGATGACGGTTCTCTGCCGTACCGGGTAGTGGTGAAAAGAGTGTGTTGTAAAGGCTTCTCCGCCTTGCTGTGGGTGCAAAAGGAGAGTCACTATTGGTATTAGTGCAATACTCAGAGGGTTCCTCTGGGGAGTGGATGTAGGTCTGGTTTTAGACCGAACCACTATAAATCTTGTGTCATTTACTTTACTGTTTTTACGTTTCCGCATTTTAATTTCAGTTTTAAAAAACTCTGTGGTTGAAAAAAATTTTCTACAAAACTTAAAAGAAAAATTTTCATTTCGGTTCAACTTAAATTCAAAGAGGGATTTAAATTTTTAAACTACCAATTCACCCCCCCCCCTCTTGGTAGCCTTGGGACATTAACATAGGCTTAACAACCTAATTACTAGACTCAACAGCTTTAACTGATGACAACCACATGAAATTATTTGATGAGTTTGATCACTTGAATAAAAAATATGAAAAGTTAAAATCATCCTATGTTGAACTTGAAAAAGATATTAAAAATTTTAAGGATGAATTGGAGAGCAAGATTTATAAATCAAATTATACAAATCAAAATTTAAAAGATATGAATTTAGTTTACAAGTTAACGATAAAAGCTCTTGAAGATAATAGGATACACCCTAAACATAAAGATTTTATTAATTCTATTATGTATCCTAAATTTATGCAATCCCTAAATTGTCAGATGAATGGTATAAGACTTAGAATCCATTTCTAAAAGTCAAGTGTAATAATTATGGATTGTTTGGACATATAGCTCACACCTGTATTTTCAAGATGAAAACTTATTTGGTGTGGAGATCTAAGATGTATAAACCTAGATATATCATACATGTATCTGATTATAAATTGCCGAAAGGAGAACCCAAACTTTTTTAGGTTCCCAGGTCTAACGATTGATAATTTTGCAGGGTCGTTCTCACACAAGACCTCGTGAGAGCATATGGTACCTGGACAATGGATGCTCAAAGCATATGATTGGAGATACTACACAATTCATATCACTGGAAGCCAGGAGTGGAGGCAAGGCTACACTTGGAGATAACACCACAAGGAAGGTGGTTGGATCAGGTATGATTGGAAATCTTAATAAATTTTACATTGAGAATATGTTATTAGTAGAAGGCTTAAAGCATAACCTGTTAAGTATAAGCCAGCTATATGATAAAGGATATTGTGTGAAATTTTTTCCTGCTAGATGCATATTAAGCCAAAGTGGTAAAGATGTTTTGAATGGAAAAAGGGTAAATAATATTTATATGCTAGACTTGAATTATATTCAATCTCCTATTGCTTTTTATTTGAAAATTGTATCTAATGAGTCATGGCTTTAGCATAGGAGACTTTGTCATTCTAGCATGAAAAACCTTAGGAGGATTACCCAAAAGAACTTAATGAGGGTATAAATAAAAAGCAGTAAAAAGCAGGTAGGATTTGTCAAATAAAAAGCAGTAAAAAGCAACACCAATACACATTGTATTGGAGGCAAGCTCAAACAATTATTATGGTATTACAATAGGGCCTATTCTTAGTAGTAGGAAAGACCAATGCCTGTCAAAATACATGTGTTAATAAAAATAGGTAGGCTTTGTCAACTTTAATTAAAAGAACAATATAAAATATAACTTTAATTAAAAGAACAATATAAAATAGAGAGTTGCTATTTGCATGTTTTATATTATTGAAACTTGTGTAGTTTAGATGATTTCAAATATTACTATTTTATGTGTAGTTATCTCCTAACACTTTTTGGAAGAGTTCTTTTTGATCTTGTGTGTAATAACATTTCAGGAAAATCAAACTCCATACTACGAAGACTTCAAATAAAATTCAGCATGAGATACTTTGTGTATTTAAAACTTGCAGTTTTTTTTAAATTAAGTTTGAGAGGGAGTGATTGTAATTGAGTGAATACACACACACACTTTAGGTGATCTTGAAAAATTAGTATTGATCGTACGAGACGAACATAGTTTGTACAGGACGATCAGGTCTGTTATCTCCTTGTAAGAGCAATGGAACGAACATGAATTGAAGAAAATTTTTCTAAGTCCTGATTGTCTAGGATGAAGTGTATTCATCCCAGGATGAAATATTCTTTGGAAAATTTTTGTTCAAACAAAGTTTATTCGTTCCAGGACGAGTTGCTCTCTGGAGTATTTTTTATCCAGAACGAAGTGTATTCGTCATGGGACGAAATCTCCTTTGGAGAATTTTTGTTCAGATGAAATTTATAATTGTGCTAGGATGAGTTGCTCTCTGAAAAAATTTCATTCGAACGAACTCATATTCGTCCCAGGATGAAATGAACCGACTCTGAAATTTTAGTGACGTTCTGGAGTTTTTGGGAACCAACATATGGAATAACCGTTCGTATCGGACGAACCTAAATCGTACGAGATGATGTGTGTGTTCGAATTTATTTCATACCCATATACATTAGGTTCATTTCCAACGCATTTAAGTAAAATCGTATAGGATGATCCACGATCGTACGGGACGATCCAATGCGGATTGACTTGAAAATTTGCAGTTTTTGGATGGTTATTTGTGTCTTTCCTATAAATAGTCCAAACTAAAATGCCACTTAATCTTTTTGCCTACTGATATTCGTGTCTATTGAAAGAAGAGTTAAGGAGAGAGTGTTTGAAGGAGATTTCTTGCCATTGGAGCGTGAAGGTGCCACTTGGTAATCAAAGGTAAGAGTATTTACTCTTGGTTTGTGATTACTTCACTCTTTTCTCTATTCCTTCTAGATTTCTTGTGAAGAAGATCTGTTAAGGAGATATTGTTCTCTACCCACACTTGAAGAGTGTGAACAGCAGAGGGTTCTCTGCCCACACAAGGAGAGTTTGAAAAGACGAAGGGTTCTCTGCCCACTCTAGGAGAGTGTAAAAGGCCGATGACTCTCTGCCGACACTGGGGATAGTGTAAAATGATGACAGTTCGCTACCGACACTGAGGATAGTATAAAAGAACGACGGTTCTCTGCCAACACTGGGGATAATTTAAAAGGACGACTATTCTCTACCAACACTAGGGATAGTGTAAAAGGATGACAATTCTCTGTCGTACTGGGTAGTGTTAGAAAGAGTGTTTGTAAAGGCTTCTCTACCTTGTTGTGGGTGCAAAAGGAGAGTCACTAGTGGTATTAGTGCAATACTCGGAGGGTGCCTCCGGGGAGTGGATGTAGGTCTGGTTTTGACCAAACCACTATATATTTTGTCTCTTTATTTTTTTGCTGCTTTTTTGTTTTTGTGTTTTTACTTTTAAAAATGTGGTTGAAAAACATTTTCTAAAAAAAATCACTAAAGTTTTTATTTTCATTTCCTAATTTAAAAAGAGGGTTAAATTTTTTAATTACCAATTTACCCCCCCTATTGGTTAGCCGTGGGACATAAGCTTAGGTTTAACAACCTAATTCATAGTGAATGAGTTTCAACAATTAATGAATAATTGAAAGGTTGAGGAATTTGTAATGAAAGGAATTAGTTGAAAAAAATGTCATTGGAAAATAATTAGAGTACATTAAAAAGTATAATCGTTTGATTTTAATAATTAAACTGCATATTCCAATTGCAATAATTATGCTAAATTCATTTTAAGGATTGTAGCCAATGCATACCTATGACGATATTAGGCCTTTTGATGGAGAGGATGAATAAATAAAAGATAACCTGATTGCTTTGCATTGTAATTGTGACATTAAGAGAAAAAAATCCAATAACAAAGAACTGGTCGAGATTGCATTCATGAGCGGTCTCCATATGAAGTAATTTTCACGAGGGTGCAACTTCAGTTTATCAAACCAGCTAAATTGGTATCCTCCCATTCCAATCTTAGCCCGGTAAACCCTAGCAATTAATGTCATGTTCATATGGGAATGGGTAAGTTTAGGGCAATCCACACCATTTCCATTATTTGTTTTAATAGCAATGATAAGTTGTGCCATTATCTTCCCAAAGCACTCCTCAACCACTTCATGATTCCGCTGTAAGGAATTATTCAAGAATTTTCTTACCATGCCATTTTCCACTTAATCCACATTAACAAATGTAGGCCACAATGCTAGCTCTCGGTCCAAGATCCACGTATCCTACAACACATCAATTTGCTGGCCATTCCTAATTTTCCACCTTAGGATTGGTCGAAGAGCCCTAGCTCCATCGTAAATCAACTTCTAGGTTATACAAATTTTCCTACCCTGTGTATTACACCATAGGCCCATCCCATATTTAATTATTAGCAATTTATGAAATAAAGAATTTGTATTCTAGAGCCATTCCCATGCCAGACAAGCATGGAGGGATCCCTACCTTTTTCTAGATACTGAAATCCAAGTCCCACCTGAATCCTTGGTTGGCACAAATTCTTTCACACAACATAGTACATTCCTCTACTATTTGCATCTTTCTTGCAAAGAAAATGCCTACCCAGTCTATCAATTGAGTTTAGTACCCCATTAAGAAATGAAGTATGAGACATAAGATAGATGGGAATGGATAGGAGTGAAGTTTTGATTAATAGAGCTCTTCTCGCCAAAGAGAGATGTTTCTTCCCCCAAAGATTAATCTTCTCATTTGCACTCTATATGATTTTAGAAAAGTAAGTGGCTACCAGCTTCCTCATTACCAAAGGTAATCCAAGATACTCTAGAGATTTCACCTTTTTGTACCCCATCATCTTTGCAATTATTCGCTTCTTCCAATTTGGGAACCACTTCTTAAAGAGGATTGCAGACTTACCACAATTGATTTTCTGACTCGCCAAATCACAATAATCATTTAATAAATCGGTTATCCAAATAGATTTGCTTCTTTTAGCTTCCACAAACACCAGAATATCGTCAACATACAATAAGTGTTATATTCTTTCTATATTCCTAACAGTTTGAATCCCAAGCTGTCCCTCCCTTTGCCTAAATACTTTGGTTAAAATTTCAGAGCAAAAAATAAGTAAAGAAGGTGACAAGGGGCATCCTTGTTGAAGGCCACTTATAGCATTAATCATTTGTTTCCTACTACCATTAATAAAGAGTGTAAATCGGGGGCTAGAAATGCACTGGATCACCCAATGAGTGAATTGTTCATAGAACCTCATAAATATGATCACTTTTTGTAATGTTTCCCATTCCATATAATAATATGCTTGATCCATATCCACCTTTAATGCCTTCATGTCAGCTTTTTGGGTCGAGTATTGAAACTTACACATTATCTCCTGAGCAATCAATCCATGGTTTGAAATTGTCCTCCCCAGAACAAAGGCCCCATATTCTTCACAGATAATATTCCTTCATAACAATTTGATTCGATTAATCAAAACCTTCGCTACTACCGTATAGAACAATTGGTATGGATTGATTTCTCTTAATTTGGTTGGCAAGTTGGCATTGTCTGTCTTTGGAATAAGAATCACCAATGTATCTTTCTAGCTCTCACACATGGAGTTAGTGCTAAAGAAATGAACTATAGCACGAGTAACATTATATTTAATAATTTATGAAAAAAATTTCAAGAATGAAAATGTAATACCATCAATTCCGAGAACTCTATTATTCCCCATGCTGAATACCACTTGCCATACTTCCTGTTCAGTGACATCCGCCTCCAAACACTCATTCAGTTGTTATGAGATCTTATTATCTTTGAAAATTAGGCCAATTTTCAAGGAGATTTGCTAATCCTTCCATTTAAGCATAAAAAACTTCCATAACTCTTCCTGAATTAGTTTCAGCTCAGTGACCTATCCCCGCTCAGATTTTGGACTTCAACAATTATATTACCTCACCTACGAGCAGATGCAATCAAATGAAAGAAGTGGGAATTGGCATCTCCTTCTTCAATACATTTGATCTTTGCTCTTTGTATCCACCAGGTAGCAATGGATGCCAAAGTAGCATTCAATTCAACAGCCTTCAGACGGAGCTCGTGTTCTTGAACTTCATTCAGCCCATTAGCAGAACACTCAATCATTTGGAGTTCTTCAATATGCTCTTCCAAAGAATTCTTAAGCACACCAAGCTCTTTTATTCAGTTTCATATACATAAAAACAAATCCTTGAGTGTCCAATTACACTTATGGTTCAAAACCTCAGCAGGTTGCCCATAGTCATGTTTTGTCCAATTCTTCCAAACAAGCTTCCACGAGATAGGATATGTCATTCAGATATCTTCAAATCTAAACAATCTATAGTTGGATCTCTGTATATTTGAAGTTAGACATAGCAATAATGGATAATGATCTGAAGAAAATGGAATGAGGTGCTTTATTGTGGCCAACAGAGTGAGGTAAAGTCCACCCGAATTCATCAAAACTCAATCTAACCTTACCCAGATTTTTCTATTACCACTCTTATTGTTTGACCAAGTGTATATGAGCGCCAAGAAACCCAAGTCATGTAATTCATTGTCCATAAGAAATTCAACAATTTCCTGAGCCCCCACCAAAAACCTATACCTTTTACCACCCTTCTTTTCACATTGATCAGGATAATAGTTGATGTCTCCCCCCACAATCACAAGGAGGTTCACATTAAATTAGAAGCTAATTGTATTCCAAAGAATATACCAGACATGATAGTCTTTATTGGCATAGACTAAAGCTATGATCCACTTTTGATAATTAAGTAAAATAAGCTTACTAATTAATACTTGTTTAATAGTCATGATGACTTCAAATTGAGTTATGTCTCTCCTCCATAATGCAAGCAAATCACCTGATTTTCCCATTGCTAGGAAATTGAAGAAGTCCCATCCACCACCAATGAGCCTATCAACCTCATTCCTACTAATGTCCTTTATCATTGTTTCAACTAACCCAACAAAATAAACATCATTGTTTCCAATAAGGTTTCGCAAGTAGTTACCCATTTGCTTCTTATGGGTACCCCTGTAATTTAAAATCAAAATGGATGACATTAATTAACTGAAGGGGAGGCATCCCTGCTGCAAGGATTATCTACCATCTCCATTTTACTTTTCCTAGGGAGCTCCTCAATGGGTCCTAATTGACTAAGTTCCTTTTCAAAGTTAGTCATATTATTCTTGTGCCTGTTAGCCCTTTGCATGATTGGTTTGATTCCCACAGTAAAAGGTATAGCCTGCTTAAGACTCATTATGATCTTCTTACAAGTTGGCTTAACTTTGCTTTCAGGCTCTCTAATTTTGCTCAAATCCACCCGATTAGGGATATTCAAAATCTATTTAAGACCACTACTCTCTGCATTCTTCCCTTGTGAATGGATGTTCCTTCTATGGCATGGAGGGACTTGGATCTAAGGACTCAGCTGATCATCATCTTGCTGAGAACATCCCTCCCTATCAAAGTGATCAACACTTCTCTCACAAATAATAGGCTAGAGAGAGAAAGAGATAGGAAGAAAAAAATAGATGTCTATAAGGGGTGATCTTGGCAGCAACATACCTAAAATAGGCATCTTCATACTTTTGAAAAAAATTTTGAGATAATAATACTAAGGTTATTTGACACAAAAGGAGAGAGTCCACAAATTTTGGATGTTTTTTCAAATTCCTCCATTGAGAATTTTCAGTCGCATCCTTTTATGGTGGTTGAGGGTCACCGGTCATCATCTGATGATTGGAATACCTCAACCCCATCATTTGCCTTACGTTTGAACCCTTTGGATGCAAAAGGTAGATTCTCATTCAATCGCAGTTTGTCTCAGAATTCATATTTCAAGAATACTCCTCTAATTATTAGAGAAGGCCAGTTTGATGCCAATCATGAGCTTGTTCCTGATGGAAGCAAGGGGAAGGAAGTGGTTTTAGTAAACTATTTGGATGATAAGGTACATATTTTGGTGTTGGATCGTAATCGCTCCAACTATCTTGGTTCGGTTGTTCTTCTTAAATCAATTGATTTGGAAGCATCATCTTTATCTACATGATTTAATATGAAGATGAGCCGTTATGTAGATAAAGGTAATAATCCTATTGAAATCTATGAGAAAGAACCATCTAACATTTTACTAGAGGAAAAGAATATTGCATTTTTGGTAGAATCTGATTCTAAGCATTCTAATGTGTGGATCAAAACTCCACATAATAAAATATATTTTAAAGGCATCTCTAAAGAAAATGAGGATGTTAATGTGGTTAAACTTGATATGGAGAAAGAAAGTTCTAATGTTCAGGTTTTGAGAAATTCTTTGGTTGTTAAAATTCTTAGCAAAAATTTGCCTTTTTTCTTTTGTAGTCTTGAGCTAAGAGGACAATGAGTAAATTTGGTGGTTTTCATATAACCTCTCTTGGGTTAGATTGGTTGCTGTGTTTGTTTCATTCATCTGAAGCTATGGAAGAAGTTTTAAATGGGGGTCCGTGGTATGTGGGTGGTTTCATTGTTGGTATAGATAAATTAACACATGCTTTTTCTCCTATTTCTATGAAGGGAATTTCTTCACCTATTTGGATTCAATTGCCGCATTTACCTCTTCATTGTTGGGATTAAGTTAACATTACAAAGATCTTCTCAAGAATAGGAACCCCATTGTTATTAGATGGTAACATGTTTAAATAGGGTAGAAGGGAATTTGATAGAGCTTGTGTTCGTATCAACTTGAATAGTAAGCTTCCTTGTGGAGTTTGGATGGAAGAATTGTGTGGAAAATTTTTTAAAAAATTTGAATTTGAGAATATATTTATTTTGTGCTTCAAGTGTGGAAGGATTGGATATAAAGATTTTGTGTGTCTTAATGTCTTACCTGTATTGAGTAATTCTGTCAAGGAAAGTCCAAAGAAATCACTTCATGAATCTGGAAATGGTAATGAGACCTCATATGGGCCAAGGATGCATGTTAAATTCAGGTATAAGAAGAAGAGAAAAGCCTTATTTTAGAATAAACTAGATGGGAGTTTTCCTCAAAAACCTGTGGAAGTTGTTGAAATTGGCATGATTAATGTGAAAGAATCTAGATTGCTTGATAGTATTTTGGAAGAAAATGTGCATGAAGAGGATGCTATTTCTGATATGTTTTTTTTAGGTTTGGGTTAAAACAATAGGTTTAATGTGCTTTCTCATAAGGAAGATGGAATTGAAGCTGTTGACATAGTTGATGTTAACCAGTTAGATGAAAATGCTAGAGAAGTTGTTGTTGAAGATGTAGTTATTGAAGGTAAAAGCAAAGATTATGATGGAATTGATTAGGATGTAATATCTATGATTGATCTGGATTCTATTCTGGTGTTACCTCCAAATGGTAATGTTATTAGGGACAATGTGAATGAAAATTGCTGAAAGATCAACGAGGAAATGATAGGTATGCAAGGTAAAGTTGTAGTTGTATCTAAAGATAATCTCAACAATAATGCAGTAGTCTGTGGAGATATTTTAGTTTTTGTACTGGAAGAAAATGGTATGGCTGTAAGGAATTTTGCAAATGTAGAAACAAAATTCCTTTTAAATAATGAGGATACTCCAAAATTCAAGAAAGTTTGAGAAGGAGGAGGCCATAGTTCCGCCTATTGATGTAAACATTCAAGATTACATGGTTGCTGAAGAAAATCAAATGTATCTACTCAGGAAAAATATTTATTTGGGATTTCTCCTCCCAAGCATGATTGTTTACAGAATTCTAAATCTTTGAATTCTGTTAATAGTAATAAGAATTCAAGTTTGGTTAGTGTTAAGAAAAACACTAAACAACTCAAATTCTTTGGACCTATTGAGGAAGTTCCTAGAAAAAGAAAATTTGATTGTAATTTGAAAGGAGGTTCTGGGGATTCATTCGGTCCTTGATGGTTGAGCTATTGTTCAAGAAGGATTTCAGACTTCTTGCTATAAATAACGTCCTTAACATTTAGACTTGATTTATTTCTATTTTAGATGATGGGAAACTTTTGCCTATGGATTCAACGGATGACATTCGTTTATTTCAGAAAAGCCTATTTGAAGCTTTCTTAGGCGTTTCAATGATTTTTTATGATATATGTATTTACTTTCTAGTTAATTTGTGTAGTTTTTTTTTTTAGTTTTGTTTTTGTTATATATTTGTTTTATGAAATTAGAGTTATTATTTATGGGATCAGTACTAATTTTTATTTTTTAAATGGCTAGGAATTCTGGGATGCTAACCAACTTTTTAAGTTATTTTATATTTGGTATCTCCTCCACCCCAAGGGTTAGAATAAAAAGTAGTGGGTCTCATTTCAATTATGATAGTTTGTATTAGGGATTTCATTTCTTGCTTTTAATGCAATTTGCGTTCCTTCAAAAAAAAAAAAAAAAAAGATAGGATGTTAGAATCCACAGCACTTCCAGAAGATGAACCATTAGAACCACGTGGACTTTTGCTGGAACTAGCCATTTTTTAGATAAGGGCTAGAGAGAGTTTTGAAAGAAATATGAAAGTGAATGAAAACAATTTGAAAACCCTTCTATTTTAAAAAAATGAACAATCATACCATACAAAAATTTTATTGTACGTATGATTTTAAAATCATGCAGGATAAAATTATTTTCATACATACGAATATAAACAACCAAAAAAGAAATGGCTTTTTGTAAAATACCATTTTCAAGGCGTCCCTTTGTATAAGCTTTTTGACCGCATGATCGTACAGACAAACAAGTGTTTGTCCGGGATGATTAGAATACTAAAGATTATTTTAAAGGTGGTTAGGTTCGTACACCACAGAAATAGACATCTAGATCATATAGACAAAAAATGTTTTGTATGTACGATCATCAATAAATAACTGAAACTAACTAGTAAAATCATCCCAATGTATACAAATGAATATGTACAAATTATACAATATGATGAAATTATTATATATTATGAACCCTATTAAAAAATTTGTTTTGTATGCTCAACTCCAAAACTTACCATACATGCTAAGGAATTTGTACAGGATGAAAAAGATTCGTATAGTACGAATAACAAACTTAGAGAGAAATACATGAAAATCAGAAAAAACTTTTCATAATTAATTATTTCAATCAAGTGACATGCTTCCAGTCTAAAAACACACAAAATAAAAATGAAACAAAAAATGAAGACACACACAAATAAACAAAAAATAATAATAAATAAAAACAAATTTAAATAGGCATGAATAAAGAACATATCAAGTTTGTAGAATATTTAATTTAAGCATTAAGATCAATCACACCTTACCACATTCTTAAGGTGCTAAATGTGTCAAAGGTTTATGGTTTTATAAAAATACTAGCAAGTTTATTTTATGTAGAAACATGATTCAATTCAACCTCTCCTTTGGCTACATGATTTCTAATTAAGTGATGCCTTAGGTCTATATATTTAGTTCTAGAATGTTTGATATGATTATTTGAAATACAAAAGGCACTACTATTATCAAAAAAATTATAATTATATCTATTAAAAATCCTAAATCAATCAATTATTATTTAAACTAAAGTACTTGTTCCACACAACTACCTAAGCCAATGTATTAAGCTTTAGTAGTAGATAGTGCTACAAAATTATATATCCTACTAGACCAAGAAACTAAGTAATTTTTTATGAATTGGTAGGTTCTAGATGTACTCTGTTGATCAACACTACAACTTGCAAAATCTGAATCAGAATATCCAATAATTTTAAATGAAGAGCTATACTTAGGATACCAAATCCCTAAGTTTTGAGTTCCCAAAAGATATCTCAAAATACTTTTTTAATGTTGTCAAAATTGATTCTTTTGGATTAGATTTAAATCTAGCACACAAATAAATACTAAATATTATATATGGTATGCTAACAGTTAGATAAAGTATTGATCTAATTATTCCTCTAAATTTATTTTAATCAATAGATTTTATGTTTGTGTCCTTATCTATCTAAACTAAGGAACTTATTGGTGTAGTCACTGGTTAAGCATTATCCATTTCATATTTCTTGAGGATTTCCTTAACATACTTCGACAGACTAAGTAAAGTTCCTTTCTCATTTTTTCTTAATACTAAAGCTAAGAAAACAACTCAAATATTCCATTAAACTCATCTCAAATTCACTACTTAATATTTCTAAAAATTTATCACAAAGATTTTTATTTGTAGATCCAAATATGATATTATCAATATATATCTAAAAAATGAGTATGACATCACCTAATTTCTTCAAAAAGAGTGGTGTCCACACTTCCTTTCACAAAATATCTCTCTAATTGGAAAGTGCATAATCTCTCATACTAAGCCCTATATGCCAGTTTCAATCCATATAATAATTTTTTTAATTTAAACACATAAGTAGGGAATTTAGAATTTTCTTAAACTTGGAGGTTGCTCAATATAAACATCCCCTTGTATCACCCAATTCAAAAAGCCACTCTTAACATCCATCTCATATAATTTAAATATTTTAAAATAGGTAAAGGCTAATAAAATTTTAATTGCTACAAGTCTTTCTACAGGGGAAAAAGTCTCTTCAAAATCAATTCTTTCTATTTGATTATACCTCTTAGCTACCAATTTAGCCTTATTTCTAATTAGAACTCCATAATCGTTCATTTTATTTTTGAACATCCACTTAGTTCCAACAATACTTTGATCCATAGGCCATTCAGTTAATTCTCGAACATCATTTCTTATAAATTGATTCAATTCTTCTTGTATTTTCAAAATCCAAAATTCATCAAAAGGAGCTTGATTTATATTTGTGGGCTCAACCATTAATATAAAGAACGAATGGTTCACCTATTTGCTAAGTCTATGTCTAGTTCTAACACCCTCGCTTAGATCACCTAAAATACATTCCCTTGGATGATTTTTAAAAAATTTCCATTCTCTAAGAAAAGGGTATTTTTTTTACATTTTTTCAAAATTTATCTTTTCAACTCCTTGGGAATTATTTTCAATATGATCCTCTTCCAACCATGACTCATTCGAAATGCTAGATTAATTAAATACAATATGTGTGGTCTCTTCTATTTTCAAAGTCCTCTTTTTAAAAACATTATAAGATTTTCCAACACTAGAGTATCCAAGAAAAATTCCTTCATCACATTTTGGAACAAATTTCCCTAAAAGAGTTTTCCCATTACTATGAATGAACACCTTACATCTAAAAACATGTAAGTGTGATATATTTGGTGTTCTCCCCTTAAGAAGTTCATAAAGTATTTTATTTAATTTGGAACTTATGTTTACCCTATTTAGAACATAATAAGCTATATTGACCGCTTCAGCCCAAAAATATTTTGGAATTGAGTACTCTGCAAACATAACTCTAGTAGCTTCAATTAATGTTCTATTCTATATTTTGATTGCCCCATTCTATTGAAGTGTCTTAGGTAATAAAAATTGTAATAAATTATTTTCTCTTTACAAAACTCTTCAATTTTTTTTTTCAAATTTACATCAATGATCACTTTGAATTGATAAGATTTCACAACCTTAATTTTCTCTCAATCCAAGTCAAAAAATTTCTAAATTTCTCAAATGGTTCACTCTTATGAAATAAAAATTTAACCCATGTGATTCTAAAAAAATAATAAATATTTACAAATCCAAATACTTTACCTCCTAGATATATAATGCTAACCAATCCAAAAAGTTCCATATGAATAATCTCCAATGGTTTGCTAGTTCTAAGATCCTCAATGGAATGAAAGGAGGACTTCACCTATTTTAGTAGTTAACATGCATCTCAAAGATGGTCCTTAGTAAAGTCTAGCTTTAATATACCTCTAATAAGTTCTTTTTGGGTAATTTTTCTAAGGTTTTTTAAGCTAGTGTGACAAATTTTTCTATGCTATAACCATGATTCATCAAAAATTGTTAAAAAAAAAAACATTAGGATATTTAATAAATCAAATCAAGCAAGTATATATTGTTTACCCTTATTCCATTCAAAGCATCAATTCAATTTTGGCTTATTATATAGCTAGTGGGGAAAAAATTTATACTATAACTCTTATCACACCGCTAACTAATACTCAACAGATTATGCTTTAAGCTTTATACAAGTAAAACATTATTAAAGAAGAAATTGTTCAAGTTTCCAATCACACATGTGCCAACCACTTTCCTACTGGTATTATCTCCAGTGTAACCTTGCCTCCATTTCTGGCTTTCAACGATATGAATTATGTAGTGTCTCTAGTCATATGCTTTGATCATCCACTTTCTAGGTACCAAATGCTCTCATGCGACCTTGTATGAAAGTGTTTCTCTTCTTGATCTGACTGAACAAACTGGTCAGCTATTAAGCACAAATTTGTGACTTCTTCCTCTACTTTTATTTCTAAGAAATTTGAAGCTGAGTCTATATAAAAAGCTCTCTAAATTCCCTTCTTGCCCTTCCTCACATTTTTTTTCTCCACCACCTTCTCTTTGCTAGGATTTGCTTTAAAATTCGGGCAGTCAGATTTTATGTGTCCAGGCTTCCTGCATTCATAGCAAATAATATCATTATAAGCTGTAATATTTTTTTGGAATTTACCTTTATTCTACTGCTAGTATCTCCTTTGCTTCCTTTTTAGAAAACTCTTGAATTACCTTGTAATCAAGTCAATGTCATCTTTATTCTCAAGCTGGTCATTCTCCAAGTCATCCACTTTTCAAACTATGTTCTTCTCCTTTCGATTCTCACTTGTATCAATCTATCTTTGAGTCACTCCTTGCTCGTAAGTAATTAGTGATCCAAGAAGATTGTTAATAAAATAAATATTTAAATCTTTAGACTCTATAATAGCTATTTTGTATCATAGGTAGTAGGAAAATAATGAAGTATTTTATTAACTTTCTTAGCATTCATTAGTTTCCTACCTAAAGCATGCAATGAAGTAACTATTTGAGTTAAATGTGTGTACATATTCGAGATTGATTCATTTGGTTTCATACAGAATAGTTCATAATCATGTAGCAAAATATTCAATCTATATTATTTCACTTCATCAATCCCTTAATATGTGATAAAAAGTCTATCTCAAATTTCATTTCTACTTTTACATGTGGAAACCCACATGTAATCTGCATATTTAAGTACATAGAAAAAAATGTTCAAGCATTTGGCATTTAACTGAGCTAGGTCACATTCTTCTACGATACAGTCAACAAATGGTGTTTTAGTTTTAATGTCATCTATAAGTCTTGTTGGCTTAGTATATCCTTTCTTTACTAAAATCCACATGTAGTAGTCAACCGATTAAAGAAAAGTAAACATTCATATTTTCTAAAAAACAAAAGAGATGTTATCAAATGATGCGGGTCTAGTGATCAAATACCCTTCAAGAGTGTTATGGTTTTCAAAAGTAGACATAATTTATTTTAAAAAACAAATCTAAACTTTAAATTTTGAAATTAGCTCTAATACCACTTAAATAGTCCGTATAGGTTGTTAGACCAAACACAGTGTCCCAAGGCTAACCAAGAGGGGGGTGAATTGGTTAATTAAAATTTTTCTCTTGAATAAAAAACTATTTTAAAATTATTTTTCACAATTAAAGTTTTAATTAAAATAAAAACTTTTAACTACTTATATAAAAAATGTGTAGAAAAAAATAAAATTGAAGAAAAAGTAAAGAACACAGAAATTTATAGTGGTTTGGTCCAACAAGACCTACATTTACTCTCTAAGGACTCCCTCTTCAGGTATTGCACTATTACTAAAGTGACTCTCCTTTTGCTCCCATAGTAAGGAGGAGAAGCCTTTATAATTACCCTCTCTTTCATTAATCCCCAATGTGGCAAAGTACTATCATCCTTTCATACACTTCAAGTGTTGGTAGAGTACTATCTTCCTTGCATATTATCCAAGAGTTGGTAGAGAATCGACATCATTTCACAACCTCATGGTGTCGGCAGAGAACTAGCATCCTTTCATGCCCTATTAGTTTTGGCAGAGAAATGGATCTTCTTTAAAGATCTTCCCTCAAGAATCTACAAAGAAGTATGAAAGAGATTTGCTACAAACACAAAGAGATTCACTACAAACACAAAGAGATTCTCACCTTTGAGTAACCTTGACAACCCTTTGCACTCTCAATTTGCAAGAACATTCTTTCAAACACTCTCAAATAACTCTCACACTTTTGCTCTGAAGAATAATGAAGATGGATTCATCTAAAAAAGTTTCTAAGGATTTTATATAAGAAAGGCACGAAAAACTATCAAAAAATTAAAATTTTAATTTTGAATGTCCATGATCGTATAGTACAATTGATGATCATATGTACAAACAATTCAAAGTTTGCCATATGATCCTGTATGAATCATTTTCCTACATGCACATCATATAGTATGAACCATATATCATCTAGTATGATTAGTTCAACCTTTTTTGCAATTCATATGGATGAAAATATATGCATCAATTTTGTACTCTAGACTTCATCTGTATGAACTCAAGATCATCCCTATGAACAATTCAAAAAAATTACCTATTGATATAGAAAAACGTTTCACATCAATTTCATACTCTAGACAGCAATTCTACAAACTCAAGATTACCCCGGATGAATAGTTTAAAAAATTTACTTGTTTGTAAGGACAAAAATCTTTGCATCAATTTTGTACTCTAGACGTCGTCATTATGAATTTAACATTATCCCAGATGAACTGTTCAAAATATTTACTTGTTCGTATGGAAAAAAATATTTGCATCAATTTTGTACTTTAGACGCCATTTATATGAAGGCAACTTTGACAGTATAAACAGTACTTATAAAATTTTCCATCCATGATTTGATTAACTGTATGCTGGAGGAACTACTTGGACAAATCATCCTGTATGATCCAAAATCATATAGTATGATTAATTTAAAAAATTATAAATTTTAACACTCCCCTAATGTGTGTGTGCATAGTTACCTAATTACAATTACACTCTCTCAGACTCAACAAAAACATAAAAAGTATAGACTACAAATACATTAAACTCTAATCTAATTTGACTTTAAGTCTTCAATATTCTAGAGTATGATTTTCCTGAAATATTAGTACACACAAACAATAAAAGCAATATATCCAGTATATGTTAGGAGAAACAATAATCAAAGAATAATATTTGGAATCATAAAAAACACACATAATATGAAAATATAATTATGAAAAACTAAGTTGCAACAAATTTACTATATCATAATACCTTAAATTGATAGCCTTCTCTTAATCTTTTTTTGACGAAATACAAGCCTCAAAATTATAATAAAATAAATAACACATAAAAAATTTAAATAATAAAATAATATTGCCCAATTTGGAGTACTTTTGTTAATGTCTCAATTATTACATTTCTTCCTTCTGCCTCAATAATTTTTTTTTAATTTAAACCAATCTCATTTAAAGCACATTAATATTGTCCTTTTTTAAACCATAAAATTATAGAATTATTTTTTGACTTTTATCAAGACTGTTCTTAGCAGACCTCTTAAAGTGTTATTAACCAAAATAGCTTCGCTAAACTCTAAAATAAAATAATCCCATTCATATTCATAATAGATAAGAGAAATTCTTTATAAAAATGGTCATTTTCAAAAATTCTATTTTAATATTTGAATCCATTTTAGATCACCATTTCTACCTTTTGGGCTAGTATGATACTCTTTGTAATGTATTTTATTAGAAACAAATAGTTCATTTTCCTCACAAGAATATACTAGTATGAATACCAAGATTAGTCCATTTTTTTGCTAATTTGGGTTCATCAACGAGTGATTTATATTGGAATAAATGGTTTGATATAATTATGGCGGGTTAGTTTAGGATATAAACTTATGATAAAGAGTTGATTGAATAGTTTGGAAGGGTTTAAGGGGTAGTTCATGTGTGGGAAATAATATTAGGTCCTAGTACTCCCTAGTTTAGACTAATAATATATGGAATTATTTTGAATGATTTTAAGCTTTTGATTATTATTTTATTAGTCTTGGAGGTTTCTTATGAAGTGGAGCGAGACGTATTAATTGTTTAGGTCAAGTGCTAGGGTGGAGTAATGAATACAAAAAGGAAATAAAGATAAATACTCATTCTCACAAAAAAGGCACACGCTTAAGTCAACAAACACCGATCAAATGAATTACACTTGTCCACCAAAAAAAATTTACTTAAAAAAATAATAAAACATATTTAACCAAATTTATAAGCATAAAAAATACTCTTAGGAAATATTTATTTAAAGGGAAAAGAAAGCGCGTGTGTGTGTGTGGGTGGGGGGGGGGGGGGGTGGGTAGACATGGTTGGGGTAAGGAGAAAGTGGATATTAGTGGCCATTAATGAAGAGGTCTAAATATCTTTCTTCAATTTTACAAATATATAAAATTATAACTTTTTTACCTCATTTATGGTGTTGTCAGTATTCTCTTCCTTAGTCCACTCATTGCCCTTAGGCTTTCGTACTATAGTATAGAAATTATCACTAGTAATTCCTTTAAGAGGATGCCCAACGATATAGTGTTGGCTAGTCATGAATATCAAAACCCTAAAAATTCCCAAGGTTAATCCAATTGAAACCTTGTGATTCCCTATTTGAATCAGATTTAAATAATTTCTTATTAAAATTAAAACCATTGGGATCCATTCCTTTCTTTAGTAAACCACCTTTAATCAAGATTGAAAAAAATATCAAAAGGCTGCTATAGGATATATATCTTGGGTCCCATATGGTTAAACCTTTGACAAATGGTTAATTTTAAATCTAAATCACTCTAAAAATAGTTCTGAGTCATTTTAAGCCATATTTGACTCTTGGTCAACCCTATTGATTTGAGATATCCTAGATTTCCAAAATATACTTAAGTTTACCCCAGTGAAGCAAACCTAACCTAATGACCATGCCTTTATATAGTAAAACTCGAAACATTTTTTGTCATGAAAGTTCATCAGGGATGTTTAAGCCCTTATGAACTAGCCCGAGGATAACCAAGAGGGGGGGGGGGGGGGGGGGGGGGGGGGGGGGGGGGTGTGAATTGGTTTTTTAAAACATTCCTCAATCAAAACACGATTGTAAACCAAACCAAAATTTACCACAAGAAAATCAAAGTGCAAAAATTAAATGCAAAAAAAAGTACCAAGAACAAGCACAATGAAATCTATTATGATTTGGTCAACTTGACCTACGTCCACTCATCGGAGCCACTCCTTTGGGTATTGCACTAAACTCAATGACTCTCCTTTTTCTCCCATAGCAAGGTGGAGAAGCCTGTACAAACCTTCCTTCCACCAACACTAGTGAGGTAGAGAACTCAACTCCTTTTGCTTCCTACTAATGCAGGCATAGAACCCATCTCCTTTTGCTTCCACCTGAAGCAGGAAGAGAACCTGATCAATCATTAAAGTAGACCTCTTTAGAATAACCAGGGAATACGGGATGATAACCGAAGAAGATGACTCAGATATTTGCTTGGAGCAACCTTTGTGAAACCCTCATAAACTCCCACTCACAACATCCTCTTTCTCTCACCCAACCTCTCCCTCTCTTTTGGGCTCTCTCAGGTCAAGATAGCAGTGAAATAGGCACTCTTGGGTAAATAAGAGGTCTTATATAGAATAGCTTCAAATTTTCTCTTAATTGCAACAAACCAACATTATCGTCCAAGATGATCGACAGATCATTCTATACGATTAGTTCAAATTATTGAGTATCATCCAAAAAATGACTTTGAATGTATGTCTAGATGATAGAAAACTAAACTATTCGTTCAGGATGATTTAATGATCAGCCCAAAAGATTAGTTCAAAACATTAAATATTATTTAGAAGATTGCCCTGATTACATGTCTGGATGATAGAAAAAATAACTGATCGTCCAGGATGATGTTGGGATCATCCCAGATAATTAGTGCAAAATAATACATATCGTCTAGAACATCAATCTAGTCGTTAGGAAGAAACTATGATTTGTCTAACTGATTATATTGGATGATCCTATAATCATCAAGAATGATATGACTGAGCAATCAAATCTTAATTGATTTCCTTAATCACTAAACTAGTTTAGGTATAATTGTAAAGCACATCCAGGACATTGTCCAAGAATATGTCAAAAATTAAAATATGCCTAAATAGTTCTGACAGCTGATTCTTTCTGATTTGAGCCTATCATCCCTAATGATGATAATATCATCCAAGATGATTTGCTAAATTATGGCTGCCTTAACAAAGATACCCTAATTAGGGTTTTTGTTTTTAACTAATTATCCAAGATGATCTAGGATCATCTCAAATGATGTGATCAAAATTAGTAAACTCTAAAAATAGATAGAATGTTTCCCTAAGTGTGTGTGTAAGTTTACTTAGCATTATGACCCACTTTGTTACAATTGCTCAAGAAAAGGTAAAAAATACTTAACTATAGTTTACAGTCTCACTCAATCCTAATCTATCTTATCTTGAGTTGGCTTGCTTTTCAATTAACCTCATGGACCTAAAACTTTTGTAGGCAAGGTTCTCGTAGAAAAATAGAAGTATAAAAAATGTTTGCTATCATAAAAATTATAATTCCTGAAACTAGATTTGTAACAATCTCCCCCTTTCTGATGATGGAAAACAAAAGCATGTTAAGCAGTTTAACAACGAAGTTTAAATTTTATTAAAAACAAACTGTTGGTATAAATAAATACTAAATAGAAAATAGTACTATGAAACATAAAATACAACCACTCCTTTTTGACATCACGAAAAAGATGAGGGAACTATAGAAGAAAAATTAGAATAGAAACTATCACAAAGAAATAAGCCACAACATAGAAAAATATCAGTAAAAAAATCATAAAAATGATAAAATGAATGAAAAATAAAGTTTTTTTTTAATCAACGTATGAATATGATAAATTCTCCAGGTGATTGAATTAAAAACTTTATAAGAATTAAGGAGTTAACATCGTTGAAATCCAAAAAATGATAAAACAACCAATCCTGTTAGCCCTAACTCAGACTTTTCATAGGGTAAACCAATATTTGAAAATAAAAATCTAACTCATAAATATCAATTTGATAAGAAAAAGAGATCCATTCAAAATTTAGTTCCAAAAAAATATCTTATAGAATAATATATCAAAGTAATTAGTCACAATCATGAATTTCAAATACAAGCCATGGAAAATATTACGTGACACATGAATTCTTCTAAGATTTAAAGGTTTGAAAGTGAAGGAAGATTGGTTTTTGTGGGCTAATTTTATGTCTCTTGTCAATTGATTTTTATACACTTTGTGTATCTTTCAATTTTTTTGGCGATCGTTATGCATCTTTTTAATTTTTATTCTTTTTGGGCCCATTTTATGCCCTTGTCTTTTTTTTTTCTTTTTGAAATCTTGATCCCTTTCAAAACATTAAATATTCTCAGGTGTGAGAATACCTTCAAGATATTAAAGAAGAAAAACTCACTATCTAATATAAGGAAGAGTAAAGCACAAAGTAGAATCAAATTCATATGATAAATGCAATGACAAGATTATGAAAGCTTAAAAGTGATTTAATGTCTTTGAACATTATTCATTTAAGATGGATTACTATATCAGGACAAAAAAAAAAATCTCAATCGCAAAGTCCAGTTGTTAATTTGAGATAGACTTTTGTTTAGAAAAGAAAACTATACCACTAAAAGAAGTTATAGGAAGGGAAATAATCAATAATGTTTTTTCCTTTAACTAATTTAGGGATGTCAAACATTGACTATAAATTTTCAAAAATAAAATAAGGCACAAAATACATTTTAGTAGTGATAAAAAAGAAGTAAATTAAAACTATAGAAATGAAAACACGAAAATAATAAAAAAGTAAACAAATAAAACTAAAGTCAAGAGGAAGAAAAGAAAATAACAAAAAATAGATTGAAAAATAAAGTTCAAAATTTAGAAATCATCAAGGTAATTCATTTATGTCAATCGCACCCAATCTGATCCTTAAGATGCTAAATGTGTCGAAGGCCAGTGGTTTAGTAAAGATGTCAGCTTGTTGATTCTCAATTGTCACATGGTGTAACTCAATATCTCCTTTAGTCACATGGTCTCTAATGAAGTGATGTCTTATGTCAATGTGTTTGGCCCTTGAATGTTGGATAGGATTCTTAGAGATACAGATGACACTAGTGTTCTCATAAAGGATTGAAATTTTACCTACAAGTAATCCTAAATCTAGAATTTATTGCTTCAATTAAAGAACTTGGGCCACACAACTCCCTAAGGTAATGTACTCAGCTTCAACAGTGGAAAGTGCAATAGAGTTTTGTTTTCTACTAGACTAGGAGACTAAAGACTGTCCTATGAATTGGAAAGTTACAGAAGTGCTCTTTTTATCCAACATATATCCTATAAAATCAGAATGAGAATATCCAATAATCTAAAAAAAAGTGTTGTGCCTAGGATAACGGATTCCTAAGTTTTGGGTCCCTAAGAGATATTTAAGAATTCTCTTAACTGCAGTTAGGTGAGATTCTTTAGGATAAGCTGAAATCTAGCATATAGACAAACACTAAACACAATGTTAGGTTGGCTAGCAGTCAGATGAAGTAAAGATCCAATCATTCCTTAGTACTTCTTTTGATCAAAATATTTTCCATTTGGGTCCTTGTCCAACTGAACACTGGAGGTTATGAGAGTATTTATTGGCTTTGCTTTTTCCATTTCATTTTTCTTCAAGATGTTTGTTATGTACTTTGATTGATTTAGAAAGGTTCCATCATCCAATTCTCTTATGCTAAACCCCCAAAAGTAGGATAACTCTCTCATCATACTCATCTCAAACTCCTTACTCATTATTTTAGAAAAATCATCACATAGTTTTCTATCAAAAGATCCAAAAAGTATATCATCAACATAGATATGAATAATGAGCAACTCATCTCTTACTTTTGTCAAAAAAATGGTGGTGTCTATGCTCCCCTTAACAAACTCCCTCTCTAGTAAGAATATGATAAGCCTCTCATACCAAGATCTGGGTGCCTGTTTTAATTAATATAAGGCCTTTTTTAATTTGTAAAAATTATTTGGAAATTAGGAACTCTCAAAACTTGGGGGATTATTCTACAAAAATATCCTTTTTTATTACTCCATTGAAAAAGGCACTCTTGATGTCTATTTAGATAAGGTTAAATCCCTTAGGTTAGAAGCACTCTAATAGCTTACAATCTAGCTACAAGGGCAAGGGTCTCATCAATATTAATCCCTTTTATCTGGTTGTACCCATTAGCCACCAATCTTACTTTATTCCTAACCACCACACTAGAATAGTTCATCTTATTATTAACAAATTAATTTAATTCCAACTACACCTTGTCCCTTTGGTCATTCTACAAGCTCCCAAACATCATTCCTAAAAATTAATTTAATTCCTCTTGCATGGAAAAGATCCAAAACTCATAAGACAGGGCTTAATTGATGTTGGTGGGTTTATTCATTGAGATAAAGGTAGTGGTTCACTTCCTTCATAATTCTATGCATAGTTCTAACACCTTTATAAGGGTCTCCTAAGATTAGTTCTTTAGGATGACTTGAAGATTATCTCCAATCTCTAGGCAAAGTATTTGTAGGTTCTACCCTTTCTTCTGTTACGGATCTATGATTTATGATTTTGATGATAACAAACATTCATTATTTCTCTACGATTACCTTATGCGCGAATGTTTCAGGTCCACACGATTAGACTGCAATTTGGAACCAGCTCAAGATTGGGTAGACTAGGTCTGTGTCAGTTTGTAATCTTTTTCGTTTCTTGAGTGTGTTGTATTTGGTGTGGCATCTAATGATTTATAACTTGGAAGATTTTCTGTTGTGCCCTAAAAGATTTTTATTTTTGGAAAAATCGTCCGGGATGATCTGACAAAAGTAGAAACCCTAATTAGGGCATCCTCATTAAAGTAGTCATCTTTATGCAAAACACATCGTCCTGAACGATTTTGTATCGGCCAGGACGATCGGCTCAATTCAGCAAGAATCTGGCGCCAGATCTACTTAGGAAAATTTTATTTTTGGACATCATCCTAGTGGATCGTCTTGGACTATACAATATCGTCCCGGACGATCCAGAGCAATTTTTCCAAAAATTTCTCAGGCAGTTTTGGAAAGCAATTAATGGGGATTTCGTCCGGGCCGATCGCAATATCGTCCGGGACGATTAGACAAAAATTTTCCTCATATTTGAACAAATCGGCCAAGACGATATGCCTATCATCCTGGACGATAATGTCGGCAACTTGCATTAATGAGCTAATTTTGAGAACTTCTATTTAAGCTATGGCATGGCAACTTTTGTAAGAGTCTTTGGCAGCCATTGTAGCTTCGCTCTTATGGGGGAAACTTGAAGAGAGAGTTTGAAAGGGAGAGAAGAAAGGGTGGAGTTTGAGAGGGAGAAGAGCCTGTGAGGGGGGAACTCAAGGGAGTGTGGAGGGGATTCCACACGGTTGCTCCGGTGAGCTCGCACCTTAGTACCATCGGATTCAAGGCTTGTCTCAAGGTAAGTTCACCAAAGAAGAAGATCTCTTTGGTGTCAAAGGACCCGGCGACTCCGCCGCACCGGGGGAGATGGAAGTGATTTTATAAGGGCTTCTCCGCCAAGCTGTGGGGGCTAAAGAAGAGACACTTAATTATTGCAATACTTGGAGGGTGCCTCCAAGGAGTGGACGTAGGTCAAGTTGACCAAACCATTATAAATCCTGTGTGTTCTTTTCTTATTATCGCTCCCGCATTTATTTTTCTTCCGCACTTTATTTGTGGTAATTTTGGTTGGAGTTTTATCTTGGGTTTTAAAGTTTTCCAATTCACCTCTCTCTTGGTTAACTTGGGCCAGTTCTATAGGGCTTAACATCCATAAAAACTTTCAAGTGGTATCAGAGCTTCTTTCAAAAAAAAAAAAAAAGTTTTTAAAAGCTTTTGAATTTTCAATCTATGGCTAATCGTAATGTTACGAAAGGTTTTTCAATCACCAGACCTCCTTTGTTTGAAAATATGACATTTGATTTTTAGAAAACTCGCATGTCTATTTTCTTGCAATCGATTAATTTTCGTTTGTGGCATATGATTTTAACATGTTATTCATCACCATCACGTATTGTTAATGGAGTTAAAATTGATATTCCTTTTAATCAATGGAATAGGGAAGAACAAGTAAATGCTCAATTGAATGCAAAATCTTTAAACTGCTTTTTCTATGCTTTAAATTCTGATGATTTCATATTAGTATCCACGTGCACTACCGGTAAGAAAGTTTGGGATAAATTGCACACCATATACGAAGGCACTAGGGAAATCAAGCAATCCAAGTTGAATTTGTTAATGCATAATTTTGAATTATTTTCCATGAAACCTTTTGAAACGATCTTAGACATGTATACCAGATTCATTCAAATTGTAAACTCATTGCATGCTTTAGGAAAAGATTTTTCAAATTTTGAAAAATTTAACAAAATTCTCTGTTGTCTACTGGATAAGTTTGATGCTAAAGTACTTGCTATTTGTGAATTAAAAAATTTGAATGAGTATTCTATTGATAATTTGATTGGCTCACTCATTGCCTACGAGCAAGGTTTGGGTCAAAGACTTTTGGTTGTAGGTGAAACTATTGTTCTAAAAGCTGAAGATACAGAAAGAGATAGCCTAGTTGGTGACGAAGGCAATGACGTGTCAAGCAAATCACAAAGCTCACCAAAGAATAAGCAAAAGTGGAAAAAAGGTAAAAATTGTAAGGATGTTCATATTCCTTCTAACGTTATTTGCTTTCGATGTAGGAAACCTGGACATATGAAAAATCAGTGCCCTAATTTAAAAATTCTTCCTACGAAAGAAAAGGGCAAGGCGAAACAAACTTTGAACTGGGGAAATAATGAAAGGCAAAAAATCTCGTGGGCAGATCTGGTCTCTGAAACATCAGACCAGGAAAGAGATAACAGTTAAATGCCTTATTTGTGTCTTTATTTTTTTTTTCATTTTTTTTTATTTTTGTGTGTTTTTGTTTTCGTTAAATTTTTTTCTAATCAACACACACATTCACTTTTCTAAAAATGAAAAATCTACTTTTTATTTTTTTCTTGAAATATTTGGTAAGTTGTGATTGACTTCTTTAAAATAGTCAGAGGAAAGGAACTCATGATTTTGTTTCTCTTTCTCTCTTCTTAAAAGAGGTTATTTTACTTTTGATTCAAAATCTTCATCATATTTTAAATTGGATTTTGAAACTATTTTTTTCTCCCTACTTTTTTTCTATCGCATAGGAATCTTTTGCATGATTGTTGAATCCACCTTAAAATTTTCTTAATCAAGTTATTCGTGTTGTCAATAATTTGGGAATACTTTAGTTTTGAAAATATAAGAAAGAAAGCATTTTTTTTAAAAAAAAAAAAGTGGCCAATGATGCCAAACCAAAAGATGAGCAATGACGCCAAATTAAAAAAAAAATTTACACAAAGTGTATTAAAATCAAAAGATGCTCAAAGAGCCATTCAAGTGATAAAGAGCATAAAATGAGCCCACAAAAAAAATATATGCTTATTTTTTTCTTATACTACTAAAAACTTAAGAAAATCCTTGATATGTTCGAAACTTGTACTTGAAAACTTTTGTTTCTGATTCAGCAATTCGTGCATTGATCTTCTATTAGATATGTTTTATGAAAGGAGTTTTGAAAAATTAATGTTTCTTTTTCCCATCTACTCCTTTATTTGGATTTTGGATTAAAAAGTTTTTGAGCCTTTAAAAGAACTTGAGTTGGGATTATCAAACTCTGAATTTCTAACCTTTTCTGGGCTATGTGTTATCAATCCAATTTTACTAAGTTTTTGATTAAAACCAAGAGGTAACTTTCTCATTTTAAGAATATTTGTTTTTCACTAGATCAATGAATGTTTTTGTCTTTTCGTCGTTTTGTTTTTGTTTGTGCCTCCTCTCTCTTTGATAATGTCAAAGGGGGAGAACGAAATGTTGAATTTGTATCATTTTTTCAAAAAATTTAAAACAACAAAAATATTTTTATCTCCCCTATTTTTTAAAAAGGGTTTATTCTAATGAGGAGGAGATTAGGAGATATAATTTTTTTTTTAAATTCAAATTAAATTGTTTGCCATCATCAAAAAGGTGGAGATTGTTTCAGATCTATGGTTTATGATTTTGATGATAGCAAACATTCTTTATTTCTCTACGATTGTCTTATGTGCTAATGTTTCAGGTCCACACGATCAGACTGCAATTTGGAACCAGCTCAAAATTGGGTAGACTAGGTCTGTGTCAGTTTGTAATCTTTTTCTTTTCTTGAGTCTGTTGTATTTGGTGTGGCATCTAATGATTTATAACTTGGAAGATTTTCTGTTGTGCCCTAAAAGATTTTTATTTTTGGTAACATGGTCCGGGACGATATTTATATCTTCCGGGACGATATTTATATCGTCCTGGACGATCTGACAAAAGTAGAAACCCTAATTAGGGCATCCTCAATAAAGAAGTCGTCTTTATGCAAATCACATCATCCTGGACGATTTTGTATCGGCCAGGACGATCGGCTCAATTCAGCAACAATCTGCCGCCAGATCTACTTAGGAAAATCTTATTTTTGGACATCGTCCCGGTAGATCGTCCTGGACTATAAAATATCATCACGGAAGATCCAGGGCAATTTTTCAAAAATTTCTCAGGCAGTTTTGGAAAGCAATTAATGGGGATTTAGTCCGGGCCGATTGCAAGATCATCCGGGACGATTAGACATAGTCCAGCTTCATTTTATGGAAATATTCAAGATGTTTTTCCTCATATTTGAACTAATCGGCCAGGACGATATGGACGATAATGTCAGCAACTTGCATTAATGAGCTTATTTTGAGAGCTTCTATTTAATCTATGGCATGGCAACTTTTGTAAGAGTCTTTGACAGCCATTGTAGCTTCGTTCTTATGGGGGAAACATGAAGAGAGAGATTGAAAGGGAGAGAGGAAAGGGTGGAGTTTGAGAGGGAGAAGACCCTGTGAGGGGGGAACTCAAGGGAGTGTGGAGGGGATTCCACATGGTTGCTCCGACGAACTCGCACCTTAGTACCATCGGATTCAAGGCTTGGCTCGAGGTAAGTTCACCAAAGAAGAAGATCTCTTTGGTCTCAAAGGACCCGGCGACTCCGCCGCACCGTGGGAGGTGGAAGTGATTTTGTAAGGGCTTCTCCGCCTAGCTGTGCGGGTTAATGGAGAGACACTTAATTAGTGCAATACTTGGAGGGTGCCTCCAATGAGTGGACGTAGGTCAAGTTGACCGAACCACTATAAATCCGGTGTGTTCTTTTCTTATTATCGCTTCCGCATTTATTTTTCTTCAGCACTTTGTTTGTGGTGATTTTGGTTGGAGTTTTATCTTGGGTTTTAAATTTTTCCAATTCACCTCTCTCTTCATTAACTTGGGCCAGTTCTATATGGCTTAACATCCCTAATGAACTTTCATCTTCTAAATTTGCTTTTTTTACTCAGGTAATCTCACATACTCCTTCAACATTTTGGGGCTCTACCCTCTTCTCTAAATTTTCAACTCCTTCGAAAATCTATCCAACTTCATCTTCATCATCAACTATAGATTTCTTAGGATGAGATTCATCAAACACTACATGAGTAATCTCCTCAATCATCAATGTCCTTTTATTAAACACCCTAAATGATTTCCCAACACTTGAATATCCTAAGAACACTCCTTCATCTGATTATGCGTCAAATTTTCTTTAGTGTGACTTTCCTTTATTAAAAATAAAAATATTACATCCAAAGCCATGGAGGTGGTAAAGGTTGGGTGTTGTACCCTTAAGAATCTCATATGATGTCTTATCTAGTTTGGCTCTAACTTTCACCCTATTCAACACATAATAAGCTGTGTTTATCACCTCAGCCCAAAAGTATTTTAGAAGTGAATATTCAGCAAGCATGGCTCTAGTGGCCTCAACTAAGATCTTGTTCTTTCGTTCAGCTACCCCATTCTTTTGAGGGGTCATAGGGGCTAAGAAGTTGTGGCTAATCCCTTTATCCTCACCAAAGTCTCCAAATATCTCATTTTTAAACTCTACCACATGGTCACTATGGATGGTCACAATCTCATAACCAAGCTTTTCTGAATCCAATTGGAAAAGGATCTAAACTCATCAAAAGACTCACTCTTATGGACAAAAATTTAATCCAAGTGAACCTCGAGTATTCATTGACAATCACAATCCATATATTTTCCCTCCTAAGCTAGCTGTGATAATGGGTCCAAATAAATCTTTGTGGAGGAATTCAAAAGGTTTAGAGGTGCTAATATCTTTAATAGAGTGGAAAGAGGATTAGACTTACTTCCCTAGTTAGTAGGCATCACACATATGGTCTTTTGTGAACTTAAGCTTGGGGACACCTCTAACTGGGTCTTTTTGGGTCACTTTCCTAAGCATTTTCATACTGGCATGACATAACCTTTTGTGCCACAACCACGACTCATTAGTGATAATTTTTTAGCAAAAGGAAGCAGCGCATTCAATATTATTTAAATCAAGCATGTAAGCATTGTTGTTATGCTTTCCCTACAAAATAGTGTTGTAATTCAAACTAATATTGCATGTATTTGTCAAAAAAATTATTATAAAGCTCTTATCGTATAGCAAACTGATGCTTAGCAAGTTATGTTTCAGTCCATCTATAAGAAAAATATTTTCAATCAAAAGGTTCTTAGAGTTTTCAATTATATCTATGCCGACCACTCTCCTGGTGGTGTTATCTCCAAGAGTGACCTTACCTCCAGTGAAATGAATTGGTTGACATCTCCAGTCATATGTCATAAGCATCTGCTGTCTAGGTACCATATGCTCTCACGAGCCCTTTTGTGAGAGCAAGCCTACAAAATAATCAAATATCAGATTTAGGAACCCAAACAAGTTTGGGTCCCTTCTTATGGAAAGAAGAATGAAGTGCATGTGAGTTATGCTTTGAAACATGTAATTTGGGTCTCAACTCTTAATGTGTACTATAGTGAAAAATGCAAGTTTGTGAAACGTGTCTTAACATACCACATAAAAAACATCTTACATTAGGAAAAGGGTTTACTAGTCTACTCGGGTGGTGATGCTTCTTCTTAAAGTTATGTGATGCATGCAATGATGGTTTATCATTTTTAAATGCTTTGAGTTTTTCTAATTCCTTAAACTCTTTTTCTAACTCAATACATGACAACTTCAAGAAATCATATGCATCAGATAATTCATTATACTTTTTATTTAATTTATCAAACTTATCTAGTAATGATATGTGATTGATATCAATTATAGAGTGTTTATTAATTAAAATATCATGCACTTTTTGCAAATTTTAAAACTCTAATTTCAAACTAGCATGTGATTTCTTAAGTTTCATATAAGATACATGAATTTGTTAAGAAACTTCAAGTAATTGAATATAGGTTAGTTCACATACCTCTTCTTGGTCAGACTGACCAAGATTATCATCCGCCATCAAGAATAAGTTTGTACTCTCCTCTTTAGCTTCAATCTCATAGGAGCTAGATGTTGAATCCACACATAACACCTTTTAAAACTCCATCTTATCCTTGTCCTTTCTGAACTTGGGTTTCGTCTCACCCTTCTCCTTGCTTGGGCGAGACATAAGTGTAGGAGAATCAACTCGTATATATCCTGGCTTCTTGAATTAAAAAAAAACCATACCAGAAGAACTTTTAAAAATTTGTATTACCCTTTACTTTATCCACTTCTGATGGTGCTTTTGCTTCTTCTTTAGAAAGCTTTTGAATTGCCTAGTGATTAAGGCAATAAGATTGCTTTCAGACCCAGAAAAATTAGTGTCTGTGTCCTTGGCCTTTAGCGCAACATTTTTCTCCTTCTTTTTCTCACATGCATGAAGTTGTCTTTGGTTCACCCCTTGCTTATAAGCAATGAGTGATTCAAGTAAGTTATCAATAGAATAAGTATGCAAATCCTTAGATTCAATTATAGTAGTAATCTTGACATCAAAGGAAAAAGACAAGCATCTCAAAATTTTATTCACTTTTTCATAGTTAGTGAGTTCTTTTTCTAAGGAATGTAGCAGTTGATGATTTGAGTAAGCCTAGTATACAGGTTAGATATTGTTTAATTAAGTTTCATATAAAAAAGTTTGTAGTCATGCAATAAAATATTCAATCTAGATTGCTTAACTTCATTTGTTCCTTCACAAGTAATACCTAATTTATCTCATATTTCGTTATCGGTAGCACAAGTTGAAACATACATGTAATCTTCAGATTTCAAAGCATAGAAAAAATAATTCAAACATCTTTCATTAAGTTATGCTAAATCCCTATCATCAAAAGTTCATTCAGTAAAAGGAAGTACAATTTTTATGTTATTAATTTTAAGTAACGGAGGTGAATATCCTTCTTTATCAAGCAACCACATACGATAGTCAATCGATTATAAAAATCTAGACATGCAAGCTTTCTAAAAAATAAAAGGTATGGTATCAAATAAAGGTGGTCGTGTAATAGAATACACTTCCATAGTATTACGATTACTGAAGTTAGTCATGGATAAAAATTCAAAAGTTTTCAAAAACTAGATTTATGAATCCCGCTCTGACTGATACCACTTGAAAGTTTGTTAGGGTTATTAAGCTCGTATGAACTAGCCTGAGGCTAACCAAGAGAGAGGTGAATTGTTATTTTAAAGAATTCCTGAATAAAAATAGGATTATAAACCAAACCAAAATTCACCAAAAGAAAATTAAAGTGCAAAAATTAAATGAGGAAAACTAGTACAAATGATTACAAAGAAATTTATAGTGGTTTAGTCAACTTGAACTACATCTACTCCCTGAAGCCTATATAAATCTCCTTTCCACCAACACCGGTGAGGCAGAGAACCCAACTCCTTTTGCTTCCTCTTGAAGCAGGAAGAGAACCCAACTCCTTTTGCTTCTTCCTAAATCAGACAGCGAACTTGATCAATCATTGAAGTAGACCTCTCCAGAACCACTAAGGAATAAGGGTTGATGACTAGAGAAGATGATTTGAATCCTTTCTTGGAGCAACCTTTGTGAAACCCTCACAAACTCCCACTCACAAGATCCTCTCTCTCTCTCTCCCAACCACTCCCTCTCCTCTTTGCTCTCTCAGGTCAATATAGTAGCAAAAGATGCACTCTTGGGTAAACAAGCGATCTTATATAGAAGAACTTCAAATTTGCACTTAATTGCAACAAATCAACATTATCATCCAAGATAATTAACGGATCATCCAATATGATTAGTTCAAATTATTGAGTATCATCCATAATATCATCTTGAATGCATGTCTAGATGATGGAAAAATAAACTTATCGCTCAGGATGATTTAATGATCAGCCCAAATGATTAGTTCAAAATGTTAAATATTGTCCAGAACATTACCCTGTTTACTTGTCTGGATAATGGAAAAAAAAACTGATCGTCCAGGATAAAGTTGGGATCATCTCGAATGATTAGTGCAAAATAATACATATCATCTAGAACATCATTCTGATCATCTAGGAAGAAACTAAGGTTTGTTTAACTGATCATCCTGGACGATCTTCTGATCGTCCAAGATGATATGATTAAGAAATCAAGCCTTAATTGCCTTTACTAATCACCAAACTATTTTAGGCATAATTACATAGCATCATCCAAGACATCGTCTAGGATGATGTCAAAAAATAAAATATGCCTAAATAGATCTGGCGGCTGATTCTTTCTGATTTGAGCTTATCATCTCAAATAATGATAATATTATAAAGGACGATTTGCTTAATAATGGCTGCCTTAACCATGATGTCCTAATTAAGGTTTCTAATTTTAACTGATTGTCTATGATGATTTGGGATCATCCTGGATGATGTCATCAAAAATAGAAAACTCTAAAACAGATAGAATTTTACCATAAGTGTGTGTATGCAAGGTTACTTAGCATCATGACCCACTTTATTACAATTAACTCCATAAAAGGTAAAAATTATTTAACAACATTTTATAGTCTAACTCAATCCTAATATACCAAATCTTGAGCTGGCTTCATTTGCAATTGATCTTGTGATCCTGAAACATTAGTAGACAAGGCTGTCATATAAAAATAGAAGTATCAGAAATATTTGCTATCATCAAAATTATAATTCCTTAATCCAGATTTATAGCAGGTCATTCAAAATCAATGATCGCCTTTAGTCAACCTCTTTGTTTGAGGTCAACATTAGTTGACCAAAATGCCCTTAGGTAATCTACCTATTTTTAAACCTTATGGGAAAAACATAATGATTTCAAACTTTTACCCATATGTCCCCAAGACCTTGGTTATGTTTAAATAGCCATTCTAACCTCTTTGGATAATCCAAATAAGCCTAATGGGTTAAACGTACTTGACCAAAAACTCAAAATCTAATTTTAAATCAATCTTCTTATAAAATACATAAGTTAAATTAAATTTGATAAATTCATTTAAAATTAAACATAATTTTTAGCTAAATCCATAAATTAAACAAATTTTACTCAATTTAACATAAAGAAACATTTTTAGCTATTCTTTAATTCAAACATTTTTAACTTAACTTTTAGCTAAATCCATAAATTTAATTTTTGAGTGAAAATAAACAATATTGCACAAAACTGAGTTAATTGAGTCAAATTGAATTTATTTGAGTTGAATCAACCCAAATTATGTCATATTTATTTAAATCATGTTAAATTAAAATAAATGGACTTAATTTGAGCTAAATTAAATATAATTGAATAAAATTTAATGAATTGCATCAAAGTAAAATAAATTGGATTCAAGAAATTAAGCAGAGGGATTTAATCAAGTCATAGTAACACAAATAAATTTAACTATTCTTTGATTATCCCAAAAAAAATAAAAATAATCTAAATTAAATAGCCATATCCTATATCAACTCATAAACACCATTCAAAATAATTTAATGGCAACACCTTTCACTTATTCTCCACTATTTCCAACGCAAAAACTTATAAGCTTATCAAGGGTGTGGAGGAATGCATCTTAATCAATGGATTGGAACTTTTTAATGGCATGTTGGACAATGTATGCAAACTACTTATCCATATATAGATTATGAAAGAAAAAAAAATCTTAAATAAGGAAGGTGTGCTTTGAAAAAAATCAAATTGTCATCTAGCCCATCTCATATCTTCATTGTATCTAAAGTCCTGCTAGTCCAAACAAGTATGAACATGATCAAATTATTGATTTATATGAGATTAGAGGTTATCAAATATTTGGATCAAATCTTGGTAGAATTGATGCTTAGGTCCAAGAACAGGAGCATGTGCAAGTGCTGGAGCAAGTGCCTCTTCTTCACCAATTTCATCTGCCTCATCCCCTTGATCCCGATGGAAAAGAATGCAAAATGAAGCATCAATGAAATAGATAGGGAGATTATTTGGGGGATTGGGATGAATAAGATTATATTTCTTCTTAAGAATGTAGGAAATCAAGTATCCAAAGACAACATTCTCCTTCCATGTAGTAGCATGAAGTTATATTATTTATGTAGTCCAGAATCAACTGGGCTTCATTAATTAAAGTGTTTGATATTATGAAGTATGTAATGGTAGAAAGAAAAGGACTTATATTGATTCGATCACCAGATTTAGGAGTAATGGAGACTCTTAAGCCATGTTAGATAACTATAGCATTTTGATTCAAAGTATGAATAAGGTGCAAATGCTGGATTGAAGGTATTCCCCTAAGAGTTTTATTTACAATAGACAAATCAAAATTACTTCTTGAAATTATAGAATGTGACCTTACTCCTTCTATTCTAAAATATAGAAATGTGCCCAAATCCTCCTTAGTAATTTTTATTCTTTGGTGGAAGACATAAAAGGACATTATCGTGTGAGTCTCTCTCATTCTAAAATTGGTAACAAAATAATAAAAGGTGTCAAAGTGAAAGAATAGATTGTTGAAAATTCAGGTCTATGAACTATGTTTTGATGATTGACAAACACTCTTACTAGAATTGGACTGTCTTTTACTACTAACTTTTCAGGAATCAAAGATTGGACGGAAAAATGGAGCCAGCTCATGATGGGGCAGATTAGGGTTGAGTCAATCTGTAATTTTATTTTTCCCCTCTTGAGTCAATTAAAATCTTTGGTGTAACTGATGCAAAGTAACCCCACACACTTGAGAGACTTAGAATTTCTATTTTTACTCAAATTGGTAAGGACGATATTTACATCGGCCTGTATGATCGGGCTTAAAACAGAAAATCTAATCAGAGGTTCTTAATTTAGGCAACCATAATTAGCAAATCGGCCTGGATGATACGTGTATCGCCCAGGATGATAGGCTCAAAATAGAAAGAAATTGCCGCCATAAACAATTTAGGTATTCTGTACTTTTGGTAATCGGCTGGGACGATCTCGTATTAGCCTGGACGATATTCACAATTATGCCTTAATTGATCATACAATCAAGGAGTTAATTAAGGATGATTGATAGGATTATATCGTCTGGATGATAGCAAGATCGGTCGGGATGATCTATTCGAAAATCCTTAGTTGCTCCTGGATGATAAATATTAGCCAGAACAAATTCAAGGCGATGTGCTGGACGATCTGGATCAGACAGCTTGAATTCAGGGTGATGCTCTGGATGATTTTCCTCTGATTTGAACTGATCGACCGGGACGATCGTGATATCGTCCTGGATGATCAAGCCAATTTTCAATAGTCCAGTTTGCATTCAGGGCGATTCTCTGGCCGATCTTCTGAGATTTGTACAGATCGGCTTAGACGATTTCCATATCGTCCTGGACGATATAGTCGACAACTTGTAATTAATGATCTCCTTTGAAGCTCTTCTATTTAAGAGCTTTTGTTCAACATTTTTGAACATCCTTGGCTGCTGTCTTGACCTGAGAAAACCTAAAGGAGAGAGAGAGAGAGAGAGAGAGAGAGAGAGAGAGAGAGAGAGAGAGAGAGGATCTTGTGAGGGGGAGCTTGTGAGGGGATTCATAAGGGTTGCTCCAAGAATTGTTCTACTTCTTCTTCCCTAGAGTCTCCTGTCCTTAGAAGGGTTGGGAGAGGTAAGTTCCAGCAAGCGATCGAGGTTCTTTGCCTGCTTCAGGAGGAAGCAAAAGGAGGAAGGTTCTCTGCCTTGCCGGGTGTGGCAAAAAGAGGTGTTTGTAAAGGCTTCTCCGCCTAGCTGTGGGGGCTAAAAGAGAGTCACGATTGTAATGCACTACTCGGAGGGCGCCTCCGCGGAGTGGACGTAGGTTGAGTTCTCTGAACCACTATAAACCCTTGTGTTCTTGTTTTTTTTACTGCTTCCTCATTTATTTTCTTCCGCACATATTTTTTGTGGTGATTTGGTTTGTATTCCTGCTTTGCCTAAAGAATTTTTTAAAATACCAATTCACCCCCCTCTTGGTTAGCCTTGGGCCAGTTTTATAGGGCTTAACAACCCTAACAAACTTTCATAGATCATAGTGTGAATGAAAGAAAATTGATTGGAGTCAAAGAGAGGTAAAATTGGAAAATTGAAATCTTCTTGAAATAAGGAGACAAGAAGGATTAATTTTATCTTGAACAAACCTATCATAGCCTTGTTCATTCTCTCTTGAAAGAAAATTATCATCTCATTTTGTATGAGATGAACTTCCATTGGAAGGATGTGATTGTTTGCTATCGCTTGCCATTTGAGAAGGATTGATCGCAAGGATTGAAAAGGACTGATTGTGGAATTGACAGAATAAATTCAAAGAACAACTTCCAATTTATAGAATTCGGATGATTTTGCACAAAAAAAAATAAGTTTGTACATAAATTTTTTAACTTTGTATAGAATGAACCTAGGTTAGTACATACGAATAAAAATGGTCAAGAACAATCATTGTAGCAAATCATCTTTTTGTTAAGTTATGTTCCAAATGAATCATTTCGTATAACCATTGACAAAAAGTAATCATACAGATAAATAAGTGTTTGTATGGGATGATTCATCAATAATGATCATACCTACATATTAAATTCATCCACGTGCAAATTGACAATAGGATCGTACAAACAAACATGTGTGCATCTGGGATGATTTGTAAAAAGTAACTATTCTAAGCCCAAAATTAATTCCTTCTCAGAAAGCCCTCCATATTTATACTGAAAAATAATTTATGCTTCGTACAAGTGATGATGTCTTCATACTATATGATTACCATAAAAAAGATATCAAAATTTTATCAATCCAACTAAAAAAGGAAATCTTGTAAAATTTGGAGAATTCATACATTGTAAAAGTGGTTTGTATAGTACAAATGTAAATGAAATTTTAGATTTTCACATGATAATAATGATACTTTTCTAAAATAAATAAAATAAGATACATGAAACATAAAATCATAAGTAATAAAAGAAAAAATAGAGAAGTACAAACAAAATAATCCAAAAATAGAGAACAAAATATAAATATAAACATAAAAGAAATACACCATAATTACATTTTAGAGAATTATAAATTTTAAGCATGAATATCAATAACACCCAATATGGTTGTTATGGTACTGAAGGTTTAAAAAATCAGTGGTTTTATAAAAATATGTATAAGTTGATTTTAAGTAGTTAAACTGCTGAATTTCTCCTTTAGCTCCATGGTCCCTAATGAAGTGATGCATTATATCTATATGCTTGGTCATAGAGTGTTGGATTGGATTCCTTAAGATGAAAATGACACTTATATTATCAAAAAAAAAAAAAAAAAGAATAGTTCTAATAAAAAAACCTAAATCCATAAGTTATTATTTTAACTAAAGAACCTATGCCAGACAACTTTCTAAGTTTATATATTCTACTTCAACAGTAGTAAGGTCTACTAAATTTTGTTTTTTGATAGACCAGGAAACTACAAATTTTTGAATTAATTGAAAAGATCCAGAAGAACTTTTTCTATCAATCCCACATCCTATAAATTTTTAATCAAAATATTCAATGATTTCAAAAGAAGTGTTATGCCTAGGATAACAAATCCCTAGGTTTTGAGTTCCTAAATGATATCTCAGAATGTTTTAAAAGAAGTCAAATAAAATTCTTTTGGATCAGCTTGAAATCTTATAAAAAAGAGAAACGTTAAACATGTTATCAAGTTAGCTAGCAATTAAACAAAGTAATAATCCAATCATCCCTCTATTTTTTTTATCAAGAGATTTGTCTTTAGAGTCCTTATCTAACTATGTTGAGGAACTCATGGAGTACTTATTAGTTTGGCATTATCCAACTTGTACTTTTTCAAAATGTATTTATTATATTTTAACTAACTAAGAAAGATACCATCTTCTTTCTCTTTTATGATAAAAGTAACTCAAGTCTCCAATAAAACGCATATCAAATTCATTACTCATTATATTTGAAAAATCATCACAAAGATTTTTATTAGAGAATCCAAACAAGATATCATCAACATCAATTTGAACAATGAGAATTTCATCTCCTACTCTTTTTATGAAGAGATTGGTGTCCATACTTTCCTTAAGTAAAGATCTTTCTAATAGGAAAATTCTTAGCCTTTCATACCATACCTTAGGTGCCTATTTTAATCCATACAAAGCCTTCTTTAATTTAAATACATGAGTAGGAAATTATGAATTTATAAAACTTGGAGGTTGCTTAACATAAACATCATCTTTAATCAACCCATTATGAAATGCACTTTTAACATTCATTTAAAATTATTTAAATATTTTAAAATAGGCAAATGATAGAAGCACCCTTGTTGCATCAAGTCTAGCTATAGGGGAAAAGGTTTTCTTAAAATTAATTCCTTCTTTTGGACTATACCGCTTGGCCACCAATCTTACCTTATTTCTAATCACTACACCTGAATAATTCATCTTATTTTTTAAAACCCACTTAATTCCAACAACACTTTAATTTTTAAGTATTTCTACCAACTCTAAAATATCATTTCTAACAAATTGATTCAACTCTTCTTTTATGGCTAAAATAAAAAAATCATAAGAAAGTGCTTGATTTATATTAGTGGGTATAGTCATTGAAATAAATATTGAGTGGTTCACATCTTTGCTAAGTGCATGCCTAATCCTAACACCTTCACTAAGGTCACCTTAAATTAGTTCATTAGGTTAAATTTTAGGACATTTTCATTCTCTATGAAAAGTATTTTTTGTTCTAACCCTTTCTTCAATTTTACTTTTTTAAATTCATTGTATAATTTCTTCATTATCTTCTTATTTCAACCTAGACCCTCCATAATTATCATATTCATCAAAAAACTACAAGAGTGGTCACTTATGCTACCAATATTATTTTGTTAAAATCTCCATAAGATTTTCAAGCACTTGAATATCCTAAAAAATTGTTTTTATTAGATTTAGGATCAAATTTTCCTAACAGAGCTTAAAAAATATTATGAAAGAACATTGCACATGTAAACATATGTAGATGTGAGAGGTTAGGTGTCCTTCCCTTAAGAAGTGCATAGGGTGTCTTTTTCAATATAGATCTAATGTTCACTCTATACAGAACATAATAAGCTATATTAATAGCTTTAGCCTAAAATTATTTAGGAAGTGAATATTCAACCAATATGGCTCAGTGGTATCTACCAAAGTTTTTTCAACATCCCTATTCTGTTGAGGGGTACTAGGAGCTAAAAAGCTATGATCTTTCCTCTACTCATTATAGAAAACTTAAAATTTTTTATTATCAAATTGTCCATTATGCTCACTATGAATTATAAGAATTTTATAATCTAGCTTCCTCTGAATTCAAGTAGAAAAAAAATTCTAAACTCATCAAATGATTCACTCTTATGTGATAAGAATCTAATCCAAGTGAACCTAGAATAATCATGAATAATCACATACCCAAAAACTTTCCCTCCATGACTTATAGTATTAATAGGTCCAAAGAGATCGATGTGAAGAACTTCTAAGGGTTTACTAGTTTTAACATCTTTAATTGAATGAAAGGAGGACTTGACTTGTTTTCCTAATTGCCACGCAGATGTCAAATTTGGGTATTCCTATAACCAATTCCTTTTGGATAAATTTCTTAAGATTTCTCATGCTTGAATGATAAAGTCTTCTATTCCATAACTAAGAATCATAAACAATAGATTTTAGATAAAAAGAATTAGGAGATTTAACATTATTTAAATTAAGCATGTAAATATTATTTATCCTATCTCCATGCAACACATTAACTCCATTTTGGCTTATAATGCAGCTTGTAAGAAAAAAAAATTATGTTAAAACCCTTATCACAAATCTGACTAATATATATCAAATTATATTTTAAGCCTTCAACAAATAAAATATTTTCAATCAAAAAATTCTTCGTGTTTTCAATCATACCAAAACTTACCACTATCCTAGTAGTGTTATCTTTAAGTGTCACTTTGCCTATAATCCTAGTTTCTGGTGATATAAGTTGTTTTTCATATCTAGTTATATATTTTTAATATCTACTGTCCAGGTACCAAATGCTCTCATGTGTGAGATCATTTCTACAAAATTATCAAACATAAGACTTGTAAACCCAAATAATTTTGGGTTCTCCTCTTGACAATAATAATCTAGATGCATGTTTAATATATTATGAATGATGCATCTTAGGTCTCCATATTAAATATATTTTATTATAAATAGTGCATGTATGGGAAATATGCCCCATAATTCAACATGAAAATCCTTTAACACCAGAAATATGATTTACTAATATATATGAGTTATAGTATCTTTTTCTAGGTTTTGAACTTGTATGCTTTTAGTTAGAATAGTAAATTATTTTAAATCATTTTCAAGCTCAACATAAGATGTTTTCAATAGTTCATGCTTCTTATTCAAATCATCAAATTGATCTAGCAAAATCATGCGATTGCTATACGTGGTTGTATAATCATTCCTAATATTTTCATACTCTTTTTATAAATTCAAATAATAAATACTAAGGTTAGTATACAATTTTTTACTTTTCTATATGCATTATAAATCTTCTCAGAATCTTCAAATAATTTTTCATAGAATAGGTCACATACATTCTCCTAATATGAATGATTAATTTTATCTACCATAAAGAACAAATTTGTAATCTCCTCTTCTACTTCTGTTTATGAAGAGTTAGCCCAAAAAGCTCTTTGTATTCTTTTCTTGCCCTTTTTTAATATTTTTTTCTCCTTAACTTTCTCCTTGTTAGGATTAACTCTGTGATTTAGGCATACATTCTTTATATGTCCATGCTTTTTGCATTCATAATAAATGACTTTGTTAGTAAATTTTGTATTCTTATTAAACTTACCTTTGTTCCAATGTTGATGTCATCATTGCTTTCTCTTAATAAAAATTTTGAATTTATTAGTCGTAAGTGAAATATCTTCTTCATCCTATGACATTGATTGATCACTCGCTAAATCATTAACTTTTAAAGCTATATTTCTCTCTTTCCTTTTATCACCTAGATCAAACTATCTTTGATTCACTCCTTGCTCATAAGCAATAAGTGATCCAAATAGATTATAATTAGAATATACATTCAGATCTTTAGACTCAATTATGACTATTATTTTTTGCTTCATAAGTAGTAGGTAAAAAATATAAAAAATTATTAACTTTTTTTTTAATTTGTAAGTTCTCTACCTAAATTTTATAATCAGGACATTACAATATGTATATGATTGCATACTAAAATGAAGCATAAATTATAATGTATAAACAAACAAATATTTTTTTGTTTATAATTTTAGAGTGTAACGTAGGATTTGCTGTAAAGAAAAAGTGGCCAGGCTACACTAACAACAATGTTGGATTTCTAATCCTATACAAGTATAGATTTGAATATTTTTTTTATTTAATTGTTTTTTATGCATAAATTTGAATATAGTTATTTATTATGTTATTCAATCTTTTGAACGATGAATCTTTTATAATATTAAAAAACTAATGATCTTTAAAAGAAGAATATACATTCATGACACAAAAAATTTAAATTATATAGCATCAATTCAACACTTAGGAATTTTTTACATTTTTTCTGAAAAGTTCCTACATAATAATAACTAAAAATAATATTTTTGTTGATACTTAAGATAGAAAAATGCTACAAAATTTAAACATAACATAGATCACTTGTATCATTTTTGGCAAAACATTAGTTTAAGTGCTTATTAGAGCTTGCTTAGGAATAATCTATTATGCCTTTGAGTGGCTTTAACAAGCTAGCTAAAAAATATTATTGATGATAATATTATTAATACTATAAGCACTTATGCTCCTTAAGTAGGTTTGGATATGTATTCAAAATTAAAAATTTTTATTGTTATAGAAAAAATTCTACAAAAGATACCTCTCAAAGAAAGAAGTTTTATTAGAGGAGATTTAAATAGATATATTGGTGGAGAGGTAAATAATTTTAAAAATATTCATGGTGGCTATTGATTTGGAGCGGCAAATGAAGGATTTAAGTCAATATAAGATTTTTATCTAGTTTATGATTTTTTAATTACTAATACTTTATTTAAGAAAGAGATAAGCATCTCATTATTTATAAAAATAAATAGTGTAAAACTCAGATTTGTTATTTTCTTACAAGAAAAATTGATCATTTGGATTTTAAAGATCGTAATGTTATTCTGAATGAAATTTCATGTACCCAACATTGCTTAATAGTGGTAGAAGATAAAAAATAAAGTAAATCATTGTTCTAGGATTAGATGGGGGCATTTAAAGGATATTAACAAAAAAAAATTGAGATTAATTTTCTAGATCTTAAGATTTTTTTGTGTGCATGAAGAAGCTAATGTTATGTGGGAAATAGTAGCTAGTAATATTAAGAATGCCACAAAAAATGTGCTTGGAGTATCAAATGGAAAATGTACTAATAGTATAAAAAGTTGGTGGAATAAAAATGTGTAGGAAAAGTGAAAAAAGAAGAAGATCTGTTATAAAAATTGGTTTAGCAATAAAAATTTTAATAATTAGGAATGATAAAAAGAGGCCCATAAGGAGTCTAAGAAAGAAATTTTAACTTTTAACAATTTATGTAATAGATTAGATACTTAAGAGGGAAAAAAATATATGTATACGTCATATAAACAAAGAGATAGGAGTAGTAGGGTTTAGTTTAAGTTAACTGTATTAAGGATGAAGACTTAAACGTGTTGTTATTAGAAGAAGATATTCATAAAAGGTGGATGAGATATTTTTCTTTGCTATTCAATAACTATTATGAGAATGCAAATGAATTTAGTGGCCTTAGCACCCTAAATAAAAATAAAGAATTTTATTTTTATCTATGTATTAGTAAAATTGAAGTTAAAGTGACTTTAAAGAAAATGAAGTGTAGAAAAGCTGTTGGACTTGATGATATTCCAATATAGGTGTCAAAATGCTTAGGAGATAAAGGAATTTCTTTTCTTACTAAACTTTTTAGTATTATTCTGAAGACTAAAAATAATATTTGAGTGCGTAGATTCTTATTTTTAAGAATGGAGGTGAAGCACAAGATTGTTTGAATTATAGAGGTATTAAGTTGATGTGTCTTACTTTAAAATATGGGAGAGAGTTATGGAGAATAGGTTGTAGCATGACACTACTGCTTCTCAAAATTAGTATGGATTTATGACATGTAGATGTACTATGGATGTTATACATTTATTGAGAAATTTGAGGGTGAAGTAAAGAGAGAATATGGAGGAACTATGTATGATTTTTATTGATTTAAAGAAAGCATATGATAAAGTTCCAAGAGAAGTGCTATGAAAAGTTCTATATAAGAAAGGGGTTAATAATGCTTATATTCTTATCATTAAGGATATGTATGTAGAAGATATTACTTGTGTTCAAACACAATGTGGTTTGACCAAGTATTTTCCTATTTCAATTGGATTACATTAAGGATAAGCCTTAAGCCCATTCCCTTTTTTCTTTAGTCTTGGATGCTCTCACTAGAAATTTACAAGAGTTTGTACCCTAAGGATTTTTTTTTCTAATAATATTCTTTATGTCGATAAGACTAGAGAGGGAGTTGAAGGTAATCATTAATTATGGAGGTCAACCTTATAGTTTAAAGGTTTACATTTGAGTAGATCAAAAACTCAACATATGGAGTGTAATTTTAGTAAATATAGATCTAGCGGGGGATTGTGACTTTGGGTAATTAAGTCATTAGTATGAGTACATGTTTTTGGTATCTTGGGTCTATTGTTCACAGTGCTAATGAAATAGATAGCGATATTATTAGTAGAATTCAATTTGGATGGTTGAAGTGGAGGAATGCATTGGGGTTGTTGTGTGAAAGAAAAGTTCCACTCAAACTTAAGGGAATATTCTATAAGATTATAGTGAGACCTTCTACGCTTTATGTTGCAGAATGTTGGACATTAAAAGAAAAGCACAATATCAAGTTAGGTCTTGCAGAGTTGAGGATGTCCAGATAGATGAGTGACTTTACTCTTAGACACTGGATAAGAAAAGATCATACATGTAAAAAGATTGGAGTATCTCCAATAGATGATAAGATTAGATAAAGTCACCTTAGATGGTTTTATCACATAAAATGGCATCCTTCTGGTGACTCAGTTAGGAAAGTAGATGTATTTAATTTGACTTATGGTAGGAAAGGTAGAGGTAGAACTAAAAAGATGATGAAAAATATTAGAAATGACCTTTTTATTATATTTAGATGAGAATTTGATTCTTAATAGGACATAATGGATAATAAGGATTCATGTAGCCATCCCCATATAGTGGGATAATGGCTTGTTGTTGTTGTTTTTATTGTTGAACAACCAACAGGTTAAGGGGACTAGGATTGACTCCTATGAGTCCATAAAGGCTATTTTGGTTGAATGAGTAGGGCTTGATGTATTTCATTTGGAGTTTATTGGTGGAGATTGATTTTTAATGTATTTGACCTTTTAGGGTGAATTAGCTAAGCCAACTCATTATAAGGTGACTCACCAATACCATGGATTCATCAATTTCATCAAGAAAAGGGAGGAGGGGGGGGGGGGGGGGGGGGGGGGGGGGGGGGGGGGCGGGCGGGGGGTGTTATATTTTAGAATGGTTAGTAAGATTGTATTGAAGAATTTGACCCAAACTAGCCAAGTTTGAAAAGTTTTATGTAGAGTTGGACAAGTCAACATTTGATTAGTGTAGGTTAACCAAACATGTTCAATCGATTAGGAGCTATATTTAAAATGATTAGGTAAAGCTTAAATGAGAAATGCAGTTTGTAATAGTTCTATCAATGTGTTTTAACAATTGTGCTAGGTTGAGCAAGCTCAACTAGGTAAGATATGTAAGACACTGACTTAGGGTACTATTTTTTATAAATTTGATGTATAAACCTCCTAATGGTAAGGTTTAGATAGTGTTTAAGTGAAGGAGTCTATGTACTATAAGGAGCAGTGCACTGTGTATGTGGATCATAATTCTGGGTTTAAATGTTTAGATAAACTCATATTGAGATTAGATTAAGATTAGGTCAACAAATGGACCCCTAAAAGGTGTGATAAATATGGAAAGTAAATCATACACATAACCTTGACCAAAATGATCAACTAAATCAAAAATATTTATTTAGTGGATGGATTTGAGTGTAGAATGATTTTAAATTTGCTTTGTTTTAAGTTTTGTTGGATACTTGAAAATGAAATGATCCTACACAAGTAGATTTGAGTGGTTAAAATAGAATGATACATTGCATAATATCTTAAATCAACCAAAAAACTAAAAGAAGGGATGACATTGGGGAAACTTATACAAATCTTTAGAATTAAATATTTAAAATTATATGGGAGATGGATCTCAAATAAAAAGATTTATGTAGTTAGATCAAGACAACTATCGATCAACAAAAATTCAAACGAATTGATGTAATAAGATTTAAACTTGAATGGTATGGTGATTCCCAAACAAGGAGATTTTGATGGTATAATTAGGAGAACTAGTCGATCAACCAAAGTTTAAAACTAAGGGAAGTTTCTAGGGAAACTTACAGCACTCCTAGATGATATGATATGAAGTTGAATGGGAGACCTATGAATAACAAGCATCTTTAAATGGTTAGATGTTGAGAACTACCATATCAACTAAAATTTTAAAGGAATTGATGTTGCTTGAGAAACTTACACCAATCATGGAGAATAACTTCTAAACTTGAATTTGAGATCGATCTTTATATAAGAGAATTTAGATTGTTATACCAGGATAACTACATGATTAAATAGAGCACGTAGGATACCTTATTGAAGATGGGTTTACAATTAAAAACTAATTTTTTGGATATAGTGCATCTTTTAAAATAATATAAAATTTGGTTTACACCTAATGAATAATTTTAGATGACAATGAAGCAGATAGGAAACCATGTGAAAGATGGGTTTACATAAAATAGCTATTCTTTTTTGAAACATATAAGACACCAAATTGAATATGGGTTTACTCTTGATAATTTTTTGTGGTGTCAATGGATCATATAGGATGCCCTAATGGGCCTAAAACTATAAATATTTTTTATCAGCTCATATAGGACACCATGTTGAAGATTGGATTATAATTAATAGTTAGTTTGAGATAAAACTTAATGATACCTAGAAATCATATCCTTGATCAACTAAAATTCAAAAGAAGATGTGCAATCAGAAGATCACATCACTCTTTAAGAACTTACAAACTATAAAAAATTAGTTATAAGGAATTTTAAAAAAAAATCCATTAACTTTAGTCTAATTCTATGAAACATGTCCTATAATCATGACCTTGTGTGTTAATATAACTTTGATAGCACTAGAAACTTAAATTTTAAGATATCTCTTAATACTCCATCCATGGTAATTCATCTTAAGGTACCATCCTTTTATTGAAAATAAGGGAAGATCTCCTTTATAATCAACCAATTGATAAGGACCTCCTTGGTAGACTTTCTACATAATGAATGGACCACCCCTTATTACTTTGACATTATTGCCTATCTTTTAATGGGCCAAAAGGGTCTTCACATAAATAGGAATAAGAATCAGACTTTGAAACTTTTTCAATGATAAAAATTCTCATGAGCTTGAATAAATATGGATTTGTATAACTTAAAGCTATTTTTTAGCTTACAGTCACTTCCATTTTAAATCGTTGAGCTCTTTCAATTAGAGTTTAGCATTTTCTTCATATCTTATATTACAGTATATTGTAATCCTTAGTGAATCTAGATTATCTTCTAAATAAATAATAGCTTCTACACTAAAGAAAAAAGCATAAGGCATTCATAGAGTTTGAGTTTTATATGTGGTTTGATACACCCACAAAAATTTCAACCAACTTTTCATTCCATTGAAGCTTACTATTACTATCATCAAAGTTTTTATTTAAGATTTGAATAAGAGTTTTATTTAAGGCCTCAACCAATCCATTTTACTGAGAATAATAGATTGATAAGTATCTCAAACCAACATTGTGATGGTTGAAAAACAAATATTTTTTTTACTCCTATATGATGGACCATTATATAATATATTCAAAAGTGGGACATCAAATTGATATTTGAGATCATCTTTGAAATAATTAGAATATGATATGCTTTGACCTCTCTTAACATAACTATTTCTACCCACTTTAAGATGTAATCTATATTTATTAATAAAAAACTCATGACCTCTAAAACATGAAGGATCGATAAGCCTATAATTTTTGTGCCTTGACTTTTGGAAGTCCACAATACATTTAGCAGTTCTAGGACATTGGGTGGTTGATGTAAGACTACACCATGTACCTTATATTAAAAAAAAAGTCTTACAATATTCATGCAGACATTTATCAATGATGGCTAGTAAAATCTCATTTATTTGATTTATAACATAATGCTTGGTCCAAACTAATGTGTACCATACAATCTAGTATGTACTTCAACAATTTTCTTTGCTTTTGATTTAGCTAAACATCACAGCTGCATATCTTCAAATAGTCTTATGTATTGGGTGTTAATGATTGCAGTATAAGATATTCATGTTCTTCTTTTTTATCAATAATTTTTTTATCAAGAGAAAGCATATTTTCTCACAAGTATTTTCTTAAGGGTTTTCTCCAATCTACTATTTCATCATCTATTACAAAAATAATTTTCAGAACAATTGGGAAATTTTGTTTATATATTCAATATCTATTGTTGAAAAGATTTTGCTAACTAAAACTTTTATCAAATTTAAACCGTATTACATTGAAGCTAGAGCTTTGGCTAATTTTCTAAGGCATCCACATTGGAGTTTTTTCCCACAAGGATTCCTAAACAAAACTTTTTTTGGGATTTACTCAAGAAGATGCATTACATACTAATAATAGAGAATTAGACATTATTTTAACACTTAATATATTTTAGCTTTTAGACTGATTACCAACTATGAATCTCCAAAAAATTTCATTTCTTAGATTTCATTTAAGATTATTTACTCCAGCTAGATTATTAGTTCCATTTACATGACTTTATTATTTATAAAGGGTTCTGACATGTGGTAGGACTAATACAATAGAAATTTATCTAGAGTGACAAACACTATGTTGGGTCAAGTTTTCCCTGGGGAATTGTTATGAGATGCTCCTTTTTCTATAAGCAGCACAAACAAAATAGAATTCATAATTTTTTTTTTCATTTAGTTATAGTTTTATAAATTTCTCATCTAATAATTCAGTATTTATTTAATAATCTTCCTGTTTTGGATGAGTATATAATAGCTTATCCTTTCACAACACATAAGGGAATAAATATGATTTCAAAATAAGACAAAATCATTAACCATTTAGTGAATCTCCTTAAAATCATTTGATGAGTCATCAAATACTGTAGTGAATTTACTTGGGAGTTAAAATTTACTTTATGAGATAATTTATTGTACCTTTACTTTAGAGTGGTGAAGATTAGGGCCGAATAATATTTCTTGGAAGGTGGTTAATTTACTTTACTTGGAAGTAAACACCTTACTCAGATAAGAAAGTTCATTATCCTTCCCTTTTTCATTACCTAGAGTTAATAAGGTGTCAAGCAATCCAGTTAATGCTGTTATATATAAAATTAATGGCATACTTAGAATGGGAGCAACCAAGACAAGTGGATTTGTTAGATAATGATTTATGCTATAAAATGCTTTCTAACTATTTTCATTCCCCTAAGATTGAACATCATTCTTGTACGGAACTACAAATGGTTGAGATCTTCCTGAAATATTTTAAATGAATCTTCTAAGAAATGCCAATCAACCATAAAATAATGTTAATTGGTTAAGAATGTTAGGGTGTGGCATTTATAGTTTTACTTCAATTTTATTAGGATCATTTTTAATTCTATAGTAATGGATTATAAAAATCTAAAAATGTTTTTTATGTGACATCAAAAGCACACTATAGAGGGAATATTTTAAAATTATATTATCATAATATTTAAAGAATTATTCTTATATTATGTAAATGATCATCATTTTCAAGACTTCTAATTTCTAAATCATAGATGTGTTGGTGGATAAGTTTGGCAAAAATCCTCTTCAATGCTCATTGGTAGGTAGCTCTAACATTCTTCAATATAAAAAGCATTACTTTGTAGTAGTAAATTGTTATCAACATTCTAAATATATAGACCTTTTATCTTTAGGTTCAATTATAATTTAATTATATCTAGATGCATATATGTGAAAAGATTGGAGTAGTTCCAGTTAAAATTAAGATTAGGTAGAGTCACCTTAGATGGATTTTGCACATAAAAGGATGACCTTCTAATGAATGAGCTAGGAAAGTAGTTGCATTAAACTTTAGTAATCTTAAGAAAGGTAGAGGTAGACTTAAAAAAACTTGGTTAGAAAATATTTGAAATAAGCTTTCGTTATTTGATTTAAATTAGAAATTGACTCTTAATAGTATACAATGGAATAAAAAGATTCATGTAGTTGACCCCACATGAAGGCTTCATGTTGTTTTAGTTATAGATAAGACAACTTTAAAGGATAATAGTGCATGTGTGCAAGTAATACCAACCATGAGTTTTTGTATGGGAAGTGGAAACTCATCTTTAGGATAGGATTTATTTAATTCTATGTAGTTGATGTAGACATGAATCTTACCATTTTTTCACTTTAATGACAAGATGTTGGCTAACCAAGTTGGATATTTCTATTCCCTAGTGAAGCCAACATCAATTAATTTCTTGACTTCAAGTACAATTATTTGTTTGACCTCGAGTTGTATCAATCAAGGTGCTTTTTTACTAAACCTATTTTAGGTTGAACTTCTAATTTTTGAATTCCTATGTCTACAGATAATATATTCCTTTCCTCAAAATGCCTAGTGAAATAATTTTTGAATTCTTAAAGCAACTCGATCACTTTAATAGACTCCTCATTTAATAAAGAACTTACAAAAATTGGATAAGGGTTATATTTAGTGCCTAGATTTATTTGTTTTATAGCATTTATTATATATTTAATATTCATTTCAAGTTTTAAAAGTTCATCCCTAACTTGAGAGTCATATAAATTATCAAAAGTATATAATTTGAGTTCACTAAATACTTTAATGTTCATTAAAAAGGTACCAACAAACTCTAAGTTATTTTGTTTGATGAAGCAATATTCATCCTCATAAATTAGATGTAGAGTAGTAAAGTCAAAACATGCTCTTGATGTATATTTGTGGTATTTCATGTTCTAATAGTGTTCAAATTTTTGTGCTTTATCTCTAGCCTAATTTGATGGAGTTAAGCATTGCATGGGAAATTTATTTATAGGGTTTGAGTACTAGTCCAAAGGATGTTTTTATCTCATTCAAAAATAAATCATCAATGGTAATATTAGTTTTTATGGTTATACTTGTAGAGGGTGCAAAAGTATTCTCTTTGGAATTTAAGTTATAGGAGGAGAAGCTTTTTCCTCTATCATTTTTACATCACTCAGGGATAATAGGGATAAGGCTATATTTTTCATGTACATAATATTTCTAAGGTAGATGTATCAAAATTATATTTCCAAAAAAAATTGACCTTGTCTTTATTCTCATTAACCTCTATAGAAATTTTAAACTTTGGTTGTTTTATATAGTTCAATGAAGATTATGAGAATGTGATTGACTAATGATGATCCAGCTAGGAAAGTAGATGTGTTAGATTTGACTTATTTTAACGAAGGTTGAGGTAGACCTAAAAAAACTTTATTTGAACATACTATAAATGATCATTCATTTTTATATTTAGAAGAGAATTTGACTCTTAACATGACATAATGGAGAAAAACAAATTAATGACCTAACATAGTGGGATAAAGGTTTGTTATTATCGTTTTCATTGTTGTTGTTCTATATAGTTCCTATATTCTACTAATTAGTTTTTCTTAAACACATTCAATTCATCCTCTGAACTGGATTCCAATTTGATACATATTACAAGCTTCTTTATTTATATATACTATTTTTTTTTTTAATTTTATTATTTTCCATCCTCATCCTCTCTTCAAAGATTATTTGGTCATTCTACCACCTCTTCATGAAGGAGGGACACGTTGATAGTGAACATCTTGTTCAAAGTTGGAGTGCTTATCTTTTTCTTTTTCTTTTTCTGCTTCTTTTCTGCACTTCCCTTTTTTATTCTACATTAGCAAGTTTGAAATTTTTAGAGTAGACATACTACTTCTTAGGTAGATACTATAGAGCATCTTTATAAATACCAACTTCTTGAATTGAAATTTTTTAAAGATATCCTTTAATAAAGTGAAATACTCCCTAGTGAGATTATTTCAGATAGATACTACAAAGACAATATTATATTATTTAATTCCTTTAATATTTCTTGTGAATTATTATCTCTAACCTTTAAGTTTTTATTACTATATTCATTAAAAAAAATAAATGAGATAATTATGGAATCCATTTTCATTTAATATTTAGTCCTAGATGGGATAAAATAAAAGTTATACACAGTTAAATGTTTATGGGATTTAGGCTACCCATTTACTGAAATAAATATTTTATTTGACAATATTGTAATCTTAGCTCTATTTTTTTCTCAAGGACCTAAGGTAATGAGGGTGTTTATGAATAATAATGACTTCAATGATTTGAATTGTTTGGGTCCTAAATTTACTTGGTGTAATAACAAATGTGGGAGTGTACGTATATTGGAAAGACTTGATAGGTGTCTACTTAATTCTGAAGCCTTGTGCATCAATCATATTCAGCTGTTAGACACTTACCATGGGTTGCATCTGATCTTTATCCTATTGCTTTGGAAGTATTCAAACCAATTGTTCAGCATAAAAGAAAAGTTATTTATGAGGATGTTTGGCCTTCCATCCATGCATCTTCTAGAGTGGTTGCTAAATATTGGAAGAAGCCAGCCTATGGTGATCCTTTCCAGATTTTGAATTAGAAATTCAGCAAAACTCTAAGAGCTATATCATTTTGGAGTAGAGAAAGACTTTGAAATTTAGCAAAATTGAAGGATTCATGGAAAAATGAAATTCAGTTAATGCAATTAGATGAAGCAGAAGGGAAACTTTTGGAGGAAAGGCTTTGGGTGCCGACGATGAAAACCATGAATTGAGTACTACTATTGCTCGGCTGAATTCTTAGTGGAGACAAAGGGCCAAAGCTAAATGGGTGGGGGAAGGAGATGCAAACTCTAATCTTCCATTCATTTGATAATGCAAAAAGCAATGCCAACTGGATAAAAAAAGTCAAGGATGGCAACTGTATGCTGGTTGATGATCCAAATAAGATAGAGGAAATCTTCTTTGATTTTTTTAATGATAAATGGAAAGGAAAAAAATGTTTGTTGCAAGGGTGGATAAATTTGGTACACACTCTTGATGAAGATGATTGGGTGTGGTTAAATATGGAATTCTCTAAATAAGAACTTAATTGGGTGATTGATCACCTTATAAATAATATTTCTCTGGGTATTGATGGTATTACTTATTCTTTTAATAAATTTTATTAGAAAATTAATTATGAGGATATTTGGAAGGCAATTTCTCAATTTTTTACTTATGGCTAGATGTCTTTTTCTTGGAAAGAAACACTCATCGTGTTAATTCCTAAAGTTAGTAACCAATCAGCTCCCTTTAACTATCGTCCAATAAGCCTCTGCTTGTCAATTTATAAATTGGTGGCTAAATTACTACTGAATCAACTTGAGAAGGTTATTCATAAAATCATTTTAGAGGAGCGAGGACCTTTATCAAAGGTTGATCCTTATCTGATCATGTACTTTTAGCTTAGGAGGTCTTTAATAAATTAAAAATTTTAAAAGTAAAGAAAGGATTGGTGGCGTTCAGGATTGGTATGGAGCAATCCTATAACAGTATGGGATTGTCCTCGCTAAGGCAAGCTCTAAGGTACTTCAATTTTCCTTCTAAATTCTCAAAATTACTTTTGGAATGTGTGGGGGATCCTAAGTATTCTATTTTAATTAATGGAAAAAATTCTAATTGGATTGAAGCTAAATGTGGTTATCGACAAGGTTGTCCCTTGTCTCCATATCTCTTTATCATTTGCTCTCAACTCTTATCTGATGCTTCCAAACTAAAAGGAAGAAATCTTGGCATTAAAATTGCTCCATCTGCTCCTAGAATATCTCACCTATTATATGCATATAATACTCTAATATTTTTTTAAGCTAAGTTAAATTATGTAAAGAAATTAAATCTATTCTTTATAATTATTGAAATTCGACAAAACAAGTGATCAATTTGTAGAAATTTGTTGCGTTGGTTTGAAAAGCTGTCAAAATTAAGAAGAAGAAGGCAATTTTTTGGATTTTAAATTTCAAAGCTGTTAAGTAGCTGAAGTAGTTAGGAGTCAAAATAGCTTTGACGAGTCTTGTTGCAGCAATTTTTCAGAGCTTGCTAGAGAAAGTGTTATCTAAGCTTAATGTTTGGACTAACAAGTTCATTTTGTTCGAAGGACAGATGGTGCTTGTAATGTCAGTATTACTCTATATTCCAATTTATTTAGCTTCCCATTCACTTGTTCCATTGGGAGTTCTTTATGAAATTGAAGAAACTTGCATAAGTTTTATTTGGCATAAGAAGGATGGCAAATTTGGGATTCACTATGTGGCGTGGAATGTGCTATGTAAGCCAAGGAACTATGGTGGCCAAGGACTTTATTCTTCAATCTCTAAAGTAGGTCTTATTTATGCCAAATTTGCATGGAATTGTATTGTTAAAGTAGGATCTCTTCTTAATCAGATTTTAAAGACTAAATATGGAAATATTCTTTGGGAAGCTCAAATTAAACAAGGTTTTTCAAGTACATGAAGGATTATTTTTGATGGAGCTAACTCTTTGCATCCCATTATTAGATGAGAAGTTTCTAATTTGGAAGAGAATGGTTATGAAGTTGATTGCATTATCAGGAATGGAAAGTGGGACATCTCCAAGTTGAATGTATGTTTTGGTAAGCATTTAGTTGACTTAATTTGTCAAGTTTCTATAAATCCTGGTTTGATTCATGATCGATTGGAGCTGAAATCAAAGATGGCGGGAAAATGAATACTGGAATTGTTTTAGATAATATGGTCGAGTTATTGGGTGAAGAGGTTCATTGAAAATGGATTAGAAAGTTGAGGCTTCAACCTCATTTGGATCTCTTCTGGTGGCAGTTATTTTCAAATGCATTACCAAACTTTTGCTTTTTTAAACTTTAAAAGGCTTTCTGATCAGTCAAATTGCCCAAGAGGATGCAGATTGATTGAAGATGAGAGCCATGTTGCAGTTGAATGTTCTATTTTGATTCTTGTAATTAAGCTTCTCAGTAAATGAGGCTTTCAAGTTCCTACTATTTCATCATTCTTTTAATGTATTAATAAGTTGAATAGTTTAACATACAATAATCCTTTATTGGGAAATCTTTATTTCTCAACTATTTTCCTTTCTTGGAAAAGTAGAACTAAACTTATACATGGAGTTAAAGAAGATGGTGTGACGATGATTGCAGCAAATGCTTTGTATCTAGCTTCAATTTCTTCTTTTACTTATATTAATTCGGACAACTAGGATGCTAACAAGCTTATTCAGTTGCTTTCTTCTTCTTTGTATCCTCCTCCACTAGAGTGGATAAAAGTTAACATTGATGCTTCCCTTTTAAAGTCCAATAGTGCTGTTATTGGTGGGGTCTTTAGAGATCATAAAGAGAGGTTCTTAATGGTGTTTGGTGTTATGTATCTTCATTGGTTTATAGCTAATGTGGAACTTATGGCCATTCTTTCGTTGGAAAGTTTTATTCAAAATTGGATGCTTGAAGCTAAAGGGATAATCATTGAAGGTGACAACTTTAATGTTATAAATTCTATTTAGATATCTTTTAAAGATGTGAAAGCTTCATCAAAGCAATTGTTGGATAGTCAACTCTCTTTTCTAAAGGATTTTCAGCAAGTCATTTTTAGTTTTACCTGTAGAAGTTGTAATAAGTTAGCAGACCTTTGTGCTAACTTAGCTTTAATTAGTAATTTTGTTTGGAATGATTTTTCTAGTAGTGACATTCCTCCTTCATTTGTAACATTGTTAATGGAGAAATGCATTAGATTGGATAAAATCTATTATGTTGTAATAGCTTTTTATTTTATCTAATGCTATTGGAATTTTCTCAAAAAAAAAAAAAAAAAAGGTTCATCATTCTTAGTATGTAATCAATCAAGTTTTCATGTAGTTTTTGCCATTCCACAATTATATCTCCGATAATGATATGGTTTTCAGTCTTGTGAACATTTTATTAAAGTTGGTTTCATCTTCTTGGGTTGTTTAGCTTACCAATTAAAAGAAATACCAGATAAATAATTGATAAAATATCTAAATAATTTTGCTTCGCTGCCAATAGGAAGTAGCTATAAAGTACACAAGATGTTGTTTTGGATCGCATATGTTATCAAAAATTTTGAATGAAGGTGCTACAAACCTTTTTGGTTAGCGAACCAAGTCATATTCTTTTGTGAATGGTCTACCCTTTAGAACAGATAATGTGTTTTGAAATTGAGCTAACACTTGTTTAAAATGTTATTCAACAATTTGTTTTATTTTGAGTGATTGCGTTTATTCTTTTCAAACTTGATTGGTTTAATCTTAGTTAGTTTTTAATTAACTTCTTTTTCTTTATTCATCTCCATTGACTCATGAAGTGGTGACTTGATCTGTGCATTTGATATAGCAGATCCTTTACTTTACGTGACAACCATCATAGAAATCTTTTGCTCTATTTTTATTTCTATCCTTATAATATGTTCATCCTTAAGATTTAATTATTTTTTGAGATATTGTGTTGTATCCATTATATTACCTTCTTCCACTTTAACTTCTACGGATTTTTCTTTAGCTTTAGCTTTTTCTTTTTCTTTCTGGAATAATGAACTAGTATCTACTATGTTGGTAATCGCAAAATTTTCTTCATCTCACAAATTTTTCGTGAATTCTCTATAGCAACTTGTTCATATATCTTTCAAGTATTCTTCTTTAAGTGATTTATCATTTCTTCAATTTATCTTCCTTTTACATTATTCTTGTTAAATGGAGTATATGTTCTAATAGATGACTATTCATCTATTGATATACATTTTCTCCTTCTTTCCTCAGCTACACTATTTTTTTAAGCAAGGAGTGTGACCAAAGTGGTACCCTTTTAAGCTTCCAAACCATCTTATTTTCATATTATAAAGTTGGCTAATTTATTAATTTTAGTCTCCTTCTATCAAAATAAGAAGATAATTTGTTACCTTTAAATTGACACTAGTCTACTCTTAGTAGATGACGACCCAAAGAGCGACCAAAAGTTTTATTTTTTTTTTAAGATGCAAAAGAAATAAAATTAATAAAAAAGAAATAATTACAAACTACAAAAATGATCACATTCCTCTATTAACAAGCTAATAAAGGAAGGTGGAATATTATCCACATTAATGCCATCCCAAACAAAGTTATTACTTAGAGCATTGTTAGCACAAAGATCGGCTAAATTATTACATTCCCTATTTACACAACTAAAAATAACATGCTTAAAATTTTTAAGGAAATCAACCTCTTACATTCCATCACCCATCAACAAACCCCCCAGCTTCTTTACCAAGGTTTGAAGGAACTTGATGATATAGCATTATCACCTTCAATAATAATACCTCCATAATTGAACATTCAATTTTGCATAATTTAATTCAGTGACAGAATTACTAAGAACTCCAGCCTTGCTATATCCCAATGCAGTCCATTGATTCCAGAAGCCTATAAAAACCTTCCTTTGAATAAGGGAATGATTATATTGAAAGATATAAAGTATCAAAATGACTAACTTAAGAAGGGTAAATCTCCCTTCAAGGAAATATATTTATTCCCCCAAGCAATATTCTTCCCCATAGTCTTCTCCAAAAGATAGCTAAAATCTGCTCTCACTAGTCTCCTTAATGCACTCTTACCATAAATAGTGCATCTCCGTAACCCTTCTAAGGCCCATCAACTGAGCTATTTCTCTTCTCTTCCTCTTCTTCACTGATTTCCCAAAAAGAATAAGAGTTTTCTGGAAATTTATACTTTGATCGGTTCAAATACAAAAGCCCAAAAGGATGCACCTTACCTCCTTCACCATTTTAATACTAGCCTTAGAAAAGATGACAATGTAATTTACATATAACAAATGTGAGACGAATTTTGATTCCAATGCTATCATTTCTTTTATCCGTCGTATTTGATAATAGTTGTGAGCAAAGAATAAAAAGAATTAGGGACAAGGGGCAACCGTGTTGGAAATTGCACCTAGCCTTGATCAAATTAGAATACTTCCATTGATCAAAATTGAGAATCATGGATGTTCCACACATTCCATAATAAACCTTAAAAACTTAATGGGAAAGCCAAAATATATAAGGATTTTCTCTAAAGTTGACCACCCCATACTATCATAAGCCTGTTCCAAATCAATCTTAATAGAATAAACCCTTTTTTGGATTGGGAAAATTTAAATTTGTGAAAAACTTCTTGATCTATCCACACATACTCTGATATAGAGCGACCCTTTAAAAATGCTATTTGTTCTTCAGAAATGAGTTTAAGAATCATTCTATACATTCTATTCAAAATAACTTTAGCCTTAATTTTATAAATATACTTACATAAGCTTATAGGCCTGAAATATGCCCAGACCAAAGGCTCACCCACCTTTGGAATAAGCATAATTAAAGTCTCCTTCCTATTTGCATCCATAAAACTAGTACAAAAGAATCGATGTATAGCATTCAAAGTATCATCCTTAGTAATTTTCCAATAAAATGTAATGAATGAGTATGTAATCCCATCATTACCAGTAGCTCTAAAGCCAACGAGCTAGTTCACCACTCCAATAACCTCCTCCAAAGAAAGATCTGCCTCTAGATAGATTCATCATCTTTATTTAGCGCAGTTAAGGGTGATGCCAACCATCCAATGAGCTCTCTCTTTGATGCATTTATTACTCAAAAAATCAAGAAAAACCTCTTCAATTAGATTTTGATCTTCCATAATCAACCCATTAACATCTCTAACCTTATTGATAGAATTGGAGTTCCTTCCAGCACTAGCATAAGAATGAATGTATCTGGAATTTAAATCCCCTTCCGCCAGCATTTTACCATAGCGTGTTTTGTCCACTAAGTGTTTAACCAGGAAAAGGTACTTTTAAGTTTGTTCACCTTAGCTCTAATGAGCCCAACCTTCTATTCTTAGAGTAATCCCTCATAGAGTTCCTCCATTTGCAACTCCATTATCTCCTTCTTAAGAGAATCCTTTAATCTATTGAGGTATTAAAGCTTAGCTTTATTCCTAGATAATAAATCACTTAAAGATCTCCTCAATTTGATGATAAGAACTACAGAAAAGCTTCCAATGGTCTTCTTAGGCCAAGCTTTGGAAACAATAGCAGTAGAAGCATGATAAGTGGCCCAACAAATTTTTTAGCCATAAAGTTCTACTTGAAAATTTTCTAAATTTATAACAAAATAGAGGAGATATAGGATGATAACCTCATTGGGCTAATGCACCATACCTTAGTGATTTGACAGGAGTTCACTAACTCTAATTACAAGAAGATATTACTTGATGATTAGCTACTACGAAGTTGTTCAATCCTTGATGACACTAAATTGTTTTAATAGGATTGTGACCTTCAATAGTCACTCTTCTCTAGGAAAGTGGTGAAACTACTTTCTCTTGATATAGCTCAAATCAAATTTTAGTAACTATCACATCCTTAATGTTCTTGAAATTTTTTGTCTTCAATTATCCATAACCATTAGCATAATTACAGATCAGCCCATCTAGCACAAACTTAATTATGTTTTTTTTTAATAAAAGAGAAAAGAACAAGTTGTTTGGAATGGAGCGGTGGAGAGTTAGCAATTCGTATGATGCTTTCTTCTTCCTCTATAGAAAGTAATTAATGGAAAAGGCTTCCAAATAATATCAAAATAATTCTCACAAGCTTGAGGTCTTTCAAGTTTTTATTTTATTTTATTTTATTCATATTTTTTAGTTGTTACAAACATCAACATTTCATCCTCTAATAACATGGCCTTCAAAACCTTACATCACAAAAAGATGTTTGTAATTTAGATGTTGTGTTTTTTTTTATTTCATAAGCAGCTAAGAATGACCCAATCTGAAACATTCTATATGGATGAAAAGTAATACATTTTAGTTTTTGATTGATAAAAAATTGTGGGAACATCTATCTAGTGAAGATTGAGGATTTGCTAGCTTCAGAAGTGGCTATAAATCCACACCTAACTGTGTCGTCCATAGTTAGTATGACTTTTGACTTGAAAGTAACAAATTATGATTTTTTATATTTATTACTAGTTTTTTACCCAGGATCAAAATGTTATCTATTATCTTGATTGGAGGTTTGGCCAAAAGAAATATTCAAGTTATCAAAAAAGTTCAAGATTAGTTTTCCATACATTTCTTTCTATAACTGAAGCAAAACTCTTTTTCAGTTAATGAAAATATCAACTCTAAATTAAACATTGAATCAGAATAATACACTGAACTAATTCTATTTATTCTAGATAGTAAGTTTTAAATGATTGATAAAGGAGGGAGACATAATTTTTTTGTATGGACCCAATCCAAATAATATTACCAAGCTACAAAAAGAAATGCAACTAGAATGTAAAATCCATCGATAGGAAATTAGATGACTCTAGAGTTTTGACATAAATTTATTGTTGTTTAAAATTTGGAATTGAGTTTGAAAATTGATGAGGGTTTGAATTTGATTAGTTTGAAATATGAATTTTGAATGATTAATGGAAATATGAACTTTGGATATTTTATTTAAATTTGATTTTTAGGACTTCAAATTGATAATTAAAATGTTGATAACTTTCATCAAAACATTAAATAAATGAATGGAAGAATGCAAGGAGTTAGCTTAATTCATTGTATAAGTGAATAAATTACTGATTTAAAATCTAATCTCTATAAAAAATGGATTGTATTTGTAGTCCACCACGAAGTTGCAAGAAAAATCCTATGGAAAAATAAATGTTCTACAAATTTGTGTTATGTTTCTCTAACCAAATACATAAAGATAGCATTATACTATCTTAAAAGTCATACTAATGCTTGAATATAAGCTTGAAAAGACAAAAGAAATTTAATTTCATGATTAAATGCAAAACAAGATATCGTAAATTCATCCCAAAAGATAAAATATGAATCCACCTTACATTTTTAAAATGAAATTAACGAAATATATTCTTATTATTTTTCAAAAGTACTTTTTCTCTACTCTGAAAAACTAAAATAAGTTTTTTTTTATCTAGGTTCTTTGGCTCCTATAAAGGAAAGCCTCTATAGTTAGCAAAAAAAATTTGATTAAAGTGGATATTTGTCTTACTTTAGATTTAGAATTTAATAGATTTAGTCTAAGCATTTAAATATTTTAATCAATCTTTTTAGGAAAAAATTAGAATTTATAAAACTTATTTGAAGGTTGAGATGATCATGTCATATGGAAGTATAAGAGATGGTAATGCATCTTTACTTTTACTTATGCTCTTTTGGAGTGCGCTTCCAATAAACACCTTAAGCACACAATTTTGAAACCGTGATTCCTAGCTCTAACGCATGATGGTAAGAAAGCTACTGTTAATATCATAATCAAGAATTCAATTTAAAATCTTAAATTAGAGGTTAGTAATGCGAGTTAGGTCATATGTACATAACTAATGAAATTTTTGTGTAAATACACTCTAAACTCTAAATTTTACTTTAGTTAACATTAAAATTCTAAAATTTTCTAAATTAAAGATTTTCTAGAAAACTTTGGCAGCATCATAGACTTAAACCCATAGGAAATAATATAGTAACCTAATAATACAGTGGTTCCCCTATCTATTACTATAGGAAAGTGTACTTTTGTTTAATAAACCTTCATAAAACTTAAAGTATAAAACATTTGCACTAAAAAAACCTTTGAAAATGATAGCCTCTAAAGTAAATATACCACCCATGTTATGCATGTGACATGGAGCAGTATGAAATAAAGCATCTAAATAAAACTTTTATGTATTTTCTTTTATGTAGAATTAAATGAAAAGTAAGGTTTTATATTTATATAAGGTTATTTATTTGTTAAATGAAGATGGTGATAGTATTTCTATCAGTTAGTAGCTTGTATTCGCTTTTTTTTTAATAATTCAATTTGCAATTTCTTAAAATAAAAATGAAAAGTAAGGTGATGCAATCCTTACTTTTCATAGAATCCCTCTAAAGACTAGGGTATACTAAACATAAATTATGATAGCATTTTTCGGGGAAAATAATTTCGATAGCTTTTTGACCAAAAAAATCATCAATAAATTAATAAAATAATTAAAAAAAATCCCATATTCCTGCCCAGCAGCCATTCTAGTGCCACCTCGCTTGCATGCTTGTGGGTGCCCGCTCCTGCGCTAGCCCGCCTGGAAGCCCGTTTTCTCGCCCTCTCTTGTCTGCTCTGACGCCAGCCCGTGCCACCTTGCCTAGAAGCCTACTCTCCAACCTCCGCTAGCCCACTTTCCCACTCTCCCATGGCCGTCAGCTCCTACGCCCATGCCAGTGTATACCTGCCAGGTGATTCAAACCTAGGTGGGTTAAGGAAAATCTCGAACAACCAACCGAATTGCTGGAGATGCAAATATGATTTTAATGTAAAATTTTTATATTTAAACTATATATTGGCCCAAAATAAAGTAGTATTTAATTATACTAATAAAAAACTTATATTAATTAATTTAATTATAAAAAATAATAATTAATATAAAATAAAAAATTAATATTTACTTATTAATTTTAAAATGAAAATAAATTAAATAATTAATATAATTTTTAATCATTTTGGTTAAATCATTTAAATATTTAAAATTTTAATCAATTTAATTAAATTTTTAAAATTCCGTAGAAATTTTGAAAATTCTGCCAAAAAAGTTCGTGGGAAAAAAACTTCCGGAATATTTCATCGAAAAAGTTGTTTCTTTGTTTTCCATTACAAAACCGTCAAAAAGCCGCCATAAAATTATCAACCAGAAAGCCGCCAAAAAATTCTGCCAAAAATGGGTGATTTTCCTGTAGTGTATTGGATTCCAAAAAATAATGATTCATAATGGAAGCGAATAATTTTCCATTAGAAAACTGTCAAAAAGCCGCCAGAAAATTATCAACCAGAAAGCCGCCATAAAATTCTGCCAAAAATGGGTGATTTTCCTGTAGTGTATTGGATTCCAAAAAATGATGATTCATAATGGAAGAGAATAATTTTTTGTTGGAGTCTTATCGATATAAGAAAATAACTTTATCCTTTTACTACTTCTTGTAAAACTCAATCTAGATACATTTAAGAATTTTTACATTTGATATTTACATTTAAATTAAATGCTTAAGTACATTCTAAAGACTCTTCACTATAAGTAGAAAGTATAGGTAGGAAACAAATGTTTGAGACAATCCTACATACAATTACTAAACATAGTGCATTTTGTAGGTAAAAGTGTGTAAACATGTAAGATTATGTAGAATACTGAATTTAAGAAAATAGATATATAATGCCCTCCATGCAAGGCATTTGCAAGCAACCTAAAATAACCACCACCCTAGCCTAAGCTAAAGTCAGGTGTTATAACTAACCATGTACATTGTGTGAAGAAGGTTTTTTAGCATTGATATGTCCTTAGTGGTTTTATTATTTGAGTTATATGGATCAGATTTTTTTTTTTTATTATAATTCAAAGGGGTTTTGATTTTGATTTAAATTTTAATGATTTAGTATTTTATTAATCATTTTTTCAAGTTTTTGAGTTCAACTATTTAATTTTGAAGAACTAAGTAAGTTAATGACTCTAAAGTGTTGAAGTCAATAACTTATAAGTCCTATGGCTCATAAATAAAATGCATTCACTACCTTATCAATGATAGAGTGATTGCAAAGAGTCCTTGAAGTTTATTATAATATTTTGATAAATGATTCAAATGATAGATTTTTAAAAGATTATGTTAATTGAAAAACATCAAATTTCTCTGAAGTACTTAACCACAAATCCAAAGCCTTATGAATAAAATGTAAATATAGCTTTCAAAAGGAATCAAGCATATGAATAATGGGCTTCCATTTATTAAATATTTATTAAGGACATACAAATTTAAATCATTTGTGTCATCTTGTTAGTTTATTTTGTTTATCTTATAATTTCATATTATTTATTTAATTTATTGATTATTCATTTAATTCCTTTCTTATAGAAGGAACTTTGGTTGGGTTTTAATTAATCAAGTCAATCTCAAATATTCAATTTATTTACACCATTGATTAGGAATAACCCATGGATAAATACATAAAAAATTAGTATTAATTTGATTAATTTATAATTTAATTATTTATTAAAAAAATTTTAATTACAAATTATTTTTTTTTAATTAAAAGATTTTAATTTTTCTTAATTTTAGGTTTAATTTTGAGTTGTTTAAAGTTTATGTTGTATTTTCATGTTTTTTTTTATTTATTTATAAATTTTAGAAAAATCAGATTGAAATTAATGGCTAATTTTAGGATTTGTGGTTTAATTTACCAAATAAACTTCAATTAAGGTGGAATTAATTCCTTTGGTTCATCATATCACTAAATTTACTAAGTTTAAGTTTAATCCCTATTCATTGTAGGGAAGCTTTCTTAGAATTTTTCAATGATCTCTAGACAAAATCCTATGTTATTTTTCCAAGGTATATCTATTATTTAGTTGGGCTTGCAATCAAGTTTGTCTAACCATTGCAAGAAAGAAAACAATCATCATAAAATTGTGACCTAATGATCTTTATACTACTCACCATGAAATTCATAATATTTAGGTCAAATTATGAGCCAAACACTTGAAAATTCAAGTTAGAGAAGTGGTAGCTTCAAATGTCCTGGAGAAAATAAGGTATTTGAAGAACATAACCAAAATTTTATCATAAAAAGCCATGTATTTAAAGAATAATTAAGGTAAATTACTATGCATTCAACTAAAAAATACTTTTTATATAAAAGGCTAAAAAACTTTTATTTTATTTTTAAATTATATATCTTTGATCTTCAACTCCATAGAACCCTTATATGAAAAAAAATTTCTTAGAAATGGATTTATTATGTCTTTTTTGTTTCTGCCTATTTTATTCCCATAATAATATAATCAAGCAATAACTAGTAGGCATGCGATGATTTGCAACTATGTTACCATGTGTCATGTGTGCATGGTAGCCTACTCAAATAATAGCAGTCAAAACTTAAAAATATCTACTTTTATCTACACTATTGATCACCCATAATTTTGATTTGATTTTGATGATCTAGCTAGATGTGAAATGTTCTGTTTGATTGAAAAAAGTTGTTAGAGTTTTAAAAAAGATTAATTTTCTTTAGAAAAGATTAATTACTATAATTTTTTGTTTTGTAATCAAAACTTCATTATAAATAATATATAATCTAGGGAGAAAAAAAATATCATTCCCAAGTTGGTTCATATTATAAAACTTTGAATTTATCCTAATCATCATAGTTAACTCACTGAAAGATAACATATGATCCAGAAGGATAAAAATTATGTTTGATTGAAATTTTGACTATAATGATCAAGGTAAGATATCATTAATTCATAATCAAAATCATGATAATAGAATGATATGTCTTGTTGAAGAAAGAAGACATCATTTACTATTAATTATTTGAAAATGACATTAATAATCATCAAGTTTGATTTTTCCCAAAGATAATTAATTAAATTTTTAAAAAGATTGATTTTTGAGAAATTTATTTAATCTGGGTTACTAAACCTCCTATGAGCACAAGCCCTCATATTTACTTACATCATAAGAAAGTTGAATTCTCTATGAATACTCTTGATTAAAATATTGGTAAAAATTTTATTTTTAGGTTTCAAGGCTTTATGTCAAAGGAAGAGAAGTTGGAAATTTAATAGGGATTGGATCAAAATATAATGCTTATTTCTAGTGGTCAAAAAAGGAAAAGTAGTAGATACTTTTGGATTCTGAAACATTTCAAAAGCACCATAGGCTATTCTAAGTGTTGGGCATTAATTTGGATTGAAAGAGATTTCATTTTGACTTGTCAATTTTATAAAAAAAATTAGGATTTAATTCTCGATGGTTGAGGTCTTATAACCTAAGCCTGCTTCAAAACCTAAATCTAAATTTGGTACTAAAAACCAATAACTTGAACTTAGCTAATACAGTGCAAACCTAGAATTACCCTGGCCTGAATTGGGGAGCCAGCTAACCACCTATGCACTTTTAAACTATGACTCTAGTCTTTTATGTAAAAGTGGTAGGGATGATGATTAAATAAGTTTGAATAATCAGGGCTGACATCTAAAGTAGATACTAGTTGACCCCTTGACTTATGTTGGGTAATATAAAACTTAAAATAAAGTGTAATTAAATTTTAGACTCATTTAAATTTATTTCTTATGCAATGCATGCAAATTAACTCAATTAAATTGCATAAATTTGAATGAAGCTATTTAAAAATCAGTCTTAAAAATTAGTTTTTTTCTAGAGATTGCATAACATTCCCTTAACAGGTCAACATCCTAATAGATCAGGTGGCATGCTAGAATCCGTTTATGGGGAGGTGCCTAACAAGGAAGAGAATAATCAAAATGAATGCATGTGAAATCTTAGAGAATCATTGCTTACATAATAAATTCATTAGAGTTTCTATGTGGACTTAAAAATTAATTTAAATTTAATTAAAGTAAAAAAAATTGTTCATTCCCTCACAATCCTCTGATCAGGTTCCAGGCCAAATCAAATATGGCATGTAATAAAAGAAATATAAAAATGTAGAAATTTTTTAATATACAATTAAATGAAAAAAATTAATTAAGTCAAATTAAATTAAATTTAAGTCCATCTGATAAGTGCAACTTTTTATTTCAAAGTAGGGTCTATAGGATAAGTAAAGTGATAGGGTACCACTAACAATAAGCTCGAATTTCTAAGCCTAAGACACAAGTGAATTTAAGAATGAGATTCTTCTTGATCTTCACTTCTTTGTCCTTCTACATGTTTTTTTGATCTGTTGGGTCCAGATATCCAAATGAAAAGAAACTCCCCCTAGAATAGGGTGTTATTTATTCTCTTTTGATATTTGAAAGTCATCAAAATATGGATCTCTAAATGTAGAGGAAGTCTCACCTAAGGAATTTTTTTTTCTCATTAAATTCCAAATTGGATGCTTAACATCCCATCTCAACGTAATTTAACATTACAACTCAAATTACATCAAATTATATTTCAATAAAAATTAAAATCTAAACTAAAATAACATGCAAAGTTATCCTAAATATCAGCAATTAAATCAAAATCCCAAGAAGTTAGATGTTGCATTTAAAATACTCAAATTATAGCCACACTTTACTATGCTCTTTTAATTTAAAGGGGGATTTAGTATTTTTGAAGCACCTGTAGAAAACATTATTAATTTAAAGCTTAATTTTATGCCCCCTTTTATTTTAATTAACCTATATCAGCATGGCCACATGTATATGATTATGTTAGCATTTAAATCATCCTTAATCTAAGAGTTATTTTAATGTCCATCACATCAATAGATAGATCACAAAAAAAATAATAATAAATCAATCTATACAAGAAACTAGTATGTAGTGAAAACTATAGAATACGAAACTCACAGCATAAAAGTGAGCACCAGCCATGCCTATGACTAGAGTTGGTTGTCCTAGCAAGCCATATAAAGTGTGTGAGGCATGTTGTGTGATTTGGATATGTCCTATATAGGAAAATTAGTTAAAGTTATTTGATGTTCTGGTTAGTTGAAAGGCTTAATAAAATTTTAATTAAAGATTAAATATTAATTATTTATAATTAGTTTTATGATATATATTTTTTTTAAGTTAAAGGGATACCACCTTTGTTGCTTATCAGGAATGTGAAATTTATTTCACATTCCTTGGGGCTATGTTAATAACCTCGTACGCCTGGATTAGCTAGTGGTAATGGGTATAATTATGTAAATCGAATTGAATAAGATTTGAAAGTTGTTCATCTACTTGTTTATTGGAATCAAATTGGGGCTCCGTTGTTTCTCCCTCTTAACACATTATTCAGGAAAACTAAGTTTTTTTCCTAGATAGTTTCATGCGCACAATGTCATTCTACTTCATTATGACAATCTATTTGACACTTCTATTTCACCCACCTAACAAGTTATGCAAGAAAATTAATTGTGGTTACTTTTTCTAGATCGTTTCATCTGTAAATACCTTGTTTTAGGTACAATCAATTAATACATGGCAGTCTTTTTGTCTTATTTATGATGATCTCAATCATTCTAGTAAAATTGTAGCTTTAATGTGCTTGATATATATCTACCCCTTTAAATTCAGTTTGCTTGATTATTTGCAATTTACATCTTGATGCTTGATGATAATCTTCTTCTTATAATGGTAGAGTTGACAAGTTCTTTGTGTTCATTTATTATTTCATAGAATTGTGGATGAATGTAAATGCTAATACTTGTTTCTCTTGTTTGAAGTTGTTTTGGAAAATTTGTAGAAATCCAGTTTGACGCAAATGGCAGGATATCTGGTGCAGCAATTAGAACATACCTATTGGTTATAGTTTTTAAATTAGGATTAAGGTCTTTTAGATTTTTAAATTAAATATTGAAAGTTTAAAATTATTTGAATTATTTAAATATATTAATTAAAAAGGTCAAAATTAGACTTTTAGATTTAGATTAATGATTGGAAAGTTAAGAAATTTCTTAACTTATAGAACTTAAGATGAGTAATTTGTTTATAAGTTTGCTGGATTTAGTTTTTTATACATTATTTATGAATTTTTGATGTCTTGACTTAAATTTAAACTTAAGGTTGATCAAGAAATTGACATTTTAAATTTAAATTATTTTTGGTGGTTTAATATTTTTAATAAATAATAGACCCCAATTGAATTTTAGTTCCATTATGTTTGTGCAATTTAAAATTTTATAGAGTTATTTATGATTTTTAAAAGTTTGAGTATTTATATAAATTATTTAATTTATTTATTTATTGGTTCTTAATGATTTGAATCCGAATGAACTCCAAACTTCTTGAAATCTTCTCTAAACATCATAAAAGATCTAAGGAGGTGCTTTCAAGTGTTTAAAATTTTTCAAAATTTTATAATTTTTAATTCATTTAATTAATTAAATATTAATTTAAAATTAAGATTAAATTAACTCTAATTTGATGTCAAATCATATAGATTTTAAATATCTTGAGTTACGGTTTGAATTCTAATCAATTTGACGTATTATATGTAATTTTTGAATTTAAATTTGATTCATTAAAATTTTTATAAGTTTTGAGGCTTAATTAGAGCATGAAAACTAAATTAATTAATTAAGGGATCTAATGATTTTTAAAATTAGTGGGAAATTTTCCAAAGGGTTGGAAGTATTTCTATGTTAAAATGTCTATAATTTCAACCTATTGGATATGTATTTAGATTTTTAGAATTACTCTAAATTTTCTAAAAAATTCCTTAATTTTTTTCCTAAAGGTGTCACTTAGTTTTCTAGGCTTAAATAAATGTCACTAATCCTTGACACAAACATGAATAATATTCAATCACATCAATCAAGTTATAAATCTAGGAGAGCCTAAAGCTAGGTGTGTGTGTGCATCCTAAGTATACAAGGATTAAACATAACATATATAATTAAAGCTAGATTAGTGAAAATTAAAATATGATTGTTAAATAATCATCCCCCATCAATTCTATTCATGTAAGCTTGATCCATGTTTCAAATTCCATAACTTACTCAAAGGTTCTCAAAATTTAACATATATAAATTTTAAATTAATTAATTAATTATATATATAGCTTAATTTTAATTTAAAATTAGAGAAATTAAGGTAATTTTAAAAAAATTGAAAATATCTTATTATTTTGAAAATATTTTAAAAATTATTATTTTTTAGTTTTTGTGAATTATTTAGGTCAATATAAAATTAATTTTTAATTAAATATTCAAATATTTAAATAATTGAAATTTTTTAGATGTATCAAAAATATCTTAAATTAAATTTATTTTCAAATTAAAATAGCTTAAAATAAAAATTTGATTATTTAAAATATTTTTAAAATAAACTTTTAATTTTCAAAATATTTAATTTGATATTTAATTAAGTATTATTAAATAGTAATATAATTAAATATTTATAATAATTTAAAATAGTTGAATTTTTTAATTTTAAATTTAATTTTGAATTAAATAATTAAAATTTAAAAAATTTCATATATTATATAATTTTTTATTTTAAATTGATTTTTTTTATATTTAATGTTTTATGATAATTAAATGTATTTAAATAATTTAAATTAATTAAGATTTTAAGTAATTATTAAATCAAATTATTTTTTTTTTTCTGAAGAAAATCCGGAGCTTGCATATATTAAAGAAAAACAAGAAAAATAAGAGCAACTACAAGGTTGATTCTGTTGCAAATCTATTTTCATGACTTATGTTTTGATAATTGACAAACACTATTGATTCTCTTGGACTGCTTGTTGCTTCTAACTTGTTAGGAATCGAAGATCAGACGAACAAATGAAGCTAGTTCAAGATTGCGTAGGTTTAGGGTTGAGTCAGTCTGTACTTTATTTTTTCTCTTCTTAAGTCTATTTGTAATGGTCAAAGAGACTGATGCTAAGTAACCCTACACACACACACTTGAGAGATTTAGAATTTCTATTTTTACTCATATCGGCCAGGACGATATTTACATCGTCCTGGATGATCAGGCTTAAAACAAAATGTCTAAATATGGATTCTTAATTAAGGCAGCCGTCATTAACAGATCGTTTTGGACGATAAGCTCAAAATAGAAAGAAGTTGACGCCATAGACAATTAAGGTATATTGTATTTTTAAATAATCGACCAGAACGATCATTGATCGGTCTGGACGATATTCACAAATTATGCCTTAATTGATCAGGGAATCAAGAGAGTAATTAAGGATGATTGATACGATCATATCATCCTGGACGATCGCAAGATCGGTCAGGACGATCTATTCAAAATCTTTAGTTACTTCAGGACGATAAATATCGGCCAGCTCGAATTCAGGGCTATGCTCTAGACGATTTTCCTCTGATATGAACTGATCGGCTGGGATGATCGTGAGATCGACCTGGACAATCAAGCCAATTTTAAATCATTGAAGTTTGCATTCAAGGCGATGCTCTGGCCGATCTTCTGAGTTTTATACTGATCGGCCAGGCCGATGTCCATATCGGTCGAGACGATATTGTCGGCAACTTGTAATTAATGAGCTCCTTTGAAGCTCTTCTATTTAAGAGCTCTTGTTCAACATTTTGAAAAACCTTTTGGCTGCTTCCTTGACCTGAGAAGGCCTTGAGGAGAGAAAGAGAGAGAGTGAGAGAGAGAGGATCTTATGAGGGGGAGCTTGTGAGCGGATTCACAAGGGTTGCTTCAAGGATCGCTCTGCTTCTTCTTCGTCTAGAGTTTCTCATCCGTGGAAGGGTCGGTAGAGGTAAGGAGTCAGCATCCGATTGTGGTTCTCTGCCATCTTCAGGAGGAAGCAAAAGGAGATAGGTTCTCTGCCTTGCCGGGGTGGCAAAAAGAGGTTCTTTGTGAGGGCTTCTCAGCCTAGCCGTGGGGGCTAAAGGAGAGTCACATTTGTAGTGAAATACTTGGAGGGTTCCTCCAAGGAGTGGATGTAGGTCAAGTTGACCGAAATACTATAAATCTCTGTGTTATTGTTTTCTTGCTTCTGCACTTTTAATTTTCGCATTTATTTTTCTCGTGGTGTGATTTTGGTTTATGTGATTTTTGTTCTTTGTGAAAAGAAAATTTTAAAATATCAATTCACCCCCCCTCTTGGTTAGCTTGGGACTAAGTTCATAGGGCTTAACATTCCTAACGAACTTTCAAGTGGTATCAGAGCACTTTCTAGTGTCATCTGAGCACTTTCAAGTGGTATCAGAGCGGGATTCAAAAATTTAAGTTTGAAAACTTTTTGAATTAGATTCATGGCTAACTTTGGGAATCGTAACACTACGGAAGGTTATTCAATTACACGACCTCCCTTGTTTGACAACTTACCTTTTGATTTTTGGAAAACCCGCATGTCAACATTTTTACAATCTACTGATTATCGCATGTGGATGCTTATCAAATAAGATTATTCTCCACCTTCTCATAAAATTAATGGTGTTAAAATTGAAGTTGCTTTTATTGAATGGACTTTCGACGAACGAGATTTAGCTCAATTGAATGCAAAATGTTTGAACTGTTTTTTCTGTGCTTTAAAATCTGAGGATTACATGCGTGTTTCCACTTGCAAAACTGGAAAAGAAATTTGGGATAAATTGTGTATCACCTATGAAGGCACTAATGAAGTTAAACAATCCCGTTTGAATTTTCTCTTGGATGACTATGAACTTTTTTGTATGAAATCTCATGAATCAATTTCTGACATGTATACTAGGTTTACTCAGATAGTTACTTCATTGCATGCATTACGAAAAGAACTTTCAAACTATGAAAAAGTAAATAAGATTTTGAGATGCTAGCCTTCGTCATATGATGCTAAAATCATTGCAATCACTGAATCTAAGGATTTGAATACTTACTCTATTGATAACTTACTTGGCCTTCTCATTGCTTATGAGTAAGGGTTGAATCAAAGAAATCTTGATGCAGGTGAGAAGAAGAAGGAGAAAACAGTTGCATTGAAGGCACACAAATCAGATTCTGAATCATCCGGGTCTGAAAGCGATGAAGTTGCCTTCATCACAAGGCAATTCAAAAGCTTTCTAAGGAAGAAACAAAATCATCATCAAAATTGGAGAAAATGTAAGGATCATAAACATGTTAAAAGATCTTCTGATTTTGTTTATTATGAATACAGGAAACCAGGACATGTGTGAACTGATTGCCCAACACTTCAAGATAACTCAAGCAAAGAAAAGGAAAAAGGTGAGGAGAAACCTAAGTTGAGGAAGGACAAGAAGAGAGTCCAAAAGGCGTTCTGGGCAGAATCTGGTACTGACTCCTCTGAGATTGAACCAGAGGAAGAGACTACAAACCTGTGCTTAATGGGGAAAGATCATCTTGAGCAAAGTGATGAGGAAGAGGTATGTAAACCAACCTATGATGAATTGTTTGAGATATGTGAGAAAATACATGCATCATACAAAAAACTCAAGAAAACTCATTCAAGCCTAAAATTAGAACTTTCGAATTTACAAAAAGAGCATGAAGTTTTTCTCAAAGATCATGCAATGATTAATTCAAATCACATGGCTCTTCTTGATGAATTTGATGAGTTAAACAAAAAGTATTTGGAATTAATTGATGAACATAATGCATTAAAAGTTTCACACACCTCACTTAATTCTGATTTTAAGAAATCTAAAGAGATTGAGAAAAAATTGAGGATTGATAATGATACATTAAAAAGAACTAACTTGAGGATTCAAAATGATTTGGAAACATGTAAGAAAAATTGGATGACATCTACTTTTGATCCTAAGCCAAAACCTAGGAAGAGGCATTATAACTCAAATAATTTAAGAAATCCTTTTCCTGGAGTTAGATGTTTTACTTGTGGCTTGCTAGGACACATCTCACACACTTGCACTGTTCACGATAGTACACATTGGATATGGAGACCTAAGGTGCATGATTCACAGCATACCATACCTGTATTGCATTCTATTTTTTCTACGAAGGGACCCAAAACTGTTTGGGTTCCTAAATCTAACTATTATTGAGTTTTGCAGGTGTGCTCTCACCAAAGACCTCGTGGGAGCATAGGATAATTGACATATGGAGGCTCGCAGCTCATAAATGCTTAAACTTGCTGCTTCAATAAATTCTTGAAATGCGTTTTTGATTAGTGTTGTTTTAAGTTTTTTTTATTTTTTATTTGTTTTTGTGTTGATTGTGTGCTACTTTTTTGTTATTTTAGATTTTTTTTTGTTTTCACGTTGCCTTTTATGATTGGTTTTCCATATGCTGAATCTTTTCAAGCTTTTAGATTTTGAAGTTTTGGAGATAGTGTTTAGCTTTTCTAAATCGGTTAAATGGAGAAATACCGTTGATGGTTTCCCTCCTTCTGACCTTGTTTAGTGGTATGATTTTCTTCTCTAAACAAAAGTCTCAAACTCATTTTTAACCAATAGTTTTTGAAATTAAGATCCTTTTTCTTATTACAATAATTTATCTTATGTATAATAGCCAAAGTTCTTATATATCTTTCATGTTAATTAAAGTCTTGCCATTGCATTTATCACATGTTTATGACTTTGTTTTATGACTTGTTATTCCCTATGTTAGAGAGAGAGCTCATATTCTCTAATATTTGGAGGATATACTCACAACTAAGTTTTTTATAAGGGTTTGTTAAAGATTTCTTAGCTTGCCAGAATTAAAAAGGAAAGAGGCCAATGACGCCAAATTGAAAAAAAAAACTATATACACAAAAGTGTATCAAAAAGATCAAAAGATGCTCAAAGAGCCAATTAAATTGACAAGAAGCATAAAATGAGCCCACTAAATGCAAGCTATCCTCTCTTTTCTAAACTCTTAAAGCTTAGAGAACTCATTGATTAATTAATGCTTTCAAGGGCTTGATTTCAAATTCCATGATTGAGATAAATTACTTTGTTTTATTATTTATGAGATATTTTCTTTGTAAACAAGTTTTGAACGGATCTCCTTTTTATCCTTTTAAGGTATTCTGAGTTAGGTCTTTTGTTTTTCATAAGAAAATTTGTACCCTAAAGGATGTCTGATCTAGGGTTAACAGAATCAGATATTTTACCTTTGTCTGATTAGGATTGGCTAAACTCCTTGATCTTGTGGAACTCTAAAGTTTAATTTTTTGATAACTTCTCATATGATGCCTTGATAAAACAAAAAAAATGTAGAAAAATTAAAATTAAAAATTAGTCGTTTTTTTTTATTTTCGTTATTTAAAGCTTTCTATTACTGTGTTTTTGTCTACTTTTATTTTGTTTTATTTTTGAGGGCCTTGATCATCATCATCTTTTCCTTGGTTTCAAATTCTAGTCACATCGTCCTGGTCGATACCTGTATCGTACTGTACGATTAGATAAAATCTCTTCAAATTCCATCTACTGACCTTTTTTGTGCTTACTGTAACTCATCGTCCTGGATGATACCATATCGTCCTGGATGATCTGATCGAACTCTGTTGCAATCATGATGATTGTCCTGGCTGATAGAATATTTTGCTGGCCGATGCATTTTATGTGCATCGTCCTGGCCGATACACTGCATCGTCCTGGCCGATACACCGGATTACCTCCTCGGGACGATTGCCTGTGTGTAATCGTCCTGGCCGATATCTGATCGGCCTGGACGATTCTGCGATTGGCCTTGACAATATAGCCGTTTCTTTAAATTCTGGCTGATCCAGCCATATTTTTCACCTCATCCCTTCTCCTCTTGTGTCTCCTTACTAAATCTCTTCTATGGCTTGTGGGAATCGTGTTCGACAAACTTCTGGGAGTTCTTCAAGGGCTAGGATTGACCCTCGTTTCAGGGAGGCAGAAGATGAAGCCGCCTACCATCGATACAAAGAGTGTGGGATAACGGTCTCCAGAACTATCAATCCTGCCCACACCTCATACCCGGTAATGGATCTTTTCGCTCACACCTCTCTTTGTTTCATTCTGTCTCTTGCTTTTCCCTTTAATACTGAGTTTCTTCGAGAATTCTTTGCAAACCTTCACATTAACCCTACCTTCACAGCCCTGACCTCCTATGTCAATCGACGCCTTGTCGAAATCATATATCAGGACTGTGTTGAACTATTACAGCTATCCTCCACCGGGGATAAGCTGCACTTAATCACTTTAGATCCTGACCTTGACTGGTCCACGACGAATCACTTCCTTCGCCAGACCAATGCACCTTTTCATGTTGGAGAGACTAGCTCTTTAGTCAAAGATTCTAGGACAATCCAACATGTCCTTCGCACCTCCATAATTCCAAAAGTTGGGGATCGAATCTACATCACCCCTCTACTTTCCCTCACTACTTTCTACATCATGGCTCGTAGAGAATTTAATACTGCGGACTTAATTTTTTGATACATTGATCACTTAACCACAATACCTGATCTAGATCATAAGAGGAAACCCAATCTAGCCTTAGGACACATCATAGCCTATGTCCTTGAAACAAAATACCAACTTCAGTATCATATTACTCCTAACCTCCCAACTCCCTTCTACTCAAACAGTTCCTTCAGTACCCTTCACAGTACTCGTCTCCACCCTGGGGATGAGGAACCTCGGGGGGCTGTGGAGGAGAAGGCTCCCGCTCCCACTCCCATTCCTGATCCTGTTCCTCTACACCAGCACTCACCAGTTGATCAGTTGATAGAGAGGTTTGATCGATGGGAGAGCCGCTTTGACGCTTACGTTGCTGCATAGGAGCAGCAACACTCTGAGGACATTACCCGCTACGAGAAGCACCGCACAGAGGATTTAGCCCAACTTGGCAGCTACATCACCCACCAGCAGCAGCATGACAAGGACATCGCCTGGTTCAATGCTCAGTTTACTACGCTTGCCAGCTACTTTCAGCAGCCACCTCCACCACCTCCATCTGATGATTAGGGTCCCTCATTTTTCTAGTCTATGTTTTCTGTTGTGTTGTTTTCTTTTTCTTTTCTGTGTCTAGGACCCTCTTTTGTGATGACAAAAGGGGGAGTAGGATGTGGTAGAAAAAACAGTATGTGCTTGTAACTTTGAATTTCTAGTGAACTATTTTATTTTTCTTCTGTGAGTTTTTCCTACTTGTGTTTTCCATCATCAAAAAGGAGGAGATTGTTGCAAATCTATTTTCATGACTTATGTTTTGATGATTGACAAACACTGTTGATTCTCTTAGACTATTTGTTGCTTCTAACTTTTCAGGAATCGAAGATCGGACGAATAAATGAAGCCAGTTCAAGATTGCGTAGGTTTACGGTTGAGTCAGTATGTACTTTGTTTTTTCTCTTCTTGAGTCTATTTATAATGGTCAAAGAGACTGATGCTAAGTAACCCTACACACACACTTGAGAGATTTAGAATTTTTGTTTTTACTCATATCGGTCAGGACGATATTTACATCATCCTAGACGATCAGGCTTAAAATAGAAAGTCTAAATATGGATTCCTAATTAAGGGAGTCGTCATTAACAGATCGGCCTGGACGATACTTGTATCGTCCAGGACGATAAGCTCAAAACAGAAAGAAGTTGCCGCCATATACAATTAAGGTATACTGTATTTTTAAATATTCAGCCAGGACGATCATTGATCGGCCTGGACGATATTCACAAATTATGCCTTAATTGATCAGGGAATCAAGGGAGTAATTAAGGATTATTGATACGATCATATCATCCTGGATGAACACAGGATCGGCCAGGTCGATCTATTCAAAAACCTTAGTTACTTCATGATGATAAATATCGGCCAGCTCGAATTCAGGGCTATGCTCTGGATGATTTTCCTTTAAATTGAACAGATCGGCCGGGACGATCGTGAGATCGGCCTGGACGATCAAGCCAATTTTAAATCATCCAAGTTCGCATTCAGGGCGATGCTCTGGCCGATCTTCTGAGTTTTGTACTGATCGGCCAAGCCGATGTCCATATCGGCCTGGACGATATTGTCAGCAACTTGCAATTAATGAGCTCCTTTACAGGTCTTCTATTTAAGAGCTCTTGTTCAACGTTTTGAACAACCTTTTGGCTGCTCCCTTGACCTGAGAAGGCCTTGAGGAGAGAAAGAGAGAGAGGGAGAGAGAGAGGATCTTGTGTGGGGAAGCTTGTGAGGGGATTCACAAGGGTTGCTTCAAGGATCGCTCTGCTTCTTCTTCATCTAGAGTTTCTCGTCTGTGGAAGGGTCGGTAGAGGTAAGGAGTCAGCATCTGGTTGTGGTTCTCTGCCAGCTTCAGGAGGAAGTAAAAGGAGATAGGTTATCTGTCTTGCCGGGGTGGAAAAAAGAGGTTATTTGTGAGGGCTTCTCCGCCTAGCCGTGGGGACTAAAGGAGAGTCACGTTTGTAGTGCAATACTTGGAGGGTACCTCCAAGGAGTGGACGTAGGTCAAGTTGACCGAAACACTATAAATCTATATGTTATTGTTTTCTTGCTTCCGCACTTTTAATTTCCGCATTTATTTTTCTCGTGGTGTGATTTTGGTTTATGTGATTTTTGTTCTTTGTGAAAAGAAATTTTTAAAATATTAATTCACCCCCCCTCTTGGTTAGCTTGGGACTAAGTTCATAGGGCTTAACATCCCTAACAAACTTTCAAGTGGTATCAGAGCACTTTCTAGTGTCATCTGAGCACTTTCAGATTCCCCCTTTAAAGTATTATAGAATGATGGAGGAACCTTATTCAAATAATATTCTTGCCAACTAAAACTACTAAAAAGAGCATAGTTAGCACATAAATTTGCTAACTTATTACTTTGCCTACCCATACAATTGAAAATGACAAAATTAAAATTCAAAAGAAATCCCATACCCTCTTCATTGTAGTTTCCTTTTTTCCAAGTTTTTTGAAGAAAAGAAATGATATTTGAGTTGTCCCCTTCAATAATGATGCCTTTGTATTTGAACATCCAATTCTTGATTTCCTCATTTAAAGAATGAATTGGTAGAAGCTCCAACTTTGCTATGTCCCAATGAACACAAGATCTACCATAAGCAAATGGGAATCTCCCTTTGTAGTCCCAAAAAACTGCGGCTATCTCTGTTGTGTAAGAAGAAAGTAGAGATGTGTCTACATTAACCTTTAGCCATTTGGGTGGAAGAGGATGCCAAGTATTAGACAGTCTGAATGACTGGTTAACATTCCAATGGCCCAAATTAAAGTGACTAAAGTTGTGTGAAACTGAAGCATATCATATAGCATTGGAAGCAATAAAACTAGGACTGTCCTCCACTCCTTTGTGAATCATTTTATTCCTACTTTTCCAAGATAGGAATACTGCATTGCAATACAGGTCAACAATAATACCTTTCTTCACTGTAGTAGCTTCCAGCCATATGAGACATTCTTCAATCTTAACAAAAATCAGAATTCCAAATCCCCATTCATTTAGATGGTAAATTACCTCTTTAAACTTCAAGCATCCACACATAATACGCTCAACATCTTCAATTGCATTGTATCCCCTAGGACAATTGGCATTCTCTAGGAGTCTTCTACAACATAAAAATTGAAGAGATAGGATTTCAATTATACTTAATCTCCCCCAAAACACTTCCATCCGAGAATTCAGCTTAGCATTTTTGATCCAGTCCCAATTCTGAAAATCATAACTCTCTTGCACCAAAGCATTAAAGGATAATCCAGTAATAGATATTCCGGATTTTTTATGAATCAGCTCCATTTGATCTTCCTCCCCATCTTGTATAATCTTTATTTGTATGATCAAATTTACTAGCTCCCTTCCAAAAGTTTCCAGCAGCACCAGTTCATTCCAACAACCATCAAGTATGAAGTCTTTGACAAATGCAGCTCCATCCTCATGTGAACAACAAACGTAGGCCACATATTAATACATTTATCCAATATCCAATTATCTTTAAATGCATCTACTGAATCTCCATTCACTAAGGACCATCTCACAATTGGTTTCAACATTTTGCATCCATCATTCAATAATTTCCAAGATGAAGAGCATCTACCTCTACTGCTTCCCTTCTCAAGCCTTTCACCGTATTTAACCACCATTACCTTGTGAAAAAGAGAGTCTTTGTCTTGTATGAATCTCCATGCCAATCTAGCTCTAAAAGTAGGAGTTTTCTTGACATTTGAATGCAACCCTCAGCTACCTCTGCCAATTGGTTTGCACAATTCAGTCCAACTGACATAGTGCAACCCCATAGATCCATTCTTCTTAATCCAAATGAAGTTCATGCAAATTTTTTCAAGTTCTTCCAACACTCATTTTGGGACAAGTGAGTGTGTAGCATGAAAAGTAGAGAAAGATAACATTAAAGATTTTACAAATATCAACTTACCCGCAAGAGATAAGATTTTACTTCCCCAAAGATAAAGCTTCCTCAAGGCTCTATCTATAATGAACTGGAAATCATCACTTGTAAGTCTTCTTAAAGCTATCTTCAATCTAAGGTAGTTGAATTCTTTTACCATTTTGAAACTCATTATTCATGAGATGCTTTTCTTCTTCTTCTTCCTATTCACATGTTTACCAAACAACATGGAAGATTAGCTATGATTTATTTGTTGGCCATTCCATTCACATAAGTTATTTAAGATGTTCTTAGCTGCCTTAACAACCTTCCTATTAGCTTCAGAAAACATTATCACATCAACTGCATAAAGTAAATGGGAAATTCTCGGCCCAACAGAGTTGATCTTGATACCATAAGAGCCTTGAGCAAAAGCATTTGAAAGTAGTTAAGAGCAAAGTATAAAAAGGAGAGGAGACAAGGGACACCCTTGCCGAAAACCACTCTTACCTTGAATCCAATTTGAGCAATTGCCATTGATGATTAAAGAAAATGTTAGTTTTTCAACACACTCCATGATGAGTTTGGATATCTTTATAGGAAAGTCAAAATACTCCAACACTTTTATAAGAGAAGAACAAGACATGGAATCAAAAGCTTGATCCATGTCTACCTTGAAGGATATAAGACCTTTAGTAGCTTTTAAGAACCTTAGTTTGTGAAACATTTCCTTTGCCACCAACACATGGTCAGACAAAGATCTCCGCTTGATGAATGCTGCTGGCTCCTTAGAGATAACCTTTGGAATAACTATAATTAGTTTGTTCAATATTACCCTTGCCGCCCCCTTCTACACAATATTACATAGACTTATTGGTCTATAGTTAAATGGGAGAGTAGGATTTGATACCTTCGGTATAAGCACAATCAATGTTTCCTTCCATTCTTTGTTCAGCTCCCCACAGCAAAGGAAATGACTTTTTGCCTTCCAAAAATCAATTTTAATGATGCCCCAATATGCTTTGATGAAGGAGTTTTAAATTCCATCATTACAAGGTGTAGTATTACCTCCCAATTGATTCAGAACACATTTTACTTCTGCAATAGTAAAATCTTCCTCTAGGAATTCCAAGTCCCAGTTGTTCAGGCAAATATCAGAAATTGGCCATCCATCTAGCTTACAACTTCTTGAATCCCATTTTTTCTAAAAAAATCAAAAGAAAACTTCTTCCATCTGGTCTTGTTCTTCCACCAAAAACCCATTCTCATCCTTTGACAATTTTATTGGAGTTTCGTCTAGCACTAGCATAGGAATGGAAGAATTTTGAATTCCCATCTCCTTCATTTAACCACTTCACTTTAGCTCTTTGCTTCCATCAAGAATTCAATCTAGCCATGGTTGAATTTAATTCATTCACCTTTGCTTTAAGACTCCAATAATAAAATTTTGAGATAGACCCATTTGAAGATTCTTTGTTTTGAAGTTCCATGATCTCAATTATAAGATCATCTTTAAGCTTGTTACGATCCTTTAACTTAGACTTGATCCAAAAGAACAAAAACTTCAAGGACCTTTAAATTTCTTATTGAGAACTTAAGAACAACTACCTTGATAATTTTTGCTCCATTCCTTTCTCACCACGTTAAAAGATGCTTGATAAGATGCCCAACAATTTTCAAACTTGATGTTATTTTTAGAGATTGAGTTAAAATTCAAAATGATTGGATACTGGTTCGAGGCTATCCTAGCCAAATGCCTCACAACCCAACAGTGTGGGGATCTCAATGCAGTAGAGTTGATAAAACACCTATCCAATCTTTCAAGTATCCTTGCTCCACCACATTTATTGTTTCACCATGTGTATTTATGCCCAATGAACTTAACTTCATGTAAATCATTATTGAGCAAACATTCTTTCATATCATTTGGTTCTTGAGAGAAAATGTACCTTCTACCTCCTATTTTATCCTCTTTGCCCATTATACATTTAAAGTCTCCACCTATTATCATAGTAAATCTCTAATGAATACTTGTCTAGCATATCCCATAAACCCCTTCTCTTTTGCACTTATCTACTTCCATAAATCTTGGCCACCCTACACATACTTTTGTTGAACATTTTAAGAACTCCAATAACTACTTGACAAGAAATATCCACCACCGAGAACTTAGCATGATTAGAGTTCCATAGAATTAAAATGCCACCAAGTAACCCTGATGAAGGAAAAAAGAAAAAGTCTTATTCGTTGCCAATCATATTATTAATCTCACTTCTATCTAAATTAGTTAATTTGGTTTCTACAAAACCCAAAAAGAACACTCAATTATTTTTAACAAATTCCCTTAGGTATAGAGAAGCACTCCTCTACAATTCCAAAAAGTTATAGAATACAATAAGTGAGATTGGGGAGATTATTCCACAAAGTACCTTTCCCTTAAAGCTCCAATCTCCGGCTTCTTAATGAAGAGTTGATTGGTCCCAATTTCCTCAACTATTTTGGTATTTTCTTCTTTGTAGGTTGAGAAGAGTCCACCTTCCCTTCACTTCTAGTATTCACAGTTTCATATAATATTAAATTAGAACCTTCTTTATCTTCCCTCCCTATAGCATTTACTATTACATTGTTACCATCACATGTATTTACCTCCTCATAACCTGTGAGAACATTTATTGATTGAACAAACTTTCCTTCTTCCATATCCACGAGTGCACTGAAGCAATTCCCATCATTAAATATCACAGGCTCCATAACCACTTGACCTTTTTTTTCTCCACCTCTAAGATATCTGATTTACTACCAGACAGATTTTGCTGCTCAGATTTTTTATCTTCAATTGGCTTGTCTACCTTGCTTACTTCCTTTATTTTATCACTTTGCTTCAAAGGCACAAAGTAACTCCTACTGTGAACAAGAGAAACTGGTCTTCTAGGCATAGTATAGTTTAATTTTTTCTTCCCATACTTTACCAACATCCATGGTCCATATTCTTCTTTCTCAATCAACCCATCTCTACCCAAATTTTGATTACCTTCAGCAGTTCCATTTTCCACCATATTAGTAGAAATTGAATTTACAGGCCTTATAGACTTTACCCTATTCTCAATGATGACTTTGGCATAATCATTTTTACTATGGACAATTTTCTTGTATTCAAAATAAAGGTTAGGCAGCCTCTCATACTCAATTCTCTGAAAGAATTTATCTTCTTCTCCTTCTACCCAAACACATGTAGGTAGCTTAACATCCAAATCAATAAGGACACATACCTTCCCAAATTTTCTTCTGGACCATTGAAACATATTGCCGTCAATCAAATAGGCTTGTCCACCACGGATGCTATATGATATATATTTATCTCATCCCAACAATGCAGTGGTAAGTTGGGCAACCTGATCCAAATTGGAGCAGAAAATCCTTTAAGCGAGTTAGGATCAAACCTTTGGGTCCATCTTTCAATCCCCACCATGTTTCCATTGACAAACCATGGGCCATTAGTTAGTACATCTTCCATATGCTCAAGTTCATAGAACGAACATAGAGTCCATCCCTTTCTAAGAACTGTGAGATTGAATTTTCCCTATTTTGCCCACTGCTTCCTCAATTCCAAGATAATTGAAGAAAATGGAACATCTCCACCAAATATTTTAACCACCAAGGATTTATCAAGATTCTTAGTGTTCTCTTAAACTTTTTCCACATGAAGCTTGACTAATTTTCCATCCTCAGATATGCAGTTGCCAAATTCCAACTCATCAACTCTGATATTATCTTTTTTAAACCCAAACTTTCTGATGATTTCCTAAATTAGGCCGTTTAGGCAAATCAATAATAACTTCATCACATCTACGCAGATCACCTGTTAAGCTTTTCCGAACCTCCTCCATATCCGATTATATATTACCTTGAACTGCCATAACCTTCTTTATTCCAGAACCATCAGATTCATTCATACCAATAGCATCTTTTGGTTGAGAACCTCCCTTCTCACAACTTACAGAAACCATTCTAGCAGCATTAAACTCTTTATAAATTTCAGTATTAGAGTTTGATGATGGAGAATACACCATCCCTCCCTTAACCAGCAGAACCTTTCCAGACAAACCAAAAATCTCTAGATTTTCTTCCAGCAGAATTCCCTTCACCTAAGCAGCAACATCAGTTGTTCTTCATGGCTAAACATGATCTTTATGATCTTGGTGTGATCGGTCCTAAATTTACATGGTGCAATAATAAGCAAGGGGCTACCAGGATTTGGGAATGCTTGGACCGTTGCTTGCTAAATTCTTTTGCTCTACAGCTAGTCCCGTCTGCATCCATCAGCACCTAGCTAGGATCTCTTCTGATCACTTCCCCATTGCTTTTTACCTTGAGAACTCTACTCGGGATTCAACCAAAATTTTCAGATTTGAAGACACCTGGAAATCATATGCAGCCACTTGGAATATTGTTGCAAAGGCTTGGGGAAAAAATGACTACGGAGATGAAGCTGATGTTCATAATAGGAAGATAAAGAGATCCTTGAAATCTCTCTTCTTCTGGAATAAGAATACCTGCAAAAACCTGAACCAGTTAAAAGAAGATTTAAAAAGAAACATTCTTAACTTGCAACAACAAGAAGACGAGGAAGGCAGTTTAAGTTTAGATAATCTTACTCTTTTAAGAAGTAAGGAGCGAGAGTTAAATGTCACTTTGCTTAGAATCTCTACGTGGTGGAATCAACGAGCCAAGACCAACTGGAATGAGGAGGGAGATTCTAATACTCGATTTTTTCATGCCCATGCTACAGCCAGGAAAAACTGTAATCTAATTAAACAAATTAAGGATGATAATAACAAAATGGTGGAAGATATTGAAGATATTGAGAGAATGTTTTTGAAATTCTTTGAAGACAAGTGGAAGCTTCGACATTGAAATTTTATGGACTGGCCTTATGCTGAACTGAATCAGATGATTGATGAGGATGATAAAATCCTATTGGATGCGGAATTCAATGAATCTGAGTTCTACACTATAGTTTTTCAGCAAGGATCTAATAAATCCCTTGGATTAGATGGTTTTACATACTCTTTTTTTAAATTCTATTGGGAGATCATAAGAGAAGTTGCTTGGAAAGCTATAAATAAGTTTTTTACCACTGGCCATATGAATGGTGCTTGGAAGGACACTTTGGTTGTTCTCATCCCCAAGATCACCTCACCGATCTTGCCTTCTAATTTTGTCCAATTAGTTTATGTCGAACTATCTACAAAATTGCCTCAACTATGATTGTTAACAAGTTAAAGTGTTGCATTTCCAAGCTTATTTCAGAGGAGCAGGTTGCCTTCATACCAAGTAGATCGATGTCAGACCATTGGCTTCTTTCCCTTGAAATTTTCAACAAATTTAAAATTTCAAAAAATAAGAAAGGTCTTATGGCTGTTAAACTTGACATGGCCCAAGCTTTCGATAGCATGTGTTGGAAGACTTTGGTGCATGTTCTTGATTGGTTTGGGTTCCCGGCAAAATATTCATCCTTCATTTTGGAATGTGTTACTAATGTAAGATTTTCCATCCTTTTGAAAGGTAGAGCCACTAGTTGGATAGATGCAAAAAGCGGGTTTAGACAAGGGTTCCCATTGTCACCTTTGCTCTTTATCATGTGTCTCAACTTCTTTCAAGTGTTATCAAGCAAATAGGATCTCTTTTGGGCATCCAAACCTCTCCAAAATCGCCTAAAATTAATCATTTATTATACGTCGAAGATGTGCTTTTGTTCGGTACTGCCTCTTCCTCCCAACTGAAAGCTATGATGAAGTTAATAAAAGTTTACTGCAGCTGGACAGGGCAATGCTTGAATTATTCCAAATCACAAATTTTCTTCGAAAAATTTGTCAGAGCTGATATAAAATGGAAACTTGGCAATAAATTAGGGTTTAAGGTGTTCAATGAGCTTCAATATTTGGGAACCAAATTTGCTCTCAAAACTTTGACCAAAAATGATTTCCAATTTGTTGTAGATCATGCACTTGATAAGCTCAATTCTTGGGGTGCTAAATTTCGTTCTATGGCTGGAAGAGTTGTTTTAGCTAAGACTTCTTTGTTATCCTTGCCTACCTTTATTTCGACTCATTCTTTGATCCCTAAGAGTATTCTTTTTGAATTAGATAGAAAATGCAGGGATTATATATAGCATCACAAGCCAGGACATAAAAGTCTTCATTACATTGCTTGGGATAATCTTTGCACTCCTAGAGCTTACGGTGTAATGGGAATGTATTCAGCTGTTAAAAAAGTTGGACCCCTAAATGCAAGAATTTCTTGGAGGCTTTTTCATAATCCTTCCTCTCTTTTATATAAGTGTATGTCAGCTAGATATGGCTCTGTCATTCACGGTGAAAAATCAACATATGGTCATTCTGTTGCTCGGACAATAATTCTAAATGGAGCTTCCTCTCTCAATCCAATTGTCAAGTGGAAGATTGTTAATGGGGCAAATATTAATGTCATGAATGACATTTGGTTACTTGACAAATGCTTCAACAAATGGCCTATGCTAGCTGACTGTAATGGACTAGAAAATCTGATGCTGCAAAACTTCATCACTGAAGACAGAAACTGGAATCTTCTTAAGCTCTCACGGTTTTTTAATAGCAGCATGATTGATCTTATAATACACCACCATGTTATAAATGAAGGGGAAGAAGATATCATGGAGTTGCTCTACCAACTTTCTGGAAAATCCATTTCTTCATTAGCTTATTCTGAAAGTATTAAGTTTCAGAATTTTTATGATGATGCTGGTTTCGCTAAGTGGCTATGGAAACTGAAGCTTAAGCCTAGAGTTGAGCTTTTTTGGTTGGAGACTTAGTAGGTTTGCTATCCCTACTAATGATTTCTTAAATTTTAGAAAACTTAGCAACTATGATAAATGTGCTCGTGGATGTCCGGAAGTGGAAAATGGGTCTCATATTGTAGTCCACTATAAATTTCTTATTGAAATTGTTAATATGCTGAGATCTTGGGGGTTCTTTATTCCAGTCTTTTGTTCGCTTGATGACTGCCTTCATCAGCTCCGTAACCTCACTAGCTCTAATGTGAATATTGTCAAGATTTATTGTATAGCAGTTTTCATTTCCTGGAATTGTAGGAATGATGTTAAGCATGGTAAAAATAGTATGCCTGTTTCGGTGGCAACTGCTTCCACTATGTTCTCTGCTACCAGTAACAATCCATTGCTAGTCAACTGGGATGCTTCCCTCCATCGTGAGTTTGAAACTTCTTGGTATCCCCCACCTCTAGATTGGATTAAAATAAATGTGGAAGCATCTTTACTAAACTCAAATCTAGCCAGTGTTGGAGGTGTTGCTCGAGATTATAAGGGTAGACTGTTACTCGCCTTTGGAAAACATAGACTTCATTGGGACATCAATCAACTTTAGCTTGAAGCTATTTTTTCGTTAAATAGAATTCATTAAAGAGTGGATGTTTGATTACAAAGGGCTAATAATTGAAGGAGATAACTAAAATGTCATACAGTTTCTACATTATTCAGTGAAGAATTCAAAGAACAACTGGATTTCTGAGAAGATTTCTTTCCTTCACGACTTCAATAAGGTCATCTTTAATCATACCTCTAAGAATTGAAATAAAGTTGCATATTTATGTGATTCTATTGCTTTAAAGAATAGTTTTTGTTTTGATTCCCTTATTTCCTCTGATTTTCCTTCTTCTTTATATCTTTTATTGAAGAAGGACTATGAGAGTTATAGCTTGTAATAGTTCCCTTTTTTTCGTTAATGCAATTTCTGCAATTGTTAAAAAAAAAGCAGCAACTTTAGTAATTAGTTTCTTCAAAAGCAAACCTCCCTCATTGATGATTAATGGCTTTTTCATCTTAGCATTTACCTTAACTCCATGGATAGAATTTAATTTATCATCTCTGAATGCCAGTGTTGTGAACCATTATTTATTTTATTTTTTATTTTCTTGAGTCTGAACACAAGCTGCATGTAAGTTTGAGCAACCATGCACACACATAGAGGGAGAGGGTTTTAAAAGTAAAAAATATAGATTTTCTTTCTTTGGTGATCGTATTGTATGACTTTATTTCATACTGTATGATCTGAGCTTATAAAATGTTTTATGTTAATTGATCGTATCGTACGAATACTATCATACTGTACGATGTGTTCCAAATCCAAAACCCTAGCCGTCAACTTAACTTAAGTAAGTTTTTCTCAGTCGTTCGTACTGTATGATTTATTTTAAATACTTACTTAAATTACCTCGTGATTAGTGGAATCAATTAAGGCTTAATTACTAATTGAAAATCATACTATATGAACACATTCGTACCATACGATGAACAGAGATGAATTCTGATCATCTCGGATATCATCCTAGACGATCCCTCATTTTTTGCCGCCTCATACTGTACGATTTCTATCGTACCATACGATCAACAGAGATGACATTTGATCATCCCAAAATTTGTCCTGGATGATGCCTTGATTTTGACCATTCATATTGTACGATGTATATCATACCATATGAAGAATAGAGATGATATTTGATCTTCCCGGCAACCGTCTTGTACTAGCAGTAGTGTTGAGGATCGTACCAAACAATTAGATTTTGAACTGTTCGTACAACTTCATACCAAGATGAAGCCTGTTTATACATATCGTACTGTAAATGTGAAATCGTACTATATGATTGTATCAGCTACTTCGAAAATTTCAGGGATTTTGGAGCCCATTTTATGTATTAAAATTAGTAATCTTTTTGAGAGAGAGATAGAGAAAAGGAGGAAACATGATTAGAGAAGAAATCCGTAGGAGAGATCTCTTGAGAAGTTTTTAGGGTTTGAGATTGGAAGGAGAAGGTGAGCTTGGTGAGGGATGAAAAGGTGTGAGGGAGATCACATGGTTGCTCCATTCTTGTTGCATCTTGCTCCTCCTATGGCCCGGGAAGAACTTTTGAGATGCTCTCTGAGGAGGAGACTCTTCTATATTCGTTACCTCAAAGGTACTCTGCCTTCTCCAGGAGGGAGAAAAACAAGAAGGTACTCTGCCGTCACCAGGAGGGTGAAAACAGTGCTTGGCACTCCGCCACTACGGGTTGGTGAAAGGGAGTATTGTAAGTGCTTCTCCACCTTGCCGAGGGGGAAAAAAGGACATCTACAGTTTGTAATGAAATTCCAAGAGCGGAGGACTCCGGGGAGTGGACGTAGGTCATGGTTTTGATCGAACCACTTTAAAATTTCGATGTTCTTTTTCCTTATCGCTATTTACTTTTGCTTGCACTTAATTTTCATAATATTTTCTTAGTGAAATTTGTGGAAGAAAGGGATTCTATTGTTACACATTGAGCTCAATTGGTTTGTCTTTATAGTAGTTTAAATATTCATGTTAAAAATTTTAAAACATCAAAAAAATTAGAATTCCTACTTTGGGTTTAATTATTGCTACAAAGTTTTCACAATTCACCCCCCTCTTGTCGATCTAGTTATTTCAGCCAGTATCAGAGCCTGTTTTTAAAAATAGTGTTTTAGAAAACCTAGAAAAAAATGATCATGTCGCATTTTGGAAATCGTAACACTACGGAGGGTTATTCAATAACCCGTCTACCTCTTTTTGATTACATCTTGTTTGATTTCTGAAAAATTAGAATGTATACCTTTTTATAATCTATTGATTACCGCATGTGGATGTTAGTCAATGATGGATATATTGCACCTTTTAAAACTTTGAATGGAGTGAAAACACCAGTACCTTTTAATGAATGGAGAAATGAGGATAGGGATTTAGCCCAATTGAATGCTAAGTGTTTAAATTGCTTAAAGATGATAAGGAGATTTGGGATAGACTGTGCATTACATATGAAGGAACAAGTGAAGTAAAATAGTCTAGGCTTAACATTCTGTTGCATGATTATGAACTCTTTCGTATGAAACCTAGCGAAATAATATCTGACATGTACACTAGGTTCACCCAAATCGTGACATCATTGTATCATTAGGTAGAGAGATTTCAATTTTTGAGAAAGTTAATAAGATTCTAAGATGCTTACCTAGTTTCTATGATGGTAAGATAACTACTATCACTGAATCTAAAGACCTTAACATTTATTCTATTGATAATATCCTTGGTTCACTCATTGAATACGAGCAAGGAGTGAGTCAAAGACAAAGTGATGCAGGTGAAAAGAAGAAGGAGCGAACGGTGGCATTAAAGCAAACTATTCAGAAAGTGACAGATCTGTAGGGGAGGAAGTAGATGATATAGCCTTGATGACCTGACAGTTCAAGAACTTCTTAAACATAAAACAAAGGTGTCATCAGAACGGCTGGAATAAACGTAAAAGCTCTAAATTTAATAAAGTTTCATCTGACACAATCTTTTTTGAGTGCAGGAAGCCATGTCACCTTCAAGCTGATTGCCCCAACTTAAAGAGCCAATCAGCTAAGGAAAAGAGCGAGGATAAAGCCAAGTATAAGAAAGGAAAAATGAAGACACAAAAATCTTTTTGGGCTGACTCTGCCTCAGAATCATCAAAAGAAGAAGCAAAGGAGGAGGTAACAAATTTGTGTCTAATGGCTAATGATAATCTTGATTAATCGGATCAAGATGAGGTATGTCTGCTTTCATATAAAGATTTATTACTCACTCCTAAAAAAATTCATGACTCGTATAGGAAATTGAAAAAGATGCATGCTACTCTTAATATTAAATTTAGTAGTTTGCAAACTAAGCATGCTAACTTAGTCAAAGAAAATTTCGATTTAGATAGAGATCATATGCTACTTCTTGATGAGTATGATGCATTAAATAAGAAGTATATTGAACAAACTGAAATGCATGAAACCTTGAAAACCACTCATGTTGAACTATAAGAGGCTTTTCATAGACTAGAAAAACTTTTACTAGAAGTAGATCACATTGAGCATTTGTTAAAAATAGAAGTTCATGAATTGACATATCAAAACAACACTTTTAAAGAAAAAATCAAAGAATTAGAAAAAGAAATTGCATCACTCACATTAGCCCAACCTAGTCAACCCCCAACACAGCATGCATGACACAACTTTAAGAAGAGGCATCACCACCCACATAAGTTAGTAAATCCATTTCCTGGTGTTAGGTGCTTCTCTTATGGCATGCTAGGTCACATAGCCCGCACTTGCACAATTCACCGTAAGACACACTTAGTATGAAGACCTAAAGTGTATCCATCATATCATAGCATGCATACATCTCATTCATGCAAGCATAAGAAGGAACCCAAACTCACTTAGGTTCCAAAATCTAATCCTTGAATGAAATTGTAGGGATGCTCTGACAAAAGACCTAGTGAGAGCATGTGGTACCTGGATAGTGGCTGCTTGTGAGACATGACAGGAGATATGAAGAAGTTCATTCTACTGGAGACCAGAACTGGAGGTAAAGTAACATTGGGAGACCAGGAAAGTGATAGGCTCAGGTACTGTTGGTAATGCTAAGAATTTTTTAATTGAAAATGTCTTATTAGTTGATGGTTTAAACCATAACTTACTTAGCATTATTCAATTGTGTGACAAAGATTTTGATATTAAAGTTCTGTCTAACAAATGCCTGATTAGTTTAAATGATAAACTAGTTTTATAAGAAAAATGAATGAACAATGTTTACATGTTAGACCTTGATTGCATTGATAGTTCAAATTCATTTTGTTTGAAAATAATTGTTGATGACTTGTGGCTATGGCATAGGAGACTATGCCATGCTAGTATGAAAACACTTGAAAATATTACTCAGAAAAACCTAGTTAGAGGCGTACCTAAGTTACACTTTACTAAGGATCACTTATGTGATGCTTGCCAATTAGGAAAACAAGTCAAATCATCCTTTCATTCAATTAGAGATGTGATCACTTCTAGGTCATTAGAAATCCTACGCATGTACTTAATTGGACCCATTAGTACAGATAACCTAGGTGGAAAAAATTATGGATTTGTGATTGTAGATGACTTCACTAGGTTCACTTGGGTAAGATTTCCAGCACATAAGAATGAGTCTTTGGAGAAATTTAAAGTATTCTCCACATGGATTCAACAAAAATTAGGTTGTGAAATCTCAACAATCCATAGCGATTATGGTGGAGAGTTTCAAAATGATAATTTGAATCATTCTAACAAGAGAAAGGAATAGAATACAATTTCACAGCCCCTAGAACACCTCAACAAAATGGTATAGTAGAAAGGAAGAATAAAACTTTGGTAGAAGCTGCTAGGGAAATGTTAGCGGAGTACACCCTTCTAAGATACTTTTGGACAAAAGCAGTCAACACAGCGTGTTATGTTTTAAATAGGGTAAACATTAGATCTAAGCTGAATAAAACTCCTTATAAACTCCTTAAGGGTAGGACACCGAATCTTTCACACTTACTTGTCTTTGGGTGCAAGTGCTTCATCTTGAATAATGGCAAACATCCCTTAGGAAAATTCGATCCCAAGTTTGATGAAGGTGTCTTCTTAGGTTATTCATTTGTAGGTAAGGCCTATAGAATCTTTAATAAGAGAACCAGAGTAGTATAAGAGTCCACCCATATAATATTCGATGAATTAGATAAGCCCTCTGAATATAAAATTGAAGATGATGAAATAGAGGCAATTCATGGAGTAGAGACTATGACCCTAGAAGAAAGGGTAGAACCTCAGGAAGATTTGCTTAGAGAATGGAGATATTCTTCTAATCATCCTAAAGATTTAATTTTACGAGACCGTTTAGAAGGTGTAAGAACATAGCATGGACTTAGGAAAGAGGTTAGTCATTTAGTACTCATCTCTATGATAGAACCTACAAGTATAGATCAAGACTTAGGAGATGAATTCTAGATTCTAGCAATGCAAGAAGAGCTGAATCAATTCACCAGGAATAATGTTTTGGAGTTAGTCAAGAGACCTAAAGAACAAAGTATTGTTGGAATAAAATGGGTCTTCAAAAATAAGGTGAATGATTCAGGTACAATAATAAGAAATAAAGCTAGATTAGTAGCTAAGGGGTACAACCAGATTGAGTGAATAAACTTTGAAGAAACCTTTGCCCCTGTTGCTAGACTAGAAGCCATAAGAGTGCTCTTAGCTTTTTTTTGTTTCAAGAACTTCAAACTATATCAAATGGATGTAAAGAGTGCTTTTTTGAACGGGGTAATTAAGGAAGTTGTCTATGTTGAGCAACCCCTCGGATTTGAAAGTTCATAATTTTCCAAACCATGTATTCAAAATAAAAAAGGCACTTTATGGATTAAAGCAAGCACCTAGAGTATGGTACGAAAGACTTAGGTTATTCCTATTGGATAAAGGATTTAAAAAGGGTAGTGTAGATACTTCACTCTTTTTACCAAAGATCAAAAATAAAATTCTCATTGTTCAAATTTATGTGGATGACATCTTATTTGGATCTTCAGATAAAAACTTGTGTGATGAATTCTCAAAAAATGATGAGTAATGAGTTTGAAATGAGCAAGATGGGAGAACTTAATTACTTTGTTGGCTTTAGTGTAAAATAAATGGATAACAAAACTTTTCTTAGCCAAACAAAGTACATTAAGGATATTTTGAAAAAAATACAAAATAGAGAATGCTAAACCCATGAACACTCCAATGAGCTTAATAATTTAATTAGATAAAGATCCTAGTGGAAAATTAGTAGATCAGAAAAAGAATAGAGGAATAATTCGATCCCTTCTTTACTTGACTACTAGTAGACCAGACATAATGTTTAGTGTGTGCCTCTATGCCCGTTTTAAAGTCGATCCTAAAGAGTCTCACTTAACTGCAATCAAGAAAATCTTTAGATATCTGCTAGGCACCCCAAATTTAGGAATTTGGTATCCTAGGCACAACACTTCCTTTGAAATCTTAGGGTACTTAGATTTTGATTTTGCAGGATGTAGGATAGATAGAAGAAGAACCTCTGGTACCTGCCAATTCATAGGAGAATCATTAGTTTCTTGGTCTAGTAGGAAGCAAAACTCAGTAGACCTTGCCACGGCCGAGGCAGAATATATTATAGTAGGAAGTTGCATTACACAAGTACTATGGTTAAAATAACAAATTCTTGATCTTGGCCTACCTGTAGGAACCATCTCAATCTTGTGTGACAATACAAGTGTAATTTACATCTCTAAGAACCCAATTCAGCACTCTCGAACGAAACACATAGACATTAGACACCATTTTATGAGAGATCATGTTGCTAAGGGAGATATAGAATTGCATCACATCACAATAGGAGATCAATTGGCTGACATATTCATAATACCACTAGCATTCGACACCTTTAGCACCTTGAGGACTAGATTAGGTGTCACATACATTAATGCATAAAAAAATCTCTTCTAAGGTTGTTCCTGATCATCTCACACTCTCTATATGAAACCACAAAAATTTGAATTTCATTATCGTACTGTACTATCCTATATCGTACTGTACGATATATCTAAATCTACACAATACACAACCTTGAGCAAATTTTTCCTCTATTAATCGTACTATATGATCTCCATCATACTATACGATACAGCTGGCTGGCATTCAATCCATCTGGTATGACATCATTGCTCATTATACGGTATGATATCTCCTCTTTGTACTGTACGATCTACATCAGCAAACGGATGGGGAAGTATTAACTCGGTTTGGTATGATATAATTGGTGCTCGTACTGTATGATGCCTCCACTTCGTACTGTAAGATCCACCTTAGCAAAATGGATGAGAATGAAGTAAATATATTTGGTACGATATAATTATAGTTAGTATTGTACGATACACCTGTTCGTACAGTACGAAACTTTTCATCAAAGGTCGTACCGACGACTCTCAGGATGATTGAAATCCTTCTGATCGTACGGTATAAATTATCATCCAGGACGATCAGTCATCGGGAAATTTTTCGTCCAGACGAAATATTTTATCGTACAGGATGATCAGTCCTCTGTAAAAATTTCGTCCAGACGAATCAATTTTCGTCCAAATGATTAACCGACTTAGGACAGTTTTCAGCAGTTTCTAGAATCGACCTTGTAATAACCGTTCGTACTGGATGAACCTAGTTTGTACAAGACGATCAGCTATATGAAGACATTTCGTACACATATACAAATAGGGTCGTTTCAGATCGTTTAAGTAAAATCGTCCAGGACGATCCACGATCGTACAGGACGATCCACTGCGTACAGAATTGAATACTTGCAATTTTTGGGCGGTTTTTCTTGTCTTTTGTATAAATAGTCCAAATTAGACTGCCACCCAATCTTTTTGTCATTTGATCTTCGTGCCTCTTGAGAGAATAGCCAAGGAGAGAGTTGAAGAGAGCATTCAAGGGAGGATTCCTACCACTGATGCGAGAAGGCTTCACTTGGATTTCAAAGGTAAGAGTCTCTACTTGTGAATTGGGATTACTTCACTCTTTTCTTTCTTCCTTCTAGATTTTTGTGAGAAGATCTGTCAAGGAGATCCGGTTCTCTACCGACACTTGGAGAGTGTGAACAGTCGAAGGGTACTCTGCCCACACTAGGAGAGTGTGAAAGGACGAAGGGTTCTCTGCCCACACTAAGAGAGTGTTAAAGGATGAAGGGTTCTCTGCCCACACTAGGAGAGTGTTAAAGGATGAAGGGATCTCTGCCCACACTGGGAATAGTGTGAAAGGACAGACGGTTCTTTGCCAATACTGGGTATTGTGTAAAAGGACGGACGGTTCTCTGCCGCACCGGGGAGTAGTGAAAAGAGTGTGTTGTAAAGGCTTCTCCGCCTTGCTGTGGGTGCAAAAGGAGAGTCACTATTGGTATTAGTGCAATACTCAGAGGGTGCCTCTTGGGAGTGGATGTAGGTCTGGTTATAGACCGAACCACTATAAATCTGGTGTCATTACTTTACTGTTTTTTCGTTTCCGCACTTTCTATTTCAGTTTTAAAAACTTTGTGGTTGAAAAACCTTTTTCTACAAAATTTAAAAGAGATTTTATTTCGGTTCAATAATTTTTAAAAAAGGGGTCTTAAATTTTAACTTTGTTTTTTAAAACTACCAATTCACCCCCCTCTTGGTAGCCTTGGGACATTCACTTAGGCTTAACAACCTAATTACTAGACTCAACAAGTGGTATCAGAGCTTCGTTTCAATATCATAAGTTTGAACTACTTTTTGATTAACGTAGATGGCTACTTTCGGAAACCGGAACACACCTGAGGGTTACTCTATTACTAGACCTCCACTATTTGACAATATTCCTTTTGATTTTTGGAAAACACGCATGTCTACTTTCTTACAATCACTTGATTATCGCATGTGGATGTTAGTCCAGGATGGCTACACAAAACCAACTAGATTAGTTGATGGAGTAATGGTAGAAATACCTTTTACAGATTGGACTGTAGAAGAACGTGACTTAGCACAATTAAATGCCAAATGTTTAAACAGTTTCTTTTGTGCTTTAAAATCTGAAGACTACATGCGGGTTTCCACTTGCAAAAGCGGAAAGGACATATGGGATAGACTTTGTATAACTTATGAAGGGACAAATGAGGTTAAACAATCAAGGCTCAATATCTTGTTACATGACTATGAATTGTTTCGCATGAAACCTAATGAATCTATTTCCGACATGTACACAAGATTTACACAAATTGTCACTTCTTTGCATGCACTTGGTAGGGAATTAACTAATGCTGAAATGGTCAATAAGATTCTTTGTTGTTTACCTACTGCTTATGATGCAAAAATTACTGTAATTATAGAGTCTAAAGATTTAAACATTTATTCTATTGACAATCTTCTTGGTTCACTCATTGCTTATGAGCAAGGAGTAAGTCAAAGGAAGATTAATGCAGGTGAACCACGAAAGGAGAAGAATATAACACTAAAAGTGGAAGAGTTGGAGAGTGAACACTCACAACCTGAGGATGAAGATGATGTTGCACTAATGACTAGACAATTCAGAAGCTTTTTTAAAGAGGAAGCAGAAGAAACGCCAGCTATGGAATAGAGGTAAGTTTAACAGAAATGGCAAGGTTTCTAATGAAGTGATTTGTTATGAATGCAGAAAACCAGGTCATATCAAGACTGATTGCCCAAAACTCAAAGCCACTCCTGCTAAGGAGAAGGTGGAGGAGAAACCTATGGTAAAGAAGGGCAAGATGAAGTTTCAAAGAGCTTTCTGGGCGGACTCAGCTTCAGACTCATCTGAGACAAAAAGTAGAAGAAGTCACTAATCTTTGCTTATTGGCAGACAATGTGGATCACTCAGATCAAGAAGAGGTATGTGACTTATCCTATGATGAATTATTTGAAGTTTCTGAACACATGCATGATGCATATAGGAAAACGAAAAAGATGCATGCTAGTTTAAGTTTAGAATTTGAAGAGCTCAAGAAGGAAAATGAAATCCTTAGAAAAGACCATGCTTTAATAGATGATAACCACATGAAACTACTTGATGAATATGATGACTTGAATAAGAATTTTGAAAATCTAAAGTCATCCTATACTGATCTTGAAAAGGAATTTAAAAATTTTAAGGATGAATCTGAGAGCAAAGCATATAGAATCAATTATACCAATCGAATCTTGGAAGATATGAATTCATTTTACATACTAACAATAAGAGCTCTCGAGGATAATAGGAAACCCCCCAGACTTGAAGATTTTACAAATCCTAAATATTATCCTAAATTCATGAAATCCCTTAGAAGACAATCACATGGAAGAAAACTTAGGAGTATTTTTCCTAATGTTAAATATAATAATTGTGAATTTTTGGGACATATAGCTCACACCTGTACCTTGATGATGAAATCTAATTTGGTTTGGAGACCTAAGATGCATAAACCTAGACATATCATACATGCATCTGATTATAAATTGCTAAAAGGTGAACCCAAACTTGTTTGGGTTCCCAGGTCTAACATTTGATATTTTTGCAGGATTGCTCTCACACAAGACCTCGTGGGACCATATGGTACCTGGATAGCGGATGTTCAAAGTATATGACTGGAGACACCACACAATTCATATCGCTAGAAGCCACGAATGGAGGCAAGGTTACACTTGGAGATAATACCACAAAGAAAGTGGTTGGATCAGGTATGATTGGTAATTTCAAAAACTTGGTTGAAGGCTTAAATCATAATTTGTTAAGTATAAGTCAGCTATGTGACAAGAGTTATAATGTGAAATTTTTACCTACTAGCTGCATATTAAGCCTAAATGGGAAAGAAGTTTTAAATGAAAAAAGGGTAAACAATGTTTACATGCTAGATTTGAATTCATTTCATACTCCTATTGCTTTCTATTTGAAAACTGTTTCTGATGAATCTTGGCTTTGGCATAGGAGACTTTGTCATTCTAGTATGAAAAATCTTAGGAGAATTACCCAAAAGAATTTAGTAAGAGGTATACCAAAACTAGACTTTACTAAGGACCATCTTTGTGATGCATGTCAATTAGGAAAACAAGTGAAGTCCTCTTTTAAGTCCAATAATGATCTTAGAACTAGTAAACCATTGAAAATTCTTCACATGGATCTTTTTGGACCAGTAGGAACTGTAAGTCTAGGAGGGAAGGTATATGGATTTGTCATTGTGGATGATTTCTCTAGGTTCACTTGGGTTAGATTTCTTTTTCATAAAAGTGAATCATTTGAGGAATTCAAAAATTTTTCAACTTGGATTCAGAGAAAATTAGGATGTGAAATAATGTCTATACAAAGTGATCATGGAGGAGAATTTGAAAATGAAAGATTTGAAAATTTTTGTAAAGAAAAAGGGATTGATCACAACTTTTATGCTCCTAGAACCCCTCAACAAAATGGAGTAGTTGAAAGGAAAAATAGAACATTAATAGAAGCCGCTAGAGCAATGTTGGCAGAATACTCTCTTCCTAAATATTTTTGGGCTGAGGCAGTTAGCACTGCATGTTATGTTCTGAATAGGGTGAATGTGAGATCAAATTTAAATAAAACACCCTATGAGTTACTAAAAGGTAGAACACCAAATTTGTCTCATTTGCATGTTTTTGGTTGCAAGGTGTTCATTCATAACAATGGAAAATCTGCCTTAGGAAAATTTGATCCAAAATCAGATGAAGGAATTTTTGTTGGATATTCAAGTGTTGGAAAATCTTATAGGGTATTCAACAAAAGAACTTTAGTTATTGAAGAAACCACACATGTTGTATTTGATGAATCTGGAAATTTAGAAGAGCCAAATATTGTTGAAGAAGAAATTGAGGAAAACTCCCAAAAGATTGATAGATTAAATTTGGAAGAAAATGTGGAAGAAAACTTTGAAAGAGAAAACCCTTTGCCTAGAGATTTGAGATTTTCTAAAAACCACCCAAGAGAATTGATTATAGGAGAACCTAGTGAGGGTGTTAGAACTAGGCGTGGATTAAATAAGAAAGTCAATCATTCAGCCTTTATTTCAACCATAGAACCCACTAATATTGATCAGGCACTTTCTGATGAATTTTGGATATTGGTCATGCAAGAAGAGTTAAATCAATTTGTAAGAAATAAAGTTTGGGAATTAACTACAAGGCCAAAAGATCATAGTGTTGTTGGAACAAAGTGGGTGTTCAAAAATAAAATGAATGACTCAGGAGTAGTCATTAGAAATAAGGCTAGATTAGTTGCTAAGGGGTATAATCAAATTGAAGGAATTGATTTTGAGGAGACCTTTGCCCCTGTAGCAAGACTTGAAGCAATTAGGGTTTTACTTGCCTTTGCCTGTTTTAAAAGTTTTAAATTGTTTCAAATGGATGTCAAAAGTGCCTTTTTGAATGGTGTTATTGAAGAAGATGTTTATGTAGAACAACCTCCAGGATTTGAAAATTCAAAATACCCAAATCATGTTTTTAAGTTAAAAAAGGCATTATATGGATTGAAACAGGCACCTAGGGCTTGGTATGAGAGATTGAGCACTTTCCTACTTGAAAGATCTTTTGAAAAAATAAGTGTGGATACAACTCTCTTCTTAAAGAAATTTGGAAAGGAAATACTCATTGTTCAAATTTATGTGGATGATATCATCTTTGGATCTTCAAATAAAAATCTTTGTGATGATTTTTCTAATACAATGAGTAGTGAATTTGAAATGAGTCTAATGGGATATTTAAATTACTTTCTAGGTTTTAGCATCAAGCAACTTGAGGAAGGGACATTTCTTAGTCAAACCAAATATATTAAGGACATCCTCAAGAAATATGAAATGGACAATGCTAAACCTGTTAGTACACCAATGAGTTCCTCAGTTTAGTTAGATAAGGACCTTAAGGGAAAATCTGTTGATCAAAAGAAATATAGAGGGATTATTGGATCTTTGCTTTACTTGACTGCTAGCCGACCAGATATTATGTTCAGTGTTTGCTTATGTGCTAGATTTCAATCAGATCCAAAAGAATCACATTTGACAGCAGTGAAAACGATTTTAAGATACTTACTAGGAACTCAAAACTTAGGAATTTGGTATCCTAAGTTTAGCTCTTCATTTGAAATTATTGGTTATTTAGATTCTGACTTTCCAGGCTGTAGAGTGGATAGGAAAAGCACTTCTGGAACATGTCAATTCATTGGAAATTCATTAGTTTCTTGGTCCAGTAGAAAACAAAATTCAGTAGCCTTATCTACTGCAGAAGCAGAATACATTGCATTAGGAAGTTGTGTGGCACAAGTACTTTGGTTAAAATAACAGTTGATTGATTTAGGATTATCTGTAGGCACTATTCCAATTTATTGTGACAATACTAGTGCTATTTGCATATCCAAAAATTCTATTCAACATTCTAGAACCAAACACATAGATATAAGACATCATTTCATAAGGGATCATGTATCCAAAGGAGAAATTGAACTCACACATGTTTCAACTGAAAATCAACTTGCAGACATTTTTACAAAACCTTTATCCCTTGATACCTTCAGTACTTTAAGAACAAGGATAGATGTTATTGATTTAAATGCCTAAACAAAATGTGTTTGCAACATTGATGTTTATGTTTTTGTTTTGTTTTTGATTTTGTGAATTTTTGTGTGTTTTGAATGAATTTGTTTTTGAGTGTAAGTTTTTTTATTGTATGTTTTCTGTGTTTTTTAAAGTTTGGTTTGATTTTCTTAAATTAAAATTCAAAAATTCAAAAATTGGAGGAAATCGTCCGGGACGACTTTTGGTTCGTACTGGACGATGTGAGAAAAATTGGTTTGCGTGCATTTTAACCGTTTTGAGAGCAGTTTTTAATTAAATCGTCTGTACGATCTGAATATCGTCTAGGACGAACTTTTTCCTTTTCTCAAACGTCGGGACGATTGAATGCAGCGGTTAAGTGAATAAGATAGTTTTTAATATGGATTTCGTCTGTACGAAATTTTTGTTCGTCCAGACGAACATATGTCGTTTCAGTGTAGGGGATGGTTTTCAAAAGACATTTAAACGAGTTATTTTTAGATTGTCTGTACGAACTTTTGCTCGTATGTACGATCGGTCAAGTCAAAGGTCTGTACGAAGGGACGCATTGTAAGTTGTGTTGATTACGAAAAGCCGTTACATTTTGGACGAATTTGATCGACTGTATGAAATAATTTTCGTCCAGACGAACGATGATTTTCGTCCAAGACGAACCTTTTTCGTCCAGGACGAACGTATCATTTTCTTTAAATATGAAGGCTTTCTAACTCAAGAATCACACTTTCAAACTTCTCTTTCAACCCCTTTCTACTTCAAATTGTTAATGGCCTCCTACTTTAACCTTTTCGGTGGCATTCCTCCTCCTCCTCCTCCAGAACGGTAGAGATGAATTTCTATGTCTTTGTTGTACTCGTGTTTTATTTTTTATGTTTTGTTGTGTTAGTTACTCATGTTTTTATGTCTTGTTGTGTTAGTGTTTATGTTAAGTGTTTGTTTGTCTTTTCTTTTAAGTTGTGTTTAGATATTGTGAAATGTGTAATCCTTTCATAAATATCAATGCATTTCGTACTTGTTTCAATGTTGATTTGTTATTGAAATGTGGTTAATTTTTATGAATTTCATTAGTATTATTTAATCTTCATAGTGCTTAAATTAGATTGTAATTTGAGATTATCTACATTAGAAAATATAGTCTTTCTAAATATAAAAGTTGTTTATAACTTGTTGTAATTAGAACTTTTAAATTCATGTCTATTCATTTAGACTACATAAAAGTTAATATTATTATTGCAATTTAGATGTTGTCTTATTTTGTATTTCCTAGCTCAATTAATATTTATGCACTTAGAAAAATTTGAGATTCTAGATTATTGTCTTTGGAAAGAATTCAATTACTCTTGAAAATTGTACAAATGTACAAAATCAAAAGGAATGCGCAAAAAAGTTGTAAATGTGAAAAAGAGGCACAAAATAAGCCCAATAAAGAAAAAGATGCACAAAAATGTGCCACCTATATGAAAAAGATGCACAAAAATGGGCCACCTATATGAAAAAGATGTGCAAAGCGCCACTTGTGGTAATTCTCTTCTTTACAAATTCTTTCAATCTCCTAATTCAAATTGATCTTATGTTCATTTATATTCTTTTTTGAACTTTTGAAATATCGAATTTTTTTCTTCATCTCTCTTGTAATGATTTTCTATATTGGAATGTCTAAATTGAATCATGTCTTTGCTAAATTCTTCTTACTTACAATGTTATATCACTTTTTAAATTTCATGAATTTCTATGATTGACCTAATGTTTTTAGTTTAAAATTGCATACCTTGTATCAATCACCATTTAGATTAAATGTTCAAATGAATTTCATACAATTACTTACATTTCTTGTCTATTTCTTCTTCACTTTTTGTTGTTATCAAAAAGGGGGAGAAATCATTGTGTTTGTATGTTTTGTTTGTTCATATGTTTTATGTTTTGTTTGTTTGTATGTTTGTGTTTCTAGTTTATTTTTTGAAAAATAAAATTTTTTTATGCTTGAAATTGCCTCCTTATTTTCATGTATTCATCAATTCAGGGGGAGTTTAGGAGATAGAAAGATTTGTTTAAATTGAAATCATACAAATAATAATTGTTTTGCCATCATCAAAAAGGGGGAGATTGTTAAGATAGTTACTATTTGCTTCAAATTGCCTCCTTATTTTCATGTATTCATCAATTCAGGGGGAGTTTAGGAGATAGAAAGATTTGTTTAAATTGAAATCATACAAACAATAATTGTTTTGCCATCATCAAAAAGGGAGAGATTGTTAAGATAGTTGCTATTTGCATGCTTTTCATTTTTTCAACTTATAAAGTTTTGATGATTTCAAAAATTATTGTTCAAATGTGTAGTTATCTCCTAATAATTTTGGAAGAATTGTATTTGCTCTTGTGTGTACTGACATTTCAGGAAAAATGAACTCCAGACTACGAAGACTTCAAATTAAATTCAGCATGAGATACTTTGTAAAATTTGAAGCTTGCACTTTTCTTAGAAATCAAATTGAAAGGGAGTGATTGTATGTTGAGAAAATAAAAACATTCACACATAAGGAGATCATGTAGAATTTATACTGATCGTACAGGACGATCTTCAGTTCGTACTGAACGATCAGACAGTTATCTCCTATAGAGCATATGGAACGAATAGGAACTTGCTTGAAAATTTTTTCTAAGTTCTATTCGTCCAGGACGAAATAAATTATCGTCCAGTACGATTGGCTCTCTG